>OZ038480.1:77311013-77816013 GCA_964036315.1 Acanthosepion esculentum
TAAAAAACGGCTTTTCTGTTCTTTCTATCAATTTTTGTGTCAGTTCTATTCTTTAGTAAAATTGAATTTGAGAAAATCAAACAAACATTTCTGATGTCCAGGAAAGATATTGTTGCGAGCAGATGATCTTGCTAGTTTTCTCTATTTATGAAACATTAAAAGAAAAAGAAATGGTATGCTTACTTGTTATATTAATTATGGTATTTATCACTTGGCCACTGAATGGCATGGAAAATTCCTTTTGAGTTATTTCATATCTCCAGGCCTAATTTTACTTTCATACTAATAATTTTAACAGTTATCTTTTCCCGTTATTTATTTCCAGATAGATATTTTCCTGCTATCTATCTATCTATCTATCTATCTATCTATCTATCTATCTATCTATCTATCTATCTACTTCTTTACTCCTTTTTCTTTCTTTCTTTCTTTCTTTTTCTTTCTTTCTTTATTTCTTTCTTTCTTTTGTGCAGTGTCCCCGATGATAACAAAAGTCAAATTGAGAACAGCATAGTGACGGTTTTCAATCTGAAAATTTCTCGAAAATGTTTTCTGAAAAATATTTTTACTTCTTAATGAGAGCCTATTAAAGATCATTTATATGAATGAAGCAACGAAGCCCCTCGGCTAGTAATCATTTCTTCTTCGAAACATTCGTTTGCATCTATTGACAACGTTTAGTCTAATGACAAATGTGAAGCAAAATGGGCGCCTTAGATGTCAATTCTTTATTTACTGTTGATTTCTTTGAATAACTCCGACAAAACAACATGCTTCTCATAACAAGTTGTGACGCGCACGCACACACACACATACAAAAACGCATATACACAAAAAGAAATGGCAAAAAGAAGAACAAAACAAAACAAAAAACAAAAAATAGTAACAACTTTGTCATGCAATATTTATTCTCTCTTTTTCCCTTGGTGGCAGGGGTGCAGAGTGATATCCCGTGTGTCACTCTTTGGCACCAACTCCCTTCCTCTATGTGTCACTAATTCTATTAAAAAAAAAAACCTTATCTCCGCTTTACCCCTCCCTTCTGCCTTTGCCTTCTCTATTCAAGATTCTACCTCTCTTGCACTTTATTTTTCATGTTTAATTGTAAGACAAGATGAGCAGGCCATACGATGGGCTTTTGATTACCTTCTGCACATGCACATCAGGGCGCTCACATACTCTTCAATAGGAGGGGCAGAAACTTACGCTTTAAGAGTTTAGCTTTTTACTGATTCATGAATATTAAGATTCAACCGTTAAACACGTTATCTCATTCCCATAGCGGGGAATATCATCCTCTTTCCAGGTTTATCTATTCTAAAATCATCGATTCTTTAATTATCTTTAAAG
The DNA here is from genome assembly GCA_964036315.1 of Acanthosepion esculentum. Lineage (NCBI taxonomy): Eukaryota > Metazoa > Mollusca > Cephalopoda > Sepiida > Sepiidae > Acanthosepion > Acanthosepion esculentum. The sequence goes on from OZ038480.1 coordinate 77,312,364, forward strand.
TTTGAGATTATCTACTTTCCTATTGACGAGATTACGCGCTGGAAAATACCAATAATAATTATGTCATTATAAAACTGTCATCGCTGATTTTCCACAGGATTATTTACATCACTTGCCACGTACACATGGTAGCCATGCATGTGTTAATCGACAACAGTATTTTGCAGTTTTTAAAAGTTTAAAAAGTGTTTAGTTTGTGCGAATTTGGTCAGAAATTAGCAAAAGAAAGTTTCTTTTCCCCTGTGGATGATATTTTATTTAGTAATTAAATCCTGACCTCTTCAAGTCTAGAATTAGCTGTTTATCTTTCCCTTTATCTTGCCCTTTCCTGCTCTAATATAATTCCCTACAGTAACTCTCTACCTTGAGTGGTTCTTGGGTATTGTATTGGGTGAACATTAGGAAAAACAATCCGTAATGACGTGAAATAGCAACAAACGAGAAAACAAAACTTAAATCGTAGTTTTGGTTGTTTTAATTATTTTCTACGGCTTATCAACCCTTTGCAGGTTATTTAAACTTTATTTTCCCCCATGGATGCTAATCTCTGATGATCCTTTTGTGTTAATTTAGGCAGGTCCATGAAGGTTGCCGTTAATGGCCATGTTTCTGAAGCTCATGAAATCGCAGGCGTCCTCCACGGCTATGTTCAAAGTCTTACATTCTTTCTGCTTTTTATTAATGATCACTCTAGGAACATTTTCAGATAATTAATAAATATATATATATATCTAGACGATACCATAGTTTATAGACGCACTTCCAAAATCTAAATAACTGGAGCCTTGTAGTAGGTCTCTCTTCTAACCGAATTTTAACAGCTGAATAGGGAAAAACTGGCTGGCAACTTTTAATACCTCAAAAAGCAAGCTGGTATCTTTTTACCATCGCCGTTCAGATCATGAATTCTCTTTAGTCGTAATAAACGGTTGCACTCTCAATGAAACGCCATGCTTTGAACGTCTTTCTGGTTTCAGAACTAAAGTGGACCTCATGCATACGATCCATTGCTAAAGATGTTCGAAAAATGGCCGGTTCATTCTATTGCTCCAGGAAATACCTGACTCCCGTGATAAATTGTAGATTGTTTTCTTAAAAGCGAATAAAATTTGTTCGTACGGATTCGATCTCGAAAGTAAGTACCGTAACTCCTACCTTCTAAGACCAGCTTAACTCGGCAAATGTTGCGAAACTTAATATAAGAAGATTGTCAATTGTTATCTATCCTCCTTACCTTTATAATTTTCACTTCCTACCATATCCTTTTTTCCCATAGTATACCTCATTCATCATCCCGTTCCCACCCCTTCACCGTTTAAACTGTTAGATGTAGACGTCTCTTCTATTCCAATAGCTTCATGTCTCGCACATCTCGCCTGTGGAACTCCCTTCCTTATTCCTGTTTCCCTGACAAATATAATCTCCAACTATTTAAGTGTAACGTCAATCGACATCTCCAGTTGCCTTGATCTATCCACTTCCCTTCTCCACATCCTTTCCCCTTTCATTCCTATCTGCTCTCGCTCCAAATCTTCTGTAACCCCCTTGCCTTGATTGATCCACTATCTTTCTCCACATCCTCTCCTTTACCACTCCTACCTGCTCTTCCTCCAAACCTTCTGTAACCCCTTGCGTGTTAGTGGCTTCCAGCCTTGCTTCGGATGAAAAGCTTAAAAAACAAAAACAAAAAAAAAAACAACATTTTAACATCAACCCACTACTTTGAGTGGATCTCCAGTCTTGTACTGAGTGAACTTTATAAAAAATAATTTAAAGCGAAAATTAGGTTCATTTATAATTATATCATTAAGATGTTATGCGAGTTTTCTTGACATTGTCATATATGATGTTAGTGTGATGTTAAAACCAATACTTGCCATTTCAGGTTGAACAAGGTTTTGCTTGAAGACTGTAGGCCTTAATTTACGATAGCGGAACATTGGCTATTATTTTTATATGTGCAAAACATATTTATTTATAACAGTGATGTCCTAATGTAAAAATGAAACAAATATGATGGTCGTCAAGGTTAAGCAAGGAATGAAAGGCGAAATAACTGTAGATAATGTGCAAATACGAAAACATCAAGTATTATTAGGTGATCGGTAAAACATTTGATAAGTAAACGATAATTTCAGAAACCAAGAAAATTGTAAATCTTCTATACTATATACATAAGAATATATATATATATATATATATATATATATATATATATATATATATATATATATATATATATATATATATATTTATGCATTCTTATGTATATAAGAGTCTTCTATTTTAAATTCTTTTATTGACATAAAATATTTTTTTTATTATGTTATGTAATATGTATATTATTGGCATGTGGCTGAATGGACAACCGAGCACTTTCCAACCATGAGACTACGTTTCCAATCACGCCATGGTTGATTTGTCAGAAAATTAACTTTTTGATGTTATCGGCTGGGGAGGCGATCTCGACGTGAGGCACCTTTGGAAAATGTTTGAAAGTCTTGTGAGTGTAATTCCCCGCACGAAGCCACAAGTTATCGTAACCGAGGGTTTGAGAGTTCTGCTGTTGTTCAGTAGCAAAAACACAATGATTCTTGAGAGAGTAGTGAGATTAAGGAGAAAAAGTTACAGAAAACTTTAATTATTTACTGCTGCACTGACAACTGTTGAATTACGTTATCAGTTGGATAAGTCCCATTAATTATGAAAATTACAAGTAAAATGTGATCATGCACACCGAACAAACCATGTAAATATTCTATTTTACTTTTTCTCGCTCTTACTGGACTGTAGGGAAGAAGCCAAAAGTTCTAATCGCGTGCCAAATTAAAACCAAGTCATAATGGATTATCTAAAATTCTAAAAATAAAACTTTTTAGCCGGATGTCGAAGCTAAAATATCCCCAGTTGGAACGACAGGTGTCAGACGTAATGAGAGACAGGTGTTTAAGATAAAGATACGAACAGATTTCCAGGATTTCGAAAAATTTTAAAAGTGCAGGAAATAAAAAATAATAGTTATATAAAAAAATTCATTGTTTTTTCAAGAATCTTTTAAGCGACCTTCACGAAAGGAGGGTTGATCGGATTTTGGCAGTGAAGACAATCAATCGATAGATCAATCAGAAAGTGTAGAATGTATAGCTGATCAGTCCAATCGAATACTTGCCACACAAATTGAAACGAGCAAAGTATTTGTGAGAAGACATACAAGTGTTTTATTGCACAACCCCATACGCACGCTGGCGCACGCATACACGATATTCCATTTAGTTTCCAACAAATGGATCACGGGCTAAAACTGCCTTGTATTTCTTGTTCTTCTTCAAGAAGTCTGAACCAAGAAGCTAATCAATAAATGCCAAGACGGAAGATTGCTTAATGTTCGACATCCACACCAGAAAGAATTTAATGTATTTGCTCGTTTTCTTTTTTCTGTAAGTGGAATCTTGTAAGATTGAAAAGCGCACTTCCTCCCAGCCAAAGGTTTGCTGCTTGCATTGATTATCTGCTTGAGTATTTGATATGGCTTTACCTATCGAATATATTTGGAGGATAGATATGACAAAATCAAAGAGGTGAAACATACATTCGGAATTTATATAACTAACCAGGTAAAATATATATTAAAATGATACTGATTGTTTCTAACATGTCTATAGAAAAGAAATTTTTAAAAAGATAACTTTATTTCAGGCAATTCCAATTCATAAAATTGAAAATATCGTGTTAAATTATGTAGTAAAACTACAAGCACTCTAACGATCTTACTTTTGGGTTTATACGAATTTAGGATTTCCTTTAGTAGTTTTTCAAGGTAAACATGTAGTAACTGCTGTCTTTTCAAATAGTCAACTTGTGGAGGATTTTCCTAACATAGGACTTTGCACTGAATTTGTTTACGTTTCTTTTGCGCAGAAGCATATAACTCAGTTGACGGGAGCAGCGTGAAATAAATGAAACATATTTCTTAATAAATGGCGGCATTATGCTTGTTTTTGAAAATAAGGATCGATTCGTTTTGGCGCGTATATGTAAAAAACGTTTAACAATAAGGATTATAAAAAATGTTTAACAATAAGGATTATCATTTAAGATTCTATTAAAATGTTGCTTGGGTAGTTTATAAATGTCATCAATAATAATAGCTATTGATCTGGCAATTCGAGGAAGAAATACGTTTATATAAGAAAATTCAATTAATTAAAACTAATATATAAATCAGTCATTGTTAGAGAAGAATTATTTTCCAACCTCCAGCCGCCCTCTCTCTCCTAGGCGGGATGTGGCGAGTTCTCTCACTGTTTTATCGCTACTACCATGGAAAGTGCTCGGATGAACTATATTCTTTGGTTCCGCCAGATTTAGCCTTCACGGCTAGGACCCACCATGTCACTGACATTGTAGCAAACCACCCCCATTCCCTCCGTATTCTATCAGCAAGAAGTACTTTCCTCTTAAGCAGCTTCTTCCCGCGAATCACTGCCCTGTGAAACAGACTCCCAAGAGGGTGTTTCCCCGATCACTACAATCTTAACTTGGTCAAGTCTATAGTTAACTGTTATTTTACCTCCTAAAACTACATATAAACTACCCCTTAACGTAACTCTCTACCTGAAGTGGCCCTGGGCCTTGTACAAGGTGAACCCTACTGTAAAAGATTCCCCCCCAAAACAAAAACAAATGGAATTACTGATCCTAGTGCTGGGGATTTTCATAAAACCTACAGTAGAAAACCAAATGAAGGGAAATGGGGGTGGTATCTTTCAAGTAAGGAGTATCTGGTAATAGAGAAAATCAGAATGTGAAATCATGATGTACCTGTGCTCTAATACCAGAGGTGATTAAGAAACGAAAGATTTGGCAAGAGAAGAATATTTATCTTTCATTTTAGGTGCAATATACCATCCAATCATTTGACTGCTTTCCCATCAGTTCTGTATAATTCATTCTTTTTATTCCTTTACTTTGACCATTACATTATTTGACCTTTAATTCGTTCAATAACCAGATATATAACCTTGGGCATTGGAACTTTCAACAATACTTCTCCGTTTAATCTGTGTTTGTATTTTAGAAAATATTTTACAACAAAAACATTTGTACAAAGAGATTGCGACAGAAATAATTAAATATAGATTGGTATAGATAATTAGTAAGCTTAACCGAGCCATCAACAAATAGAAAGTGGAATGATTGTATTGCGCCAATCATCCAAAAGCATCTGTCTGCTTTAAAAATCAAATTCTTAGCTTTTTCTTGAGTGCTAGAATGGGTTAGTGGCAGTAGTAGGAAATGTCTTCATCATGATGGAAGTCCATTTGGATGCCCATAACTGTAGAACGGCGTTGTATTGTAACTATTATTTTATTCATCTGTTACCCCGGCATTCGCCATCGTTTGAGCTTACTTTGTCTGAGTAGTCATTGCAAAATCTCACGATAAGGACCACAGTCGCGTTGTCACCTATTCTAATCAGCCAAGCCGTGGAAGGTACTGTGAGGTTTATTTCTAAATTAGCGTAGGAAACATGTTGCTTTATAGGCATGAACTTAAGAAAGAACTTTACCGGATTTTTCCGTTCGACGTGTTTGCTTAGTATCGGCGTGACGCGTTTCATGTATCTTCTTCTATGTGGCTTGCCCATTCAAGACGTGTTCGGTCATAGCTCTTCACAACTTCCTGTTTCTTTTAACTCTTAGTAAAGTTAGTCTTTTTGCTATCTCTCTTAATCTCTGTTCTGCCAACCATTTACACAATCTAGGTAAGTAGGTTATTCGCTGCTTCCCTCTGTCTCACTTGCCTTCTGAGCGTCAAATTCTCCAAGCTCTCTTTCCTCATTATGTGCCCTAGAAATTTCAACTCTTTGTTTTTAAGTATGTGCCATTTTTGTTTCTATTTTCCTTAAAACTTCGTCCATTGTAGTCTATTGTAAAATTGAAATTTTTATTTCAGTTGTTAGTTTTGCACATGAAAATCCAAGTATGATCAATAAACAAATTCGCAAAAGGTATAAAGATTTCTCTTGCATGCGTTGTAAAAATCTTAAATCGACTATTTCCGTGATCAACTGCATACACTGGTGTTACCTCTTTACAATCAAAAGTGCAATCATTTCAGTTAAATGCTACTGGGTAAATAGGGCACCGAAAAGCCTGCCTTCTCTAGTTGGCAAAAGTTTGAAAAGTAATTACACAATCAGTTGTGGTTGTTCACCTAATCATAATAAAGATTGGAACTTTCCGGCCCAAACATCATCACTTTAAGTCAAAACAAAGATTTGTACACTCGTCCGAAGAAAGTCACAGCAGATCGCATTAGAAGTATCTTCAAGTTTAAAAATGTTAATGCAATTTATGAGAGCAATAGTAATTTAAAATAAAAAAAATACCTATAAAATTAAAAGAAACTAAATTTGGTCAACGTTTTGTCACTTAACTGCAATCAATTTAAAAAGAAATACTTGCTGTTTTCCCCCACTTGTTGATATTCATGAAAGTAAACAAGATCAAAGTATTGTATTTTTGCACCATAGAACCGTTGTATGAAAAAAGATTCCACTTAGAGTGTTTTGCAGAAGATTGAGATTGATTTTCACTGAAAGATTTTAACGGAAACAATTTCAGTCAATTTAAATGTTGCCTTTTCTTATAAATTCTAGGCAAAAAATGTTTTCCTTTTTTTTTGCATTAAAGAAAAAGCTTTTGGCATGCAAAACTACACACGTAGACAACTATTATAAACACGCAAACAAGCAAGTAAAGAATTTTGTATTATATCCAACACACGGCCCTCTGGGAGAGAATATATCCAAGTGGTTAGAGTACTGAATATAGGACGACGATTAGTCTCAATTTATAACTTATAAAGAAAATGAAAAAACATCTAATGTAAAACTAGTTAAAACCGGTTTTCCTTTCTCTAATTAAAATCATTTAATTCTTTTCACTTTCTTGAAGTAAACCAGGACAACACTAAGATATAACAAAAGGATTAATAAAGTTCTCTTTTCAGCGAGCTGGCACAGCTGATTCGAAAATTAAGCATGTTTTACCGTGTTTCTCTGTTCTGTGCCCTTATAGAAGTAAATCTATCATTGCTTTTCACAACTTCATTTCTTTTGTGGCTTGCAACACTATTTACTCCTTTATGACTTTTTTTGTGTTCATGGTAGTCTTTCCTACGTTTGCTCAAACTTGTCAAATATGTTTCCCGCCGTGTTTTTCTTACTTTCGATGTTCTGTGAATGTTAAATTATCCAAGCTATCTTTTCTGATAATGTGTCCCCAACATTTTAGCTGTCCACAAATTATCTTCAATTCACACTAAAAACGGCTATAATTAATGGCATGACTTAAAAGCATATTTTAGTTAACCGTTTCATTATTTACATATTGGCCTCTGCTAATCATTCATTAATTCGGTGAGGTGAAGTGTTTTGTCAGAGTTGATATCGTTCCTGAAATCCTCCAATTTTGGATAAAGTCCAGTATAAACCGGCGAATAGTCTTGGACCATACACGGGCAAAATCCACAAATCGGAATACAGATAATTTGTACTGTACTTTATGTCTGAAGAGAATGGCACGAGAAAGGAAGGATTTTCCTTTCGATAATTACCGACGTTCATTTCCAGGGCAGCATGTGCTTTGTCTATCAGTGGCAACCAAACGTGTCTGTTCGGGTAACGCTATCTTGGTTAGACTGGGTGAATGAGTAACGATGGATAGCCGTTAGAAACGAGAGAAAACTCCACTAACAGCCTTCCCAAATTACATTTTCACATGTTCGTCATCCGATATATTGCTCGTCCCAAAGCCAACATGTCTGCTTCTAGAATCATAATGACTTATCCATCTTTCGTATTCCACTGTGCTGTATCCGTCTAGATTTGGCGCTTGATAAGAAACCACTTTCCATATTTCTATGTTTTACAACGTTTTCCTTGCATGATTGAAAGTTCTAAATCTTTGTTCCTGACATAAACCCACCCAAGTATTGGCCCAGTTTTCAAAAATTCAGGACTTTTTCGCCAAAACAGACATTCATTTACTTTTGTTTAATCAAGATAAAATTTTGTGATTTTATTACTATTTTTATTTTAACCAAGCGTTTTAAGGTTTGAAACAGTCTTAAAAGTTGTTTTTTTTTCTACAAAACTCACAACATTTCCTGAACATTTTATATATTTAGGTTTTTATCCTAGACATAATAGTGAAAACAACAGATTTTAAATCATTCATTTTATATTTTATATTATATATTTGCAATTATTGCTTTTTTATAAACTAACACTCAATCAGTCAAGCTTGATATACAAATCTTCACCCCGACATTTTCCGAGGAAATTTGCAACAATTCAGTGCTTTTGTAACTCTTTACAATTAGTGTAGAATGTTATTGTAATAAAACTGTTTATTTTTGCTAACTGATAAATATGCCTGAAGCAAGCACAGAATTATTCCTAGCCTCTAAAATTATGTACGGATTACAGCTTAACTTATGTATAATGTGAATTGTAATATTTTAATCCTTGTCTTAAAAGCTATACGAATGAATTAATACTTCTCTTTGATTATTTTTTCCTAAACTTAATTTATTCTTCATTCAAAATGATGTTCAGTGACAAGTTCAATAAAAAGATTGGATAAATATTAACAATCCTTGCAAATCAATAAAAATTAGGGAAATGTAGTTAATCTAAAGGTTTACTATATTGTCGAAAATCGCATAAGACTTTCTTGCCTTTCACAATTTATGTCAAAGCAGCTTTTGTAAGGAATCAAAATGTACATGTTTTCAGTAAATTTACTTATGAACAATCTACAAAAACACATAATATAACCATTATATATGATGATTGTGCAAGAAGGCGAGGTGAAAGGGAAGAGAGAAAGTCGTGACGATTTAAAAAAAATATCCCAACCCTCAATCATCTCCATTATAGTCGCTGTAAATAGCCAAACCCAAATAAAAATCAACATAACAAGCACTTTATGAACCTACGTCTAGGTAATCAATATAATCCGCATGTCTTGTGTGACGGAAACAGGTAACTCGCATAGGTTTGTTATTGGATGACGAGAAAAACAGGTTTGAAATGAAGAAAATTAAAAGGAAAAGTTTTGAAAATATGTCGGAAATGTGCAAAAACTATTTTTTTTGTTTTCGTTTTCGTTAAATTGGATAACATAAAAAATTTTTTCCATGATTGTCTCCCTTGGAATGATTGATGATATACTCATAATGTTAATTATTAATTCTAGCTAATTTTTAATTAGTCTTTGTCATAAAATATTTTTAGTAGAGAACACATAATAAAGTTTGATTTGAAATTAGTGGGACCAAAAAGAGTGAATAAGGTTAATTCTCATTCTAAAAAGAATAAAAAAGATTAAAAAAACGATATTAAAATATACTGATACCTAACCGTGAAGCAACGGTTAGTAAACTAGTCTCGCAGACCATTAATGCTATGAGTTCAGTTCGAATTTTTATTTCTTTTTGCTAATGAAGTAATTACGCTTAAATTAATTTCTTAAATTATTCCGTAATTTCACAGTTTAAGTTTTGTGTTTGATAAGCTAAAAAGTAATAGAATTATATAACTGATTCAAATAAAGCTATCAATTCTTATTAAAAGTTATTTTCATATGGTATAACAAATTTCATTAATATAGACACAATATTGTCAATTTTATTGAAATCGAATTTAAATTAATTGACATTCTTTACATTACAGTCATCACAAAGACCATCAGAATGACCTTCATGTGTTTTCGGGAATAGCATCATCTAGGCTAATGAAATCCTAAATTACTAACTTTTATCAACATCACAAACTTTGTATCAATACAAATCAGGAGAAATCAAAGTTTTTCCATTCATAAACCAATTGTAATAAACAGAACTAAGATAAAATATTTATTTATATTTTTAGTATAATTCCAACAACATTTTAATGGAGCGTTATGTTTACTGTTTTTTGTCTGAGTGTTGTTGTCGCAACTTCTAGGTCGGCATTCGACAGCCTACCAATTGATAGTTGATGCATTACGCCTAAGAGCATCCATAGATAACATAAAAACACACTGAGTTTCGTAAATTGATTTTAGATTCACGTATGTCTATGTTCACAGCGGTTGTATATTAAGAATTGTTTGTCTTAAAAAGGTAAGAACATTTTGTGAAGCAGGTTTCGGAATCAATTATTCATGTGCGGAATAATTGCATGTTTTTATCCTCATTTTTTTTATGAAGGACTCTCAACTTGGTTACACACGTATGGTTTCTTTTTAATTCGCGTTACTCTGATTCAAATGCTGATCAAGAGTATTCCTCTTCTGGATGATGGCTTTCATGCTGAAATATGAAAACGAATGCATTTTGCTTGTGCTTCACTTCAAAATGATTTCGACTGTATGTAAGGAAAATACTGTGAGTCGAAATTCTTTTTTAAAGCAAGCAATTTGGATTTAGTAGCAAGATATATTCCCTCTGGAATTTTCGAATTTGAATGACATTTTAATTCCTAAACACTTATCGATCATATTCATCTTGGAAATGGGAATTAACTTAATTAAATACATGAGAAATTTGCGATTAAAGCAGTTTCAGTGTCATTTGAGAACACCCACTTCTGATTATTTTCCAGTTTTAAAGTCATTTCTTTTGATCTAGTGAAAAGAATGTTAATACTTTATACAGTGAAAAAGATCAAATTTTTGGCTAATACAAAGCTTGCAATGGGTAGACCACTATCAGTTGAAATGTTATTTTTTATATTATTTTTAAATGCGTTTTGTCAACACTTAGCATTGTTATTAAGCACTGGACCAGTTGAATCCGTTTTATAGCATGAACATATCCCTGAAGTGAAATAAAAATATTGCAGTATTTATAAATACTAGTACTGTCATTCATCTCCAAAGCAAGAAATGTTGGGCAAATGTTGAAGACAGAATCGTATGATTTGTGAGAATATTTACTTACTTAGGTGGGCTAAAGAGTTCTCGACCGAACGAAAGGGAATTACCTAGCGTCATAAAACATATATGCTATTCCATATATACACCTCTCGTTTCAACACATCCATATATTCACCCTACCTTTCAACACACTTTGTAGATTGGTTATCAAGTTTCTTTAAACCTTTAAAATAATTTCTTATCATAATTCATTGAAATACTGATTTTGGGAAGTGGATCTGATAGAGAAAATTAGCCCCACGTACAATCCATACTTTAGAATATATTTCTTAAGGTAAGCACATCGTAAGCAGATATGAAGAAATATCTGATTTTTTATTTTTTTGTTCAAGAGTGGTACTGTTTCGTGGATGGATTATCAGTGCCGAGGCAAGTTATATTCCTGCTTAAATATATATTTTATGTTTGAATAAAAATCACATTACAATTTTTCTTTGTTGCTTCTGTCTATCACATGACGCAGCGTAGAAATACGTCTAGGTGCTGCTTCAGTGATGCCTGTTATCGTTTCACACGGGAAAATCAAATCAGATTTTAAATAAGACCTATACAGCTGATTAATATCATGTATATATTTTATGCATTAGACATTATAATTACTATGTATACAATTTGAATGATGCATACATTTTAAGCATTAACCATTAGATGTAGTATATATATAATGTAAATTATGTATACATTTTATGCATTAAACATTATATGTACTATGCACATAATATGAATTATGCATATATTTTATGCGTTAAACCTCATTATTTTTATTATCGGGAACAGACCCTAGGACGCTAACACATCACAAAACATCATGTGATGAGAATGTTTCGAACCGGTATCAACATTTCTGCTCATATGAGAAAACTTGTCAAAGCGAACACTTGCATTTCAATTACTTGGATCAGAAAAATATAAACGGTTTAAAAATTAAGAGGAATATTTTAAGCTCTAAATTGTTGCTTAATTTTATTTTCTAATTTTAATTTGATTTAATTAACGTTCAATGCTATTACTGCCCTTTCGCTGTTCGGTATGTCTATGTGCGAGCGTAGATCTATTTTTACTTAGAGCTTGGAATATTTTTAATTTAAAGGATATTTCAGTGCATTGCACCTTATCAGAAACTAAAAAAAATCATGGAAATGATTTCGCTTTGCTTCATGAATGTTCCGTAAAATAAATCTGGTTTTAAGCCCTTAATGCTTCGTGCCACTTACGTATGCGTTAATAACCGACACACTGATACGCCCATTATATAACAACTTCATAGATGCAAATTCTTAAATACTGAAAACGAGAAAATTTTACTATGGACTAAAAGTAATTCGGAGACATATTTAAATTTATGCTTTATTTGGGATATTTCAAAGACTGGGTTTAAATTTCATGTGCACATTTCATGAGGAAAGCAGAAAAGTTCTTGGCTTTATTCACTTCCCCACATTTGATTAACTGACCAAACAGTTCAGTCTTGGTTATGACTTTAAACTACATCCGGCAGTTAGAAGATTGGAGCGTTTGAGGAGCCTGGAATTGGTGTTGTTCCCACAGGTTGTTAGCGTTTCAGCTATAGGCAGAACCCCCCAAACAAAAACAAAACACTAACTGGGATTAAAAATCTATGAAAGTGTAAAAATAGATTTTTATAGCAAAAATACCAGCAATACATTTTTTTAAAAAGAGGATTTAATTCATATTCTATTCATACAAATCTATCCTAAAAATCTTTTCGGCATTAAATAACCTACTGAGGTTGAAATGCCGTAAAACAAAATAACCCAAACCAAACATCAGCTTTTTCGAGAAGGGCTTCCTGTTCTAGCAAAAAAAAAAATAAATATTTCAGCTCCTGTCCTAAGTTAACTTCAATGAATAGAAATTTAGTGAAAATTTGGTGAATTTAGTGAAAGGCTTTTACGCTATTAAATTATCTCGTCACTAGACTTAAACTGTATAAAAATAATAAATTTCTGAACTTCATTAAATACATCGGTTTTTATTCATTATGATATAGATATGAAAATAATGCTGAGTAAACAAGATAGAAAGTTAATTTTTCCCTAATTAGTAATTTCAGCTCATATTGTCAAGTTTTATTGTCTCAAGTCACTTCTTCATCTGTGAGGACATTGTATAGCATTCACTGCCATATAGGAGGACTTATATTACATTATTACAGTTTAAATAAGGAACATTTCTTTATTACTTAGTGTTACTAAAGAACCATAAAGATGTAAATATTTTAATAGTCAGTCAACCTCGATTTTTGTCAACATTGGCAGCAAAAGAATTCCTCCAGATACAATATTGGCGAGGAGAATTTGAATTTCTATAACTAACACTCGACGACAGTGTAACACGTAGGATTCCGAAGTTATAAAATGGAAGAATTTTAAGACCTCTTTCAAAACTATCAGAATTAATGTTCATTCAAATAGCAAGTGCTTTATACACAACGAATACGATTACAAATTCAGTGCTGAAATTAAATTTATGACCTTGAAAATGGAGTAAGTTTCTAAACGTGGTATAAACGATATGAAGATATTAAAAAAGGATCGCAAGAGTTCGTCAGAAGATTCCTTTTAAGAAAATTAAGGGTAACAGAACGTGAAAATTTTAGCTTACCTAAACGAATGGCTTAAGTCTGGAAGACGCTATATAATGTTTAATCCAAATCTTTGTCTAAAGGTCAACTTTATTTATACTTAACATACGTCACAATTTAACCGGAACTCTTCTGGTTTGAGGGTATCTCTCTTTGGCATATTAGCTATCAGTATTCGTGTTTTTGTCTCTCTCTGTACGTGTACGTGTGTGCGTGTGTGAAGCATAAAGAGTGCTGAGTCACGAAAACACTTTATTATTGTAAAGCCTATAAAAATTAAAAATTTACCTCGGTTCTAAGCTTGGAAATTATGCTAAACCTATCCCTATGTTAGCCGTGCGGGTACCTTAAAAAAAAACTGTGAATAACGACGTAAATACATTTACGAAAATATGGTCAATGGAGATGGTGTAATATTGAAACGAAAGAAACCGATAAAAATTCAATTCTTATAAGCTTCGTATTATTAAATAAATAATAAAGAATTAAATAAACCAAAGACGCAGATATTCGAACAAAACTGTTATAAAATTGAACAAGATCTAATAGTCTGTCAACTCACTACAGATTACTAAAGATTAATAAAGTTAAAAACTCGACTTCAGTAACAATTCATCAGCCTGTGGTTAAAAGAAAACAAACTAAAAATCTGAAATAAAAACCATGTTTGATTGATTTGGTTTTACGGCTTTATCAACCAAAATATATTTTGAATTTTAAGAATAATTCTTTTTTTGTGATTTGCAAATAATTATTGGATTAACAACTTTTTTTTCCAAATGCAAGTTAGGAGAAGGAGATGGACTTTTATCGTTCCCAAAGGTATTTTCCTATCAATGAATGTGATGGACCCAACTGGGATTCGAACTCCGAGCCGCTATCCATTACATTATCTGCACATCGACAAGTAAAATGTATGGAGACAGTATCAAAAATAATTACAAGACTCCAAAGCTCTGTTGACAATGTGGTAATTGGTACTATGCCAGTTATTGTCCATTCAAAAATCATGAATGTTACAAATGTGGAAGTAATCAGGAAAGAACAAATCCAATCTACGTCACTCAGTAAAATATAATGTCATTCTAATAAGAAAGAAAGGCAAATTTTCTTTACATAGGAAATCTGTAAACGTGAACATAAACAATATTTGTGTTATCTTGTAAGACATAAGATATAACAATTTGGCCACTTCAATGTGGTGTAATGGTTAGCAAGCTTGACTTGCTAGATCAATTACAACTCAGTAGTGAGTGAAAAGTTTTTCAGGAAGCTCTTCGGAAACAGTAGTTGATTATAATGCTAAAATAAGTTTTCGGAAACGCCTTCGAAAAAAGGTTGCTTTTAATGCTAAAACTTAAAAAGAAGTAGCATTTTTTGAAACATGTAGAATTTAAAAAAAATTAATATGGGAACAGTTCAATTACGTCAATTTATAACTCGGTAAAGTCCGTTTGCTTTATAAAGCAAGCCCAAATCTAATGGGAGATTTGATCGCGGAAGAGATATTCAACAGGAAACTTAGGATACTTTTTGATAAAATTATATTTAGTAAACAGGGCAATTCAAATGTTGGAAAAATAAGAGATTTGGTGAGAAAAAATAAAAAACTACATATACAGAGTGCAATGAGTAAATTGTCACCATTTTATATTTTTAATTTCGCGCATGTGCGTTGTTTGCTTTTGATTTTGTCGACTGCGCAGTATAGTTGAGCAACGACTGTTAGAAAAAGAGCACCATGACGCAATTCACACCGCCAGGAATTCTTGACATTCGCGCCGGATGCTCCAATACGACCATTAAAGGGTGTTTGGGTGTCAATCTAGGGACAGTGCAGAGAATTCGCATAGAGTTGGATTATTCTAACGGTGATTGCGAATGTGTTTGGAGTGATTACTAGTGATGGCGACGTTATGGCTCCATTCATCTTTCCTTTGGGACATCAAATGCCTTGAGGGAGTTTTTCTGACCTGAGTGATTACGAATGTACGGCAACTCGGAAAACTCACTCTGATCTTTCTGATAAGAAAAGAACTATCGAATTTGTTGGTGGGGGCCTCAGACTCAACACGGTGGCCTACATTAAGTGCTTTGAGGAAGTAGTGCTGCCATGGATCAAGAGGGTGGCCGCTGGAAGACCCTATATCTGACAACAGGACTCAGAACCGTGCCACACAAGCAGGAGAACCCAGTCATGGCTGTCAGACAAATTTCGGCAAGCACATCACCCCTTACATCTGGCCACCTAACTCCCCAGACTGTAACCCCCTTAATTATTATGTGTGGGGCGCAGTTGAGTGAAAGACCAACAAAACTCCTTGTAACACCAACGAAGAACTGATGGCAAGGATTATGGCAGCATTCACCAACTTAAACAAGGCGACCATCCAAAAGAGTTGCAGGAGATACCGAAGACGCCTTGAGGCCATGATTGAAGGCAATAGCGATTAAATTTACTCTTTAATATTTCAAGATATTTTTGCGAAATTTTGTTAAAATGAGATGTCATGAGATGAGGTGTTATTTTCATTTTTCGTAATTTAGACGACAATTTATCCATCGCAGCTTGTACACACACACACACACACACGCACACACACACACACATATATATATGCACCCTGTACACACACACACACATATATATATATACACACACACACACATATATATATATATATATACGTGCGTGTGCGTGTGTGTGCGTGTGCGTGTGTGTATGTATGTATGTGAACGTGGAAAGGTGATATTTGAAAATGAAGAGACTGATATAACAAAAAAAAGTCTTTGTTAATGACTCACGATAGGCGAAAGTACACAGAAAATGTAAATTTATATTTAAGTAACTGGAAAAATGATCAGAAATACGGGGGAAAAAAAGAAATTTTCGTTATTATACATACATATGTACATACATACATAACAGAGATAACATTTATACTACTAATAAATATAAATTTTGTTCTTCACCAGTAGCACAACTCTGAGTGTCATGCACGATGCAATCGACTGGTGCGGATTGAAAACTGGCCGTTGTAAAATGAAACCTCCTATTTCATATATGCATATACTCTCTCACACACATACATACTTATAGAATCATTTTAATTGACCTAATGATAAGCTTAAAACTGTGAACGCTAAACAGAATTTCCCAAAAGCCGTCTCATACAATTTTATAAATGCTCATTTGTATGCTTCATTTGATTGTTGATACATAAAATTTTACTGTTGCTATATACTGTCTATACAACTTCGTTTTCTCATTCCTTCTTAGTATTGTTGAAAACTAAAAACGTTTTTCTAAATTATCGGAGTTAATAGAATATTTGACGTTCCCATAAATCATAATCTTGGCTCTCGTACAAGCTAGAGTTCAATTAAGTACAAGTTCTTCGCTATTTGGAGTGACCATAGAACAAGGGCGACGTAAATATTACAAGCCGTGATCACGCCGCTATAATACAGGTGATAAAAGAAAACAGCCAATACAACATGGAGCCATTTTAAATCATTTAAGAGTGCTTAACAAGATGCAAATGCCCAGTTTGTAAAACGATTTGCATTTGAATTGAATGCAGAACGAATAATCAGACGTATGAAGGGCTGCGTTAGCTATGTTGAAATTGATCTATTTTTGCATTGTATCATAAACTGCGATGATAAATGAAATCTGTATAATAGACAGAGAAAATATAAACAATGGTTGAATGCAGTTTAGAAGCTTGGAAAGATATGGATATTTGTTGAATAAGTGATTTCGTACACCATAACTTCCTTCAGAGTAGCCAAACAATTAATGTACGCATAAAGAGCAGCTTAAAAGATACATTTAAAATTCGAAGAGACAGCACTCATTTTGTGGGATACCAGGTGTCATTTTGCTGCGGGTAATGTTGGTCCTTATCTTGGATAAATGGAAGGCTTACGGCCATATCATTTTGAAACACCGGTTCTCGTAAGGTCAATGAGGTAAATAAACGTCAATTAATCAATTATTGATAATTTTCATTTTTCTACTTTCACTCGTGATCATTTTCAAAATATCTCATCCACTTCATTTCTTAATATAAATGCTTACGCCCATATCATATCGAAACATCGGCTTGCGTACGCTTACCGAAGTTAAGCAACGTTGTGTATGGTCAGCACTTAGATGGGTTACCTCTTGGGGTTACCAGGTGCTATAAGCTTGGATGTACGGGTGGTGTAATGGATACAGACTCGTAATTGGAAATCGGAGATCCAAGTTCCAATTCCACTCGGGTTCGTTATTTTCACTTAAGCGCAAATACCGTTGGGAAATGAATCTACCACTTCTCCACTACGGGTTAGTTAGTAGGACTTGCATCAGTAAATCATCATTGTCCCCGTCAAATTCTTACAAGCTAAAAATATTTTCTGGTTTTAAATAACCTGCAAAAGGTTGATAAGCCGTACCCCCCCAAAAAAAAACAAACAAACAAAAAACAAACAAACAAATCAATCAATAGAAAAATGTTATATAAATCGTATCAGTTGAATATAGTGGGTTTATGTACTCTGTTATTTGCGTGGATTCCGTAACAAAAACCTCTTTAATCAGGTTATAATTGATAAAACCTTTAATGAATTTATCTATCATTTCAATGAAAATTTGTTTTGAAAGAAAATATTGCTATGGCGCAATAAATAAAAAGAATGTAAAAATATTTGGATGGAATAAAAATATTTTCTGCGAATAAAAAAATATTAAAATAAATCTGTAAGTTTATATTTTGAACATCTTGACAAAATAGAATCTTTTGGGCGAAGATGACCTTTGCTATGAACAATGTCATCATTTTTTAATGCCAAGTCACTTCAGAATGTAGGCAATTGTGGATCTTTACAGATGCCTTTTCTTCATTATCTGCTTATTACGATGCATTACCATTATCCGCATATCCCATCATTGTTTCACAGTTGTTCAAAAGAAAATTACGCATTCACGTTTCATCTATAATAATATTACTTTCCAGATGATGGCACAATGAAATCGAAAGTGCAGTAAAACTAATTTCAGATTATTTAATTATATTTTCACACTGACGCTTTAACATCGTGAATGTAGAGATATATTCAATAAACTGTGAAGTACAGATATATTTGAAAAAAAAAGACTTTATAATGACTTCGTCTGACATTTTAATAACATTCTACAGAATTTAAAAAAAATAACCAATGAATAATTAGCATACAGATGAAAATATTAATCACTCTGGTAATAAATGGAAAAAAATTGGAGGATCTGATTTAAATCAGAATAACTGGAAGTATCGATAGGGCATTTGAACGCATTTCAGAGACATATATATATATATATATATATATATATATATATATATATATATATATATATATATATATATATATATATATATAAAATATCGCTGATATTAAATAGAAAATTATGAAAGAGGAAAAAGTCAGTCCGTGCTTCAAGTTTGAGCTAAGAATTTCCCCACATACTGGTGCAGCAATATTATAGCGTGTTCTCAATTTTGTCTTTCAGAAGGATACGTGTGACCGGAAGTAATTTTCCCTGCTTTTTTAAGTCATTCTTTTTAACAACAAGAAACCATAAAAATTTATTTTGTTACTATCTTTCTTATAAATACTGATCGTTTAATAAGCGTGTTTGTGTCTAGTTATCATTGAGGATTTTACTAGTACTAGAATCCCTATCGTGTATAATCAAATATAAATTTCATCAATGAAGCATAGAACTTTTAAATTTTAAAGACATAATTTAATTTGTAATTCAATTCTTCGCGGTAAATTTTAATGAATTTATTTTGAGTTAATTAATGGGAAAGAGGAAAATTATCCAGATACGCAAATACAGTAAAATGCCCCTTTACCTACTTCTCTAGAAACTGGACGAAAAAACAAATGTAAAAGAATTTCATAAAAAGCGAACGTTTAAATTTATTCTTTGGTTTAACTGTCTAAAAAATACTTGTTTATTAATTAATTAATAAACACATTACAAGATGGACAAAAAACATGCATGCACGCACACACACACACACATATATATATATATATATATTTTATTGGCCATAAAAGAATTTAAGAGTTTTGATGAAAGCAGAAACCCTGCGACGCAAGTGCAATGCACTAGTAAATAATTGATTGAGAAATTGGCTGAGGTTGACGTAGTTTGCCTTAAGTTGTTTGTCTTTTACAATCAAAGTTTGCACCATTCTGAAATCTAAGATCAATGCTATTACAAAAATTTAAGAAAACTTTCTTGAATCTTTGCACAATGAATGCAATGAGTAACGAGTCATCGAAAAGTGTTTGATTCTTTTTTTTTAGCATTTGCAACGAAAATGGCCCGCGGTGTGGGCCAATCTCGTGATGACGGTGATGGGTTCTTTTCTCTCTCGCCCTCCTTTCCTCCATTTAATGTAAGTTCTGACAAAGACCCAATTCATTGGCATGAACACGCTAATAGGTCTTTTGCTAACAGACTTCAAATCAAAAGCTCAAATCGTGGGGAGCCATTTGAAATAAAATGAAATGAAATAATAATAATAAAAATAGTCACATGATCCTTTGAAAAAAATGTGTATTAACAAAATGAAATTTAAGTTTATAAAATTGCAAAGTTTTCCTCTTTTTAGGCGGGAGGTCTACAAACACGAGAAGTAATCGATTTAAACGACTACGATTTAAATTTTTGTTAATGTACCAATCATTCGTTCGATTAACCAACCGGCACTGCACCTATCAGGTTTCGACCCTATGAACAACTATACCTGGCTGTTACTGCTTCTTTATTACCCACACGGCGCCACATTCTGTACTCACATCACCAAACCTTTTTTTTATTTTCTTTCTTCCTATCTATCTATCTATCTATCTATCTATCTATCTATCTATCTTCTTACACTTTAATCTTTCTAAAAAGATTTTTATCCATCTTTCTATCTCTCTTTCCTTTTTTTCTTTTTTCATAGGAATATAATTTAAGTAAATATCCGGAGGATTTTATATGATGACAGTAGCGGAAACGGAAGAAAAATTTCTCGTTTTTAGTTTTAAAGGAGAGAGACATAGAGAGAGAGAGGGGGGGGAGGGAATGAGAGCTATGGTGGGTGTAAGCGAGAAAAAGAGAAGGGCCAGAATAAGGGGTAACTGGAAGCAAGAGAGACAAAGAAGAGAGAGAGAGAGAGAGAGAGAGAGAGAGGGAGAGAGAGAGAGGAGTACAAGAAGGAGCGAGGTGGGAATGGGATGAAGATATGCGAGGGGGTGTGATATGAATCTTGTGTGCTGTCACTGTAGTTGGCATATTTGTTTCTTATCTAAACTCCACATTCTCCACCCACGTTTCCTTCGGCCAATTTCAAACATTGATTACTGATTATTTTTTGTTTCTAGATTTTAAGTAAAGAAACCATAAAGTAACTTTGAATTTTTCGACGGGTATATTTTTCTCATTTCAATTTTAGTTGCTTTTTATCGCAATTCTCAGATCGTCATTCTATAGTCGTTCATAAATAAACTTCTATCAAGACTCGAACTCACATACCTTTTTCTGGGAAAGCTTATCTTAATGCGACAGCTGCCTCCTTGCCGATTAGACTACAGAGATTTCCGGTTGCTTTTAATACTATCAATTTTTATCGCTCGCAATATCCAAAAATTATAGTTGGATTATTTTCCAACGACGACAATCATTAGTCTTACTTTCACAGCCTGCATACAGATATCCAAGCTCTCTGATAACTAAAGAGAATCTTCGACCTAATACTATTAGTTAATTCAAATACGCCCCTCATTTGATATTATTTAAATGGTTTCTTCTTAAGATACTAAAATTAGCATGCCATCTTCTTTTTACACGCATATTGAAGATAAAACATCTATCATTAGTTTATGTGCATTATCTCATTTTCTTTCTTCTTCTATGCGCCGTGTTCGTTCTGTATATTGGCGACCATTGTTCCCAATTTCGTGTCATTTGTAGCACTTAATAAATTTTGTCTTTTTATTGTCTCTCTTAAACTCTGTTCTGCCATCCTTTTACTCAAGCTTCTTCTTTGTGAGAAGTGAATGACCATGGCTCTCCACGATTTCTTGTCGTTATTAGTTCGTAATAAAGTTTGTCTTTTCAATACCCCAGTCTCTGTTCTGCCATCCATTTACACAATCTCGTTAAGTAGGTTATGCGTTGCTTTCCTCTGTTCTTGACTTCAATCTATCCCGTGAGTGTCAAATTTTCCAAGCCATCTTTCAACATTATATACCCTATTTTTTTTCTAATGTTAAGTGTCTTTGTTCGTCACATTTTCTCTCAAACTTCTTCGTTGCTAAAATGTATTCTCAGCATCCTTTTGTAGAACTTCATTTCTGTTGCTTAATGTCTCTTCATCTGTGAGGAGATTGTCCAGCATTCACTGCCGCAGAACTGATATTACGAAACAATTCAGTACCTTTTTTCTTTGTTTCTAACCAGATTTTCCTGTTTCTTAATCACTGATTTTTAACGGAAGAAAATCCTCACCTAATAAATCTGTGCCTCATCAATACTTCCGGGTACAAAGATTGGTTTTAGGTTTATCCCGGTTAACGATCTTCCCGGTGAGATCAGCTCTCAACTTGGCATCAACGCTGACGACACAACCATTCACTCCTGCCTCAATGGTAAGGCTGCTCAGTCCGACAATGTCAAAATGGTAGTTGATGTACAAAACGACCTCGTCCGCCGTTAACTGGGACATAAGATAACTTGTTAATTTTAACACCTTCAAAACTAAACTTCTCTTCATCAATCATCTGAGAGATGCCTCTCTGCTTTCCATCAGCATGGGTGATGCTAACCTCAGGAAAAGTGACTTGTTATACCTTATTAGGCTAGCGTTCTCAGCTGACATGAAGTGGAAAAACTATAATGAATCCATTGCTAGGTCAGCTGCTAAGAAAGTTGGTTCACTATGTCGTGCGAAACAATTTTTCTCTCCGGAATCTATCTTAAATATATATTCGTCCATATTTAGAATATTACTGTCATATATGGTCCAGTGCCTCTGCTATTTACTTGAGCTCCTTGATAAGATGCAAAGAAGAATCAGCAATATTACTATATTATCTAGTGCCTCGGCTTCAGTCATTTTCCCACCACCGTAAAGGTGCCTCTCTGTGTCATTTCTATAAATACTTTCATGGTAATTATTCGGATGAGCTCTTTGCTATGGTACCTAGACTTTTTGAATTTAAGCGCAGTACTAGACTGGCGTCGAAATCTCATCAATTTACAATTGATCTAGTTAAATGTAACCGTAAATTCTATGTTAAGAGTTTCTTCTATCACATTTCTCGATTGTGAAACTCCTTTCAGGCTTCAGGCTTTCAAACCAACTTTAATCTGCAAAAATTTAAATGCAATGTCAATCGCTATCTACTGTCCGCCTGATTACTCTTTTCTTTTTCTGCTCATTATTAATGTTTCTGTTCCTAATTATTCCACACCCTATAAACCCCTTGCGTTTCAGTGACTTTGCTGCCTTGCTTGGGGTAATACCAATAAAAAAAATTAGTCCATGCTTAGAGTATTACTGCCACATATGGTCTAGTGACCCTGCTATTTACATGGAGCTCCTTGATAATATCCGAAGAAGTATCAGCAATATTATTGGCGGCTCGGTTTCTGTCACTTTCACCGCCGAAAGGTTGCCTCTTTGTGATTTTTTAAATAAATACTTTCATGGAAATTGTTCGGATTAGCGCTTCACTATGGGACCTAGACTTTTTGAATTTAAGCACAGTACTAGACTGGCGTCGAGATCTCATCAGTTTCTTCTATTGCACTTCTCGCTTGTGGAAATCCCGTCTGGATCCATGCTTTCCAGCTAACTTTAACCTGTAAAAATTTAAATGCAATGTCAGTCGCTATCTACTGTCCTGATTTCCTCTCCCCGCTCATTATTAATGTTTCTGTTCCTAATTCTTCCAAACAATGTGACCCCTTGTATCTTAGATGATTTACTGCCTTACATGGGGTGACACCGATTAAAAAAAATTAGTATGTTTTTCAGTCCCAGTTTCTACTGTTTTGTCTTATCGACCATTTAGTCTTATTCACACAAATATATACATGGATCACGCATACATCTTCATATCGATATGAGCAGGCAACTGATATACATACACAACTCAAGAACAAGCTGGAAACACAAATTAAAGGCAAAGGTGTGGAGAATTGAGTAGAATGAGCAATATTTTCATTATATAAAGCGTTTAATGTCTCTGAAATTTTTACCATTATTTATTTCTAAGAAGGATTCATTTCGCCTCAAACATATAATCACAGATCGGTACGTAGACCTACTGAATTTCCCATATCGAATTGGAAATCTATTCATATGATTATCGTCACGAGGATAACCAATTCAAATAAAGCACAGGTCATAGATTATTACATAGCATTGTAAAAAAATATTTTCTTTGTTTCTACTGAAATTTTTCTGTTTCTTAGTACTTTGCATAACTTTTGGAAAGAATCAATGCGCCTTCGGATTTCAGTGTCGCACTTTCCGTTCTTGTAAAACACTTCCCAGTACTTCTTATCGCATATATATATATATATATATATATATATATATATATATATATATATATATATATTTCACTTTAAAGGAAATTTTAGTGAATGCCCATATTTAAATAGACGGCTCGTTTATTTATTAAACACGATATATCTATTTATTTTCGTCTACCACTAAAAATAACGTTAAAGGTGATAAAATTTGTCTGATTAATAAATAAAAATCCATAACACTTTTTAGAAATATATATATATATATATATATATATATATATATATATATATATATATATATATATATATATATATATATATATATGGGTAATGGGTATGGCTTGGTAATTGCGTTAAACGCAATTACCAAGCCAAGAGAACGTCGCCGCTGGGCACTGACCATGTTGTGGACAACGAGGGAGAATTTTTTTTTTCGTGTGAGTTCGAATTCCTCGTCGCCAATTTGTTGTCGACGAGGGAGAATTGTTTTTTTCTTCTTCCCGTGTGAGTTCGAATTCCTCGTCGCCAATTTGTTGTGGATTCCGGGATGAAATCCGATATCAATGAATAACAAACGCCAGGAATGGATAAGGAAAATAAATGTACTAACGTAATAATACAAACTGGTAATACGGGTTAGTAGATCCTGAATGCGGGTTAGTAGCAATAATATATATACAGTCTTGGTATTGAAGTATCGCATTATGACTCCTTACTGAGTCTACGTGCTCGCTAACTGTGACGCTTGCCGCCGTCTCTGTGTGTGACTCACTCTACTACTACTGAACTCTACTACTCTTCTGTCGTTCCGTGTCGATTCCTTGACTCCTCGGGTATTCACTGGTAGTAGTATATGTATACATTGGATGAGTCCATTTGTGTGAAAAGGGGAGACCCCTTAACAGACCTCAATGTCCACTTTTATATTTACATACATTCTATACCTGATACTGGCCATTTTGATCCCCAAATATAACATACCTAAAACTATATTTTTATCATATTCTTTTGGGAAGAATTAAGAGAGTTCTGAAACTGTCCGTAATTATTATTTTCTCAAGTGCTTTCGGTCAATTCATTAACCATACAAACGAAGAGAAAACTTATACTTAACATCAGGAAGATGCAGCTGAAATTTCTGGGATACGTAATGAGAAAAGAAGACTTGGAAAATCTGATACTCACAGGGAAATAGGGACAAGAGAAAGCAGCGCGTGACATACCTAGCGGGCTGAAGCAAGTCTGGGAGAAATAGGAAAAAGACAAAACTTATTGAGAACTACAAATGATAGGGGGAAGTGGAGAGCCATGATCACCTACGCCCTGAAGGGACAGCACATAAAAGAAGAAGAATATCTTTATAACAGAATTGTGCCTTTAGCGTAGGATTTCTTGTGGAAGGATGTTTTACGGCTGTTGTATCTCTGCTTCGAGAGTCGTTCAGTAGCTCCAACATATACCATATTTGACCCATCATTGGTTTTCACAAAGGTTTGGTAGATAACAGGCCCAGTTCAAGAGTCTCGTGGTCCCCCGAATCTATGATACAAGGATCCTACTTTAGTACATCTCAAATTTCATAAGGAAGTATTATTTTAAAATACAAAATGTATTGTAACTTAATTATGTACAATAATGGATCATATGCAATATAGGTGAAAAATTCAACTGGAAAAATTGAAAATAAATACAATTTATCTAAATAGAGGTTAGAGACATGTCATAATAGTTTTTTCCATCTTAAATAAATCAACAATATTTTGCGGCAAATTTTAACATGAACTTGATATTTTTCTTGTTATAAAGTTGAATAATCTTAACACATTCAACATTATGGATAAAGAATAATGAATTTTATATCGTGTTCTTTTTTAGACTTAGCATGAGCAAAACAAATTTACAGATTTGGACAAAAAAGACCCCAGAATGATGTAAAAATCCGCGAAGATTTTTCATCCTTTAATAGTTGTGTTTAGTTCAATTTGTAACGTACATAAATGTAGGTAGAAAAAAGCAAATGCTGATAAGATAGCGAGGGTCCCAAAGCACTGTCCGGGGCTCCACTCAGGCTTGGTCCATACACCACGATCGGGGAGTTCAAGGTAATAGGCACCGGTCCTAGTAGATAGCATCTTCTCTCAAGCATTTACCGCCAACAGGGCATTCATTTTCACGTCTGCAGTTACATTAAGAGGAGATCGTATTTTTTTCATATTTAATATCTTTTCATAAAACTTTTCTAGAATCAGCAGTACAGTAGAGTGGGGGAAGAAGAGGTGAGTGAAGTGAACGTAACAGCTCCAACAGGAACTTGTATTCGGTTTGCCCATTTCATTTTCCGAGTCGATAACCGTAACGTACATCTGGTAATTCCCTACCCAACTTGAATTCATTGCTTTCATTTGTCAAGGAAATATGAGTTAATGAACTCTATTATTCTGGCACTGGAAACAGAACTTGACTTTCTTGTACGACAGCCAAGTTTGTGTATCGCTGAGTTGAACAACTAAGCGTACTGCGAATTGTTCATCAAATTTTGTTGTGATCTTACTATTATTCGTCCCAACAAGTGAAAAAAACTCATTCAAGACAGAAAGAATTTTCAAAGTAAAACTGACCCAAAGGTAACATTTTGTTCGCTCCGAACAAAATGTTACATTTGGGTCAGTTTTGATTTAATCACTACGCCAGTGGTTAAAAATTATTATTTACTAGCAGCATGGCCCGGCGTTGCCCGTGCTTGATTCAAAAATCGTACGACTCATACAGCAATCGCTATCACTTGACTTAAAATATTTTTGTTCTTCCTTGCCTTTAAAGGAGTGCCCTTTTCCGTGCTGATGTTGCTACATGCCTTACTTCCTTTCTATCTCACACTGCGAATTTTTTCTAAGCTCTATACTAAACATTAAATCTGTTACGAAAAAAGAACTAAACAAAATGAACACAAAACGATTAGCTTTAAAAAAGGACTCGTAACTGGAAAAACCGAATGAAAAAAGAATGTTAACAACAAATCCTTTTTCACACCCAACCCAGTTCTGCGGAATCAGAATCAATGTTGAGTTTAAGCAGGCGAATGAGCCAATTGGAGTAAAGTGCCATGCGGATTTAAATTTTCCCCACTTTTTTTTGCATGTTAGCATACTAGTTAACATTCGTGTCAGTCAGCTGTTGGCTCTCACGCTGGACAATAGAATCTTCCTGCCTATTCGTGGCAGCCAGCTATAGGCCAATAGAAAATGGCCGCAAACTACATGAAAACTGTCGTAGAAGCATAAAAAAAACGATTATTTCCACTATCGATGGGAGTTGTGAAATGCAAAGTCGGTCTTGGCCTTCCCGCTAACTTGGTGCAAATCTGTCGAAAATTGCGGCCGTGCATTCGTTACACACACACACATACACACACACACACGCGACAGTATTTTTGCTTCCTTCACTAGCAGTCAGTGTTCGATCTCATGATTCGGCTACGCTTTGGATTGTAACTACCAGAGACAAGAGTGGGAGTAAGAGTAAAGAGGGGTGTTTGAGGAAAGGATAAAGAGAAGGACGGCGATCAAGATCAAGGCATCAGAATATGTCGATTGACATTACATTTGAATATTTGAAGATTATAGTTATCAGGGAAGCAAGTAAGGAGATGGGAGTTCCCCTGTCGAGAAGTGCGAGAGAAGAAGCTGTTGGAGTAGAAGAGGCGGTTACATTTAACTGTTTCGACAGTGAAAGGGTGGGACCGAAATGCCAATTTAGTAGCACGCTTAAATTCATGCAGTTGGGGCACCAGTGTAAAAAGCTCGTCAGAGCAGTAGGCATGAAAATATGAAAGGGAATATACATCACTGAAATAATTTTGTCAAAACATCGAAAGAAGTAAAAAAATCAAACAACGCTGGGCAAAAATATAAAATTTGATTTGACAATTAGATTACTCTTGAAAAATTACATATGTACTAAGTATGTTTTAAGCCGAATTTAAGTCCAGGTTGTAGTATGTCTAAATAAAGTAGGCAAGAGACGTTTACAAATGTTTTTTGGTTGTATTTTTTCATAAAAATGCATTTTTCTGATCAATTTTTTTTCATGAAAATAACCTTCATATTTAAAAAAAGACATTTTAAAAGGCAAGTGAAATGGCTGCAATGATGGAATTTCAATTAAAAATTGACATTGTTTCCAATATAATGCTCAAAATACAATATGAAAATACTGCAAAAATGAACCCTGATTTTTTAAATCTGTTTTTATGCAAATGTGTAGGTAATTTTGAAGAAGGGAAGCCTAAAAAAAGATTTTACCGAATTAATAGCCAACGTGAGGTTGGGTTTTCATAACACTAATAAAACTATCTTGATGTTATCCTTTTAGACATTCCTAATTTGAACAATACAGACTAACAAGAACACGCTGTTTACATGAAAAGAGACAGCGTCCAATTTAGTTTTTTAATTACATTGTAAATCAAAGCACTTACTAGATATTTGAAAAATACTTGTTCTTTTGGCTTTTGAAAAAATCTGAACACACACACACAGACGCACACACACACACACACATATATATGATAGTCATTACTTGAAGAAACTTACTGTCGTAGACATTTCGATGTTATATTTATTGAAAAAGTCAAAGGAAACCACGCGTTATGCATTTCTCTGCTAAATAATCATATTTTTACCTTAAATAAATCTTGGAGATTCTATTTTAATGGAATTGTTTTAATTTTTAATTCAGTATCGCATTATTTAGGTATAATTATTCTCCCAAAATGTTCTACGCTTTTACACACACACACACACACGCACACACACACACACACACACACACACACACACATATATATATATATATATAAATGGTGTGAAAATCTTTCCTGAATGATACTGATTCAGAATATATATATATATATATATATATATATATATATATATATATATATATATATGTATGTATGTGTGTGTGTGTGTGTGTGTGTGTGTGTGTGTGTGTAATTGAGCTTTGTCATGAAGATGTTAGCACAACTACTGAATTTATATATATAATTTTCGGACAGAACATATATTTGAGACAATCCCAGCCACGCACCCACGCACAGAACTCACCTTTATATAAATAAATTTAGATGATGCAATTTAATGCAAAGATGTATGTGATGAATGACGTGAGAAAGTTGGGACCACATTCAGTTGTACATGATAAAAGCCTTAAATCAGTGGAAGCAAAATAATTTTTCTTTTTCTCTTTGCCTGTTTGTCTTTTTAAAGATTGTTTAGAATCAACTCGTAACCACTTTTATTGCTAATCACAAAATGCACATCGGTTCAATTTTACATATCAAACTTCCCCATTTCGTGTCTTAAATTGATGATTTCTTTTCTTTTGGATATAAATTAAGAAAAACGTTTTTCGTTGAATAAAGAACAATAATTCACTTTTTCTATGTGTGCTGATTGATAATTCTCATAACGAAGAGAGTTTAAGCTGCAATCGAGCATCAATGCACAATGCAAAATCTGGCTTAGAAAACAAAACGGAACTGAAGTGACCACGGAGAGCAAAGTGAAGTTTCACAAGATCTTGAGCAATTTGTGCACAAAAACAAACATTGTTTTTTTTTCTTTTCCGATAATTCATAAACAATTTTATAACCGGCAAAGTTTTAAGATACTTATGACCATAAAATTTTTGTCCGGTATTAATCATATTATATTTTTAGCAAAGAATATATTCGAACTCTGATCGAACTGTGAATAATTACTACTAATGGAGATGGAAGATTTACTTTTTTTCATTCTTATCTACTTGTTTTTTTATTTGTATATGAGTAATTCAGAGAACATCAGGGCCATGGCGTGTTTCCAATATATCGTGTATCGATTAACATGTCTGAAAAAATCGATTGTAGATAGTAAACGGAAGAGAGGCATACGAAATGGATCCTGCTAATGGGGATCAAATGATACACAGGTATTTGTAAAGTGGCAAAAATACGAAACTATTAAATTAGATTCCATCAAATCTACAACCGCCCCCAGCTACTACACTCACATTCATTTCTCTATTTCATTTTAATGCGTGTCTAAATGTATTGATACTTTTTACAAAGCAGACGTGAATATATGTAGATATGTATACTTATCTACAGGAGACATTGTGTCGGTTATTGTATATTTATGAACATGGAACTATATAAGAAAATAGGTATATCTTTGTATATGTTAATGCATAAAATATATGCAGATTAACTTTCGTGTGAGCAAATACAGTATATACATGAGTGTAAGTTTGTATTTATTATATCTTTTATAGATAAATAATAAGATAAATTTGATAGAAAGATGGGTTGGTTACATTGAACTTCGGCCATATTTCTAATTTCTATATGCGTGTACACACCTAGCTCTACCAAAAACTGCATGAGATATGATTTACATACACGTACGAAAGTCTTCCTATGGATAAAAACATATTTACGTATTTATCATGTATTAGGAATGTACACACGCACTCACACACACACACACACACACACACACACACACACACACACATATATATATATATATATATATATATATATATATATATATATATATATATATATACGGATATATATGAGGTGTTCTAATCAGGAAATCCAAATATTGTGCCTGTGCATTTGTCCGCCCTCGCATGAATATCTAAATGTAAGAATCCGTATATTTTCATTTTTACTTTCAAAAACATACGTTTCGACTTTCTTAACTCTCCAATCAACCCGCCAAACAACACACGTACACACGTACACACGTACTTACTTGTCTACACATCCATTTATGTATATGCCTATAAAGCAGATCGAAGTAATGTTTAATATCATTTTATTTGTAATTTTCCATACACACGTCTTATTAGATGCACGCCATGGTACTACTACTCTCTGGAGAACCTATATGAGGAAAAATTGTGGGGAAAAATGAAGTGAAAACAACCATATCCATTAACGGTAATTATTCCTGATTCGACCTTAGTTCACATACTTACTCAAGTCAATTGCACATTCGAAAAGGACAAAAAACATTCAAAAGTTTTGCATATCATAAGACATATAAATATACACATATCGGAGCATTGGAAGAGGAAACGATCAGCCATATTAATTTTATGCAAACTTTGATGAATAACGAATGGTGATAGCTCAGTGTTTTCTATATTTTACTGATAATCACTAAGATTCGGATTCTAACATTCTTGTAATCGGAATTCATTACCATAAACACGACAGAGAAGGAAACGATATTCAATTTTTTTCATGCACTTAATTATATTCATGAAATTCGCTATTTAATATCAATATAAAAGCAAATTCCCCTTCGATGGTCGTTGTATTCTAATATGGCATACATAAGTAGATTAAATTTAACTTTAAGGCTCCGTTTTCAAATAAAACTATAAATAATTACACTGTTTTTAAAAGAAGAGATGCTTTCAAAATTTTTCTTTAATTAGATATAATATCGTGATTTTTTTTCTTTTAATTACTTTATGTTCTGTTGGTTAGTATATCATTTATGATAAAGTGTGAATAAATTTCACACTATTCAAATTTTTTAAAGTACTATTCCATACAATGCTTTAATAAAAAAAATCAAATCAACCAATGAATGATTAAAATAAAGATATAAAGTTATTAATCTCAGAAAAAAAGCAACTTTAATGAATCA
The DNA here is from genome assembly GCA_964036315.1 of Acanthosepion esculentum. Classification (NCBI taxonomy): domain Eukaryota; kingdom Metazoa; phylum Mollusca; class Cephalopoda; order Sepiida; family Sepiidae; genus Acanthosepion; species Acanthosepion esculentum. Next base: position 77,344,233 of record OZ038480.1, read on the forward strand.
AACTATTATATTTCTATTCTATCTAACACATCGACCACAGTCGGAAAGATAGAGTCATTCCGAATTCCACGATCATTTCATTGTCAGCATAGCGCGTTCTTCATCAGGACGACATCAGTTAGTTACGCGCAATGCGTGATACACGCATAGGCGATCATGTATCTTTCGATACATGACTGACGAGGCAGATTTTTTCTCGCAGTCGGTTGCCATTTCTTTCTGCTGTAGACCAGTTGCCGTCCAAGGCTATATAACCCGGTCTGTCCTGTAGAAGAAGAGGATTCATACCTTTCCTAAGGATATTAGCACGTAATTAAATGTAATGGATTTGACTGGAATTCGAACTCGGCTATCCGATTCCTCAATCCGAGCCGCTATCCATAACACCATCGTAGGGCTACATACGGTTCTGAATTCAGAGTTTTCTTTTCCTAGACTGGTTTCCAACCCAGTCTACCCTACTTTTTAACTCATACCTGATAGGGAGAGGAGAAAAGACGGATTCATACCTTTCCCAACAGTAATTGCGCAAAAGTGAAGAACTGAATTGGAATTTGAACTCAGATCTCTGATTTCCAGTTCCAGGCCGCTAACCATGACATCACTTGCCCAGCCATTAAATTATTGAACATTCCTATTGTTAATTTATGGCATTTCTGTTTAAAAAAATAGAAAAAACAAAAATTGATCAAACTATAATTTTGTCATATTTGGATTAAGCGCACTTCTAGCTTGTGGAACTCCCTTCCGGTTCCATGCTCTCCAGCCAACTTTAATCTGCAAAATTTTAAATGCAATGTCAATCTCTCTCGACTGTCCTCCTGATTACTCTTTTCTCTTCCTACTCAATATTAATGTTTCTCTTCCTAATTCTTCCACACCCAGTAATCCCTTGTGTCTTAGTGGCTGTATTGTTTTGCATGGAGTGGAACTTCTTTTTAAAAAATGAACAAAGAGGGTATATTTTTCATATTAAAACCCTTCATTAAAAACGTTATCAAATTATAATGGTATTATGTTTGATGGAATTGTTGAATTCTCACTTAACCTCTTAGTAAGTAAGTGATCAGATCTGCGAGTCCCAGGCTTTGATATGAACCGTTATACTTTGTCCTTGTTGCAATTTTGCCCCCAAAGATGGCAGCGTTTTTGTTCAATCTGTATTCCTTTTATTGAAATGTTGATTAACTTTTTTTTTTACGCTGACAAAATTCGCGGATCAGAACCGACATTTCCTAAGTGCCAATATTGTAATCGTAGTCAAGTACCTTCGAAACATCTTCGTGGTTTTGTTTCCGAGTTGATTTCTTTTATCTGGTTCATAATGAACACAGTCTTTGTCTATGTTCGTTTCATTATTTCTTTTTTTACTTCCAGACACAAAATTAAACGTTGACTTACGTTAATAAAAAAAGAAAAACTAGCCAAACGTAAAAACAAAATAGCTACACACACAAAAGACTCAAATCGCAATTCCACGCGCTGATTTACTCACACGTAACAGAAAATATGAAGGAGTTATATTAGAGCCAAAGGGGAAATCTTAATGACAATCGATCGATGCGGGGAAACTGTTTTAAAAGCAAATATTTAATGATGAATATTAAATTTCGTTTTCGGTGTTGTGAGAGAATAATTAATCGATGCCCGGGTTTATTTTTGTTTTGTTGATTCATTCGTAGCCAATTTTAGTTGAGATTACGGCAATTAGACACCACTTGATGCTCTAATTCAATCTGGCAAATATGATCCAACAACCTCATTCAAACATAATGCTATCTTTATGAAGACCTGCTAAAATAGAACTGAAAACATGTTATTGTAGACCGCATTTTCGGCTCTCGTTACGCTTACTGCGGTTCGTAATGAGGAGTTGAAATAGCGAATATTCGTCAGAATTTGGATCAGAATCAGTTGCGGGCGAGAAACAAAAATTGGGGATATGGAGATAAAAGAAAATGGTGAACGGGATCAAATTTAGCAGAATAGGAAACACATCAATACACAAGATGACTATTTTAAGAAAAAAAGAAAACAATTAATCACTCTTCATTTTTACTTTTTCAGCCCAAATCTTATTTTTAGCATGGCGGATTTTAGTTCTCAGATTACGTTATAGAAAAAGACTTTTTGATTTGCGGTTTATCTTTTCTAAGAAGCTATCTTCATCAGCTCTTGCCTCCCGTCTCACAATTGAGCTAAGTATGTCTCGTGGATATAATATGTACTAGAAAGATGTTTTTTTTTTATAATGATGTTCACTTTGTACAAGGCCCAAGAGCCACTCAAGATAGAAGGTTACAGAGTAAGAGGCGCAGGTTAAGATAGTAGTGATCAGAGATACATCTTGGGAGTTGATGCTACAAAGCAGCAGTTCGTGGGAAGAAGCTCTTCCAGTGGAACTTGCATCTCATCTATGCAATATGAAGGGAATGAGGGTGGTCCTCTACAATGTGCGTAGCATGGCGGGTCTTAGCCGTGATGGTTAGAACTGGTGAAACTAAGGAATGTAGTTCGTCTGAACAGTTTCCATGGAAACAGTTTGCAATGTTTCGACTGTGGGAAAGGAGTTGTAATAATTCATCACGCACAAGGACGCGGAGGCGTTTTTGGACTCAAGACTAGAAATTGAAGACTGTCTATAAATGGCAGCAGTACTCCATTTTTGGCCTGATCTGGCTTTTGTAAAGGTAGAAGATAGCAGGAGGCGCCAGGTACTTACTGGAGTGCTATAGGGAAACAACTATTTTTTCTAGTATCTTTAGCGATGGATCTTATGTACGATTCCCACTAGATCATGGAGCATTCATCGCGATGAGGAAAAAATCCAGGGTCTGCTACTCCTCCCCCCTCTATTGGACACGATTAGAGGCTCAAACCTTGTTTCGTGTTTAGGAAGGGGTTCCCGGGTCTCTCTCTCTCTCTCTGGCCTCTGTACTTGTGCCGCTGTGTTTCTCCCGTGATGCGTGCAGTCTGTGGCATTGCCTGTTCATTCTCCCTTCTCCACATCCTTTCACCTTTCATTCCTATCTGCTCTCGCTCCAAATCTTCTGTAACCCCCTTGTCTTGATCGACCCACTGTCTTTCTCTTTCTCCACATCCTCTCCTTTACCACTCCTATCTGCTCTTCCTACAACCCTTCTATAACCCCTTGCGTGATAGTGGCCTCCAGCCTTTCTTGGGGTGATACGCTTAAAAAAAAAAAAGAAGGGGGATGATGCAATGTAAGTAGTTTGGTTTTCGATGCATTGAATGTCACCAGCCAGTTTTTCTCCCAATGAACTGTTAGAGCTAGGTCAGAGGAGAGATCAGTTGCCAGACTCTGGTAGATATCCACAAATGATCGGAGTATGCTCTTCGACAGATCATTAATGTAAAGTAGAAAGAGGAGTGGGGACGCCCGTGTTGATCCCTTCAGCCTTAGAAGACTGACCGATAATAACTACATTCAAGAACCTACCCGTTAAGAAGGAATTTATAAGTGAGAAGAAATTTACAGTGATTCCATAGCTAGAGAATTTGTGCAGTAACACTCTATACCACAAAGTCAAATACCTTTGAATGTCTAATGCGATCGTCCTTGAGATGTATTTGTTGTTTTGTACCTAACTGATTTTGTGAGTAATGATAGAACCAAGCCGGTAGAAATCTGTACTGCTTGTGGCCTATGGTTGTCCCCGTTGAGGTGATCAACAACCTTCAAAAAGTTGGCCAATAACACTGGGGAGGCTGAAGGATTTATACTGAGACGGACATAAGCGCTCACTCTTGAAAACAGAGCATACATCTGACAACTTCCACAGATTTGGGAAGGATTTCTCCTTCAAGCAACAGTTAAAGAGTTTTGCTAAGATCGGGGATAACTCAGCATTAATATTCTTAAGGAAAACTACTGGAATTTTTTTTTGGACAGGTAATCTTCAAAGTGTCAATACTTTTGATAAGACTTGAAACTTCACGGGCCGTGGTAAAAATATTACTGAGATTGTGCTCTGGGAGATGGGAGAAGTCGAGAATGGGGGAGGGGAGGCTTTTGTCATCTAACGTAGAGACAAAGATCGTGGCGAAGAGCTTTGCCTTATCTGACGAGAGTGAGATGACATCAGTGTCATTTATGATAGTAGGCACTGACGCAATGCATCTATTGAGAATTTGATTGGAAATTTTCGAGAACTGGTGGGGGATCCAATTTATTTGCTTTCGACCGTGTCCTGGACAGCTAGTGCGCTAGGTACACATTACATTTTCTCGGATTGCGGGTAGTTCTAAATGCAGAAAATGTTTTATTACACCGTTCCGTGATAGATATCGTAGTAGTGGTTATGGTGAGCTATGACTGCAGTACATTCAGGGGTAAACCAGGGATGGCTGGTCGGGTTTTTGTTGGAGTTTTGTCTGTGGTATAAACACCCCATTCCAGAAAGAATCCATTCCGAGATGAGGGCGGCTATTTCAGAGGCAGTATATTTTTAGTAGGCTGGGAGAGAGGAGCTTTCGCCATGATTTGAAAAGAATGGTGGAAAATCATTTTCTCTTGTTATCTGATATGGAACTTGGAGTTATATATATATATGTAAGTATATATCCATGTATGTGCATATATATATATATATATATATATATATATATATATATATATATATATATATTACGACATACGAAAACCATATCTCTCTGCCTTTATCTCTCTCTTTATCTCTTTCTCTCTCCTTCTTTCTCTCTCTCTCTTTCTCTCTCTCTCTCTCTCTATATATATATATATATAGATGATGGGACAAAGTGGAAAAGCGTTAAATGACGCGTTTTTCCATTACCAGTTTGTTTCATCACCTCCACTTTTGTTTTGGATACTGTTTGAATAATAATACAAGATGTTGAAGTTGTTAGTATGACTGTCAGTCTGGTTTGGAGTGAACTACTATTGGCTCGACTCGACTCCATCTCGACTCGTTCCTATATTTAACACCCCCCCACACGGGTCGCATGTGGCACAAGGCCGGTTTAATGTGGGCTCTCCGAGCCCGTAGGCACGGCCAAAAATATGCCCATTAGAACCCGTATAAACGGGTTCAGGGACTGCCTACCTCCCCGGACGACACTTTGCCCTGCAGCAAAGCCTCGTCCGGGTTCCTCTCTGCCAAAGCAGTGAGTTCGACAGGAGTCGCGCACAGTCTGAGACTGCGTCTCGACTCGTTCCTAAGTCTCTCTTGAGAGGCGCAGCATTTATAGTGTCAGGAAGAGTTCATTGTGTCGTTATAAGTAAGATCCCATAACAGATACTATTATACATTTTACAAATATACAGACACACGTACCCGCACATACACCCACTCACACGCGCACACACACATACCCACGCCCCCCATATATATATATATATATATATATATATATATATATATATTAGGACCTTGAATAAGTTCTCAGTGATTTTTCATGTAAAGTAATGTTTTTTTTTACAAAAATTAGTAAGAAACATATCACTGAAAGTATAGTCCATGGCTAGCCACTACTTTTTGCCATCTTTCTGGCAACATTTGAATTCCACATCGGAAAAACAACTCGTCTTTTGAGGCTAGCCACGAGTCGACCCATTTTTAGCATCTTCATAAGAACGAAATAGCTGCCCAGCCAGGCCATGTGCCATCGATCGGATCAAGTGATAATTGGACGGGAGAATGTCTAGTGAATACGGCAGGTGAGGTAGGACTTCCATTTTAAGTGTTTCCAAGTAGGCTTTCACCCGTATTACAACATGTAGCCTAGCGTTTTCAAGTTGCAAAATCACTTTTTCGTGACTCTGCTCGTATAGCGGCAATTTTTCTTCAAAGGCATCACTTGTAGCCGATAACGATCCCGTGATGATTTTGGTCGGTTTGAGCAGCTCATAAACTACACCGAAATGATCCCACCAAATGCAGAGCAGAGGCTTTGAACCATGGATATTCGGCTTTGCCGCTGATGTTGATGCATGGCTGGGATTACCCCATGATCTTCTACACTTAGGGTTATTGTAGTATATCCACTTTCCATCGCTGGTCACGATACGATGCAAAAAACCTTCCCTTTTCTGCTGTTGAAGCAGATGTTCACACTTTCGACGTCTCTCGGCTTCAACTCGTACAGCACCCAATGTTCTTTCTTTTGAATCATTCCTGATGCTTTAAAACGTTTCGAAACTGTTGTGTGATCAATTCCTAAAGATTGTGCAAGTTCAACTTGCGCCTGACATGAGTCTTCAGGAAGTAATGCCACCAATTCTTTGCCTTCAAACCTTTTCGGTGCGCCAGAACGTTCTTTACATTCAACATCAAAATCATTATTTTTAAAGTGTATAAACCAATCTCTGCATATTGTTTCTGACAGAGCATGGTCGCCGTAAGTCTCAACAAGAATTCTGTGTGCTTCAGCTGCAGATTTCTTTTGAATAAAGTAGAGCAGCAAAATTCCCCGCAAATACACTTTCTTTGGCACGAAATCTGACATGTTTAACGCTATGAAAAACAAACAGGGGATACGAACAAGATTTAACACCGTTTGACAGTAGTATGATTATTTGGGTCCAGAAACACAAGAACACTGAACATCTGGAGTGGCAACTATTGTGGCGTTTTCTTGGCCCACAGTAACAAGAGTATACTAGAGATATGAGAATTCTAGACAAATAAGTGGCACGTAATGTAAGAATACGACTGAAAATATGACAATCATCCAACGACGCGGAAGATTGCGTCAAATCCAATCTTAATTCAACACTGGTGCCGCTCAATTCACCAATCAATGCACTGTACAGCATGCATTCCATGTCATTCGCTAAATCCAATTCTTCTCACATATAAATGTAACATTATATTCTTTATGACTTTTGCTGACTTTCGTGCTTAAATCTCCTTTATTTTATAGTATGGCATTGCCATGATATACCAGATGTCCGAACCGAAATTAATGTCTATAAGGAACATTTGTTCTAAGAGAAGTTGATCTATGGTGAGCCGAATATATACTGAGCCCGCCCTAAGAGATGGCAGAGTTTACACTCGGTGTCACACCAGAGCACCAGATGCGGATACAGATAAGTGAAGTTCACGAGTGAATAAACAATAATTTTACGCATGAAAGATTTTCTTTCGTTCTTATATTAGTCATTACGACGACAACGTTACTACTTATTGATATATCAGTATCTTTCCTATGGTGTTGACTTATTTATTTGAAGATCTATTTTGGACAATTCTGAATATATGTTCAGTTTATAAAATAATGAGAACAAGGATGAAATTGAATCAAAATAGTTATTTTTCAGTTATTTATAATAATTCTGGGCGTGGCAGAAACATCTCCCGCATATAACTGTCCCAGAAATAACTCCCACCTAATGATAAGACATTAGTGGCAATGGTGTCTTCATTTAAATAATGTCTCACCATTATGTGGGAGGAATTTCTGCTGAATCTCGTAATTAAAATTACTACGTTCATTTCGTTAATAAGAATCAATTATTTTTCCCTCAATAGGAGTAGATAGGATCGCCTGGTGTCCGGTTCGCACTCCTTCCCGTTCTTTTGAGCGGGAGTAGAGGTGTATGCCTTGTTTTCTATTTAGAATTAGATTTCCGATTCCTCCTAAAGTCTTTTCCTTCTTTTTCACTTCCAGTAGCCCTTTCGTCTTAGTGACGTCACCGCCTTGTTTGGGGTGAATTAATTAAAAAAGAAAATGTCTGACTACATGTGGCATTTAATGACAGAAATAATTCCAAAGACAAATTAATGTACACATTTCAGGATTTATTTTCTGTCCATGCGATTATTAAGAACACGGTTATTATTAAAAAGAATTGCTGAAGATCTACGTAACAATGTCTGATAAGCCTCATTGCTAACACAGTTAAATTGTGAAAATAAGCGTGAGAGGCGACACACTGTTTGTTAAAGAGTTTGTGTTGGAGTATGTCATCATTTAGAAAAAGAAATAAAATCCGAATATTGCATAAAGGCTGCTTATTATTAAGGTAAATACATCAAGTTATTCGAGAGTGTTTCTATACGTGTGAGACAGCCTTATTTTGTAAGAGTGATAATATTTGATTTTATAAAGGTGATATTACTTTATTTTACTGACATGAAATTACTTGTAAAGATGAAACATGTCTACCCAGTGTAAGGGTATTTACTAGGCATTGTCTATTACAAAAAACCACAACTATGAATATTCACTGATGACCGATCTCACTATAGCAATAATGATCTATTAGACTAGCTTGCTAACATCTGTTTCACGTAGAGACGCACTTAACAACGTGAGCCAGATTTTAAAAATTAAAATTTTAAATATTAAAATTTTTGAATTTGATTTTAAAATTAAAATTTAAAATTTTAATTTAATTTTAAAATTTAAAATTAAAATTTTAAACAATTTCAACAAGAAAGAGAAAGTATAATTTTAGTTATATTAAAAATGCAGTAATCAAAGTATCGAACGTGTAGATGCACATCAAAAAGCTACACAAAAGGAAGCTAAAATACACACACACACACACACACACACACATATATATATATATATATATATATATATATATATATATATATATATATATATATATATTATGTTAATGTCGAAACTCGACTTGTGGAGAAAAAAACCCCGGATAGTACAATTTGCAAACAAAAATATATTAAAACAAAGACTAAAAACATACGAGTAGGCCGAAAAGATTGCCCAGTGTCGTAATTTCTAGTCCAAAGAAAAAAAAATAAAACCTGAAGATCCATTTAGATGCAACCTATACATATATATTAAAGAAAAAGAAAAACACTTTGGTGGAACCAACGTACAACTTGCCTAAAGTTAAAACTTTTATCTCGATACAGTCTCAAATAAAATCGACAATACTGAAAAAAGAAAGAGAAAAAAAATAGTCTGAAACAAACTTATCTATTCAGTAAAGTGTTCGAAACCCCGATTGCCTAGACTGAACAAAAATGCTTACTAACGTTAAATCCTATGAAAGGATGGCTCAAGTCGTAATTCGAGTTTTACGCTCAGGCGATCTTCTGACGACTTAATATACAGATATGAGACCCCAAGAAAAAGTCGTTCAAAATAAAATATAAAATATTAAAATTTTGGATATATAATTTCAATTTACAGTCAACTTTAATAGTCAAAAATTTAAATGCAGTATCAATCACTATCTACTGTCCTCCTGATTACTCTTCCTTCTTTCCCGCTGTATAGCAATGTTTCTGTTTTCTAATTCTTCCACACTTAGCAACCTCTTATGTCTAAGTGGCTTTACTGCCTTGATGGGGTGAATTTGTTTAAAAAAAAAGCAATAAAGAACTAATTTCTGTTACTTTGTGTAAATTAAGAAACATTGAGTTTAAAACAGATAATTATGAGACATTGCAACAGGTCGTTTGTCAGTTAACAGAGAAATGCCGGGTCACCTATACAAATCTATACCAAGCGAATATCTTTAACCAAAGAGGGAAGCAAAGAAGGTAGATATAAAATGACACACGGGCAACTGAAAATGCATGCCAAACTTGTATTTTTCTGTTGTAATCTGTTGTTATCTGTATAATTAACTTTCTAGATATCAGATACATATTTATTTCTACAAAAACATTTCAAATGATAACATTCTTTGGCATGAAAAGATGCATCGACAAAAAATCAACTCTCACTGTTACATACAAAACATGTAAAATGTCGATAAATTACAGTTTTAAATTTAATCGCAATTATTGTAAGCTAATTTGCTATAGAATTGTGATTGATTAATTATTAACGTCGCTATACAATCATGATAAGAAGAAAAAGAAAAAAGAACACGGAAAACAATGTCAACAACATGTTCATTAATGTGACATGGTCGCTAGTTTTGGTTTAATTTAGGAAGGCAGTGAGTATTTTGGACATCTACTAGAGCTCCATAGAGTAAACTGATTTGGGGAAATTCGCCTCAGCGTGTTTATTTATATTAATAATTAATGGGTTAAAACAGAAGTAATTAATCGTTCTATCTTGTTTGAGTACGTTCATTTTGAAATCATTTAAAATAGGCAAATTATTTTTTTATACCAATAAACCCTTTGTGTTGCTATGCTTGTGGGTATTTACTAAACTTAGCTGAAGGGTATAAGCTGAGAGTGTACAGTAATAACTGCCTACTCGACAAGCACGCTAATCAGTTTGGTTGGTTTTATTTAGCGGCATCTCAATCTCCATGGGTTCTATTTAATGCAAAAATCTAAATATTTTGAACACAATTTTATGGCTTCAACTACAGAAAAATGTATTGTTGGTCATTTTGCTATAAAATGTATTGTTGGTAATTTTACTATAATAGGTATTGTTGGTAATTTTTTTTAATATAAAATGAATTGCTTGTATTTTTAATATAGAATATATTTTTATACTTTTTGTTTGAGGGGTTCACTATTTGCCTATAGATGGGACCCCAACAGGGTCAGGGTGGGTCTGGAAACAACAGCAAATAAGAGGTGGTTCCATGCTCCTCAAGATCTCCAACGCCAATCAGTAATTTACGACGAAGTGTACATGTTATATTTATAAAGATTGGTGTAGATAGAATTGATACTTACTTAAATGAATAAATATTTGTTGTCTGTAAACAAAGAAAGACTGTAATATGAAACTATAATGTAAAAATATTATCAGCACTTATGAAATCCATGTCAAACATTTTTAGCGATCTTTAATTAAGACAGTTTTCATTATCATGGAATACTTGAACAGTTATATATGCTTACGGCCATATCACGTTGAAAACATCGGTTCTCGTGCGGTCACCGACGGTAAGCAACGTCTAGCCTGGTCAGTATTTAGAGGGTGACCGCTTGGCAATACGAGATGCTCAGGTGTGTGTCGCTGTGATGAATGAATGTCGCTCAGAATGAAGAATCGGAGAACCGAATTCGAATCCATCTTTTCTCCCTCCAACTACGGGTTAAATAGCAGCACAGTTTGTCGCAGAAACAAACAACAATGCTACTGCGGGAAATTTTTCTGCCAAGACATTCATGAATCGAAGTGAAACATGATCACCTAAGCGCATGCACCACCTATGGCAGCTACGAAAGAAGGTTTGTGTACGACAGAATTTACAACTGTATTCATAGATCAGTAGTAGTGACTTCTTAAATAATAGATTTATAGAACACTTTTCAGTATTGATGAAGAAGTAAGAATTTGATTGATTTTTTTACAGCTTATCAAACCATTGTGAAACGCTGAAACGTATTTGTGATTTTAAGACTAATTCTTTTTTTTGTTAGTCAATATCGCATTAACAATTTTTTGAGAATAAAAATGATTTTTCCCGATAATAAGTCCTACTATTTAACACATAGCTGGGGGGGGGGAGATGGATTCATGCCTTTACCCGATAAGCGAATATAACGAACACGATTGGAATTGGAATTCGGCTCTTCCATTTTTCATTCCTACCCGTACATCCGTGAAGAAAGTAGGAAAAGGAAAAAAAATGTTTAGCCTTCAAAGGAAGATTAATTTATTTGTTTAGTTTGTTTCTACAATATAATTCTTTGCTCAGTCTTAGCTTTTATTTTTATTACATAGAATTCAGCTTAATGGTGCTTATTCAATTCGCTAATTTACTTTTCTCTACGATAAAAACCTCAAATATACTCAGTGGTAGCCATATTTCCCATATGATCATTACGTAATTGCATAGAAAACGAATGACTTGTTGAAGTTGGTAAATATTACTTGAGATGAACATCCAAGTAAAATTGCTGCTTAAATGACCGTCGATTTTATCAGATGATCCGTGCATCAACTTCTTTCTAGAAAATATAAACTTTGAAGCTAATTCGAGAGACTTGATGTCAAAAAAACAAATGAATGTAATAGATGAAAACATATACATTTAAAATAATAAAATGATGAAATTAATTAATAAAAAAAATACAAGACGTTGTGCATTTAATCAATTTGATTAGATGCAACGAACTGAATATCATCTATGAACAAATGTAGTAATATAATTTCAAGAGAGCAAAGTGTGATGGCTGCCATCGCCGATACCTTAGCGAGTGCTTTTTCTCCATATTTGATAAGATTGAAGTGGGTTATCAAACTGACCTTTGTATACAAAACCGCTAATTCCTCTACTGGCTCAAAATATAGAAAAGATAACGCAATATTTATGATACATGCATTAACCTCGTTTTGCAAAGCATCTGACTTTGATACCATTGCAGGAATTCTATCATAGAATAAAACTCACAATCAGGCTAGTATTCATTACTTCAGTTCCTGTATTCTACACATGGAATGGGATTCAAATGAAAACGACCAAAATTGTAAATATTTAGCCTTTAAAAGTTGGAAGTCGACTGAGCGAGAAGGTAACATTACGCGGTAGAAAAACAAAGAAAAACAAAGACCCCTTGAGGAAATCCAGATGCGAAGTTCAAAATTAATTGCTTGCATTAAAGAATGAAAAATATTCGTGATAATAATGATAAGATGGATCAGCCTTCATTTCAACTTTAAATCACTGCTTCTTGTTTTTATGCCTTATAATTTGTTTGTTTGTTTCTTTCTTTTTTAACTCTTTTCTTTTCGAGCTTTATACCTTCTCTTCATTCCTTTTTTTCTTTTATGCATTTATTCTTGGTTCATATCGCATTTAATCCTTTCATTTCTATTTTCCTTCATCACTCCATCCCTTCTTCCTACCTTAATTCCTTCTTTTCTTCCTTACTTCTATATGACTGTTTTCGTGTTTGTACACGTGTACGTATGCTGCTGATAAATAATGATAGATTAAACCTCTAAACTGATTAGTTAGATTTCGTTACGTGTAAATAAATGAATTGCACTTACATTTTGTTTGAAAGAAATCGCAATAATAATAATAATAATAATAATAATAATGATAATAATAATAATAATGATAATAATAATAATAATAATAATGATAATAATAATAATAATAATAATAATAATAATGATAATAATAATAATGATAATAATAATGATAATAATAATGATAATAATAATAATAATAATAATAATAATAATAATAATGATAATAATAATAATAATGATAATAATAATAATAATAATAATGATAATAATAATAATAATAATAATAATAATAATAATAATGATAATAATAATAATGATAATAATAATGATAATAATAATGATAATAATAATAATAATAATAATAATAATAATAATAATAATGATAATAATAATAATAATGATAATAATAATAATAATAATAATGATAATAATAATAATAATAATAATAATAATAATAATAATAATAATGATAATAATAATAATGATAATAATAATGATAATAATAATGATAATAATAATAATAATAATAATAATAATAATAATAATAATGATAATAATAATAATAATAATAAAGCAAATGAAGAAATTGTTGAAAAGAAAAGAACGAAGAAGCAAAGGGAAAGTAGAAAATCAGGATAAATCACGAACACGACGGAAAAAAGTCAACTACCTGATATACATGGATGACTTAAATTGTTCACGAAGAAGAAAAAAGTACTGGAAAATATGATTAAACCAGTTAAGAATGACTGAAATGACATAGAAATGGTGTTTCGTAAAGACAAATGCGAATTACTAATGATAGACAAAGTGACAAGAGACAGAATTAACTATTTCATAATTTTGTTTTGATTTTTGAGGTTAGGAAATATACTTTGACTTATTCAATTCATTCAAACCATTGTTCTCATCTTTATTATTATTATTATTATTATTATTATTATTATTATTATTATTATTATTATTATTATTATTTATTTGATTACTGGCGTTTACTCATTTCTTTCCGGGCCCACACGAGAGACCTAAGTTCAGAAATGGCATTATGATATTTTCCACTGAGCATTGTTTGAGAAAAGGAAAACGCCTAAGCTCACTCAAATTTTATGTAGATAAAGCTCTTCGTATGGAATGGGCTGTACTCGTGGGTACAAATTTTTGTATTTCTTAAAGACAAGGTCTACTAGGAATCCTTTCAATGAGTCTATTGGAATCTTTTCCAACTACAACTGGAATTGTTTATGTCCTCATGTGCCACATTTTTGAGATTTCCATTTCAAGATCCTTGTATTTTGATAGTTTTTTGAAGATCTTCAAAGATACATTACAGTCTGCCGGGACTGCCATGTCAATAAGAAAGCACATTCTGTTTTTGCGGCCTCTGATCACGATATCTGGGAGATTAGTTTTGATTGTTCTGTCTGTGTGTATTGAAAAGTCCCATAAACTTGTTACAAGTCCTATCTCCGTAACTGGGTCTGGGTGGTGTTCATACCAATTTCTTTCAATTTCCTTCCCGTAAAAGCTTCAAATTTTCGAATGCAGATATAGGCCCACTCTGTCATGCCAAGTTTTATATTCAGTGGGTGTCAATACCGTGCAACCTGATGCGAGATGGTTTATTGTTTCTGGACATTTATCACAGAATCTGCATTTTGGGATAACAATTTTTCAGTATGTAAGCTTGGTAATTTCTAGTCAGCAAGCATTGGCCCTATGCAACAAGAATTACGCCTTTGGTTTCAGCCTTTAAGCCTGCACTACGTAGCCACTGATGAGTACAAGGTTTGTCTAGATCAGCTTATTTAGTATCGGCAGAATATTAACCATGATGAGGTTTATCCTGCCATCGTTTCTGTATCTGGTCGATTTCATTTGCCTTTACTTCCTTCTTTGAAGGTTTTTGCAGCTTCAGTAGGTATATTATGTTTTACTTGCATTTCTTCACCCACTTAGAACTTCAATTTGAACTTGTTGGCTTCTTTTATTACTGAATAAAGATTCTTAGTTCATTCACGTCCTTTGACACATTTGATCATTATCCAGTCTTCTGTAGGTTCCAGGTATCTTTGAAGGCCGATTGTTGTAGTTTTGTAAGACAGTTATAGTTGAACTAATCCTCTGCCTCCTTCGGATCTGGGGCACATACAGACAATCATCATCAACTTTGTGGTGATGCATGCCGTGTCAAGTGAGAAGCTTTCTCGTTTTGGAGTCCATTCACTTAATGTCAGTTAAGGATGTTGAAACTGTATTGCACCACGGAGGTAGCCAATGTGTTTATGGCTGATATTCTGTTTTGTGAATTCAACTCGGTATTCAATACCAGATGTACACGCATGTAGTATTCTTTTCTTACTTTCTCCTTTATTTGGGTATGCTGTGTTCCATCTCCTTAGCTAATTTTTAGGTAGCTATAAACTTCTTCTTGTACCAGTTCCCTAATCTTTGTGACAAAATCTAGATCTATTGAGTGTATTTCTGTAATTCTCCCTTTCTTGAATACTACTTTTGCACATTTATCTAATCTGAAATCCATACCTATGTCATCACTAAAACGTTTTACAATATTGAGGAGACCCTTCAACTCATTGTCGTCTTTGGCAAAGTGTTTGAGATCATCCATGAAGAGTAGGTGATTGAACAATTTCTTGCTTACTTTGTATCCATAGCTATTATTGTTTACTTCATGCGAAAGGCGGGTTAAGGGCAGATAAAACAGAAGTGGTGATAGGGAGTCTCCTTGAAAGATTCCTCGTCGGATATTCAGGCGATTGCAAGTGGTAGTGCCTTTGGTGTGATTTAGGTA
The DNA here is from genome assembly GCA_964036315.1 of Acanthosepion esculentum. NCBI lineage: Eukaryota > Metazoa > Mollusca > Cephalopoda > Sepiida > Sepiidae > Acanthosepion > Acanthosepion esculentum. The sequence continues at coordinate 77,359,906 of OZ038480.1, forward strand.
TAATGTGGTTTTCCACATTCCCATGCTGCAAGGAAATTTACTGTCACCGTGAGGACTTTCTCCATTTCCAAAATCTTAAGGATATAGGAATGTGACATATTCTGAAAGGCTTTACGGTAGTCTATCCATGCTGTGTTGAGATTTCTACTTTTTTTCCTGCAGTTTTCCAGGATCATTTTGTTTATCAGTAGTTGATCTTTGCAACTATATGAACCTCTCTTGCATCGATTTTGTTCCAGGGGAAGAATGTTGTTTTCTTCGAGAAAAAGTAAGTACAGCTCACCGAGACAGACGTGATCAATTTATACGTGGTGCACAGACACGCTATTGGCCTATAATTTTACGGATCATCTATTTCAGCCGTTTTTTGCAGGAGAAATGTAATAACAACAGTGATCCATTCTGAGACTTCATTGGGATTACTAATTAGTATTGATAAAGTTTGTGCAAGGGATTTAAGAATTGATGACTGATGATAGAGCCAAAACTTGTCATTTTCTGGGGATTTCCATTTTGGGGATTTCATTAGAGCTTGCCTAACATAAGTCTTGCTTATATTTTCCTATTCTTGAGGATGTTTATCCATCATTCGTTCTTCTCTTTTGATCCACTATGAATTGGGGTTATATGCCTTTGGACTGCTCCAAATATTCTCCCCAAATTTATGCACTTTTTTAATAGATGGCGACTTTTTGACATGTATAACTGCTTTTCCAATTTCCCTGTAAAATTTCTTAAGGTCCATTTGGAATATTTTATTTTGGCGATAGAACCTACAACGCTTTTCCTATCGGCTTGTTCCCTGTGACTTTGACTGCAGTTTCTGTTTTAGTATTTCCTTGATTGGTGGAATTTCGTTTAGTAATTTAATTTTATATCTCCGCTAGCTATTCCTGCATTTTCGTGTTGAGACATTTGAGTTTCTTGAGATTTCATTTAGTACCGATAACTCACATCTGATTTCCTTTATTTCTCCCCAGTTTTGCCCTCCAAGTTGGCTTTTTTGTGTGTGGTTTGATCTTTTCATTGCCTTGACACCAAGTTTCCGAGTAGCTGCTAAACCTGATGCGTATATGACATTATTTGCTTCTTTGATGTTACCCAGTGGTTCGTCCGTTAACATTGTTTGCAGTGTAGCGTTGTATATTCGAACAATATGTTTACTGGATTTTGTCGTATGAATTAAGGGTATTAACCATACTAAGTTTTAACTTAGTATAAGTCGCAAAGACCACTACCAGATGAAAGATCAGGTGTACATACATTGGGGTTATCACGAGAAAAAAATGAAAAAATAAGTAATCAGCCAATACGACCCTTACCCATGCGCTTATATGTGCACGCGCACACACACATAAACACACACACACACATATATAAATATATATATAGATATATATGCACACACACACACACACCAATATACATGTATACACATCGACAAAGATACACTATGCTTAGATAAAAAGCGCAATTCACTTACTAAAACTTCTGATGGAAGTGTGGAAAATTTTTAAAAAATAAAAAGAATAAAAAAATTATAATTGAAAGTAAAAGAACAAAAATAAAAGTTGCAATGAAGTCAAATAGACTTAAAATACAATTTCAAAAACAATAAAAAAACGCAAAATATATTGTAACCCGAAAACAGAGTGGTATAGGCCAAAGGCTAAAATGTTTAACTTGTCGACGCCATTAACAGTGATACTCAGACTTTATAGGGTAGATCACTACCCTCGGTATTACAAGTTAGCGAAAGGGACACTAAGGATTCATTAAACAAAAAAAATAAGGGAAAAATACAATAGATTTTACATTTGGGGACATTTCTCACCCTCTTCACAATACGGAACCCTAAAAAGTAAGATTCTCATTCAAAAAAATTTGCCAAAAAGGGTACATTAAAAAAAGGAAAAAAAAATAGGTAATCAGCCAATACGATTTTTACTCATACGCATATATGTGCACAGACATACGCAGACATACACACACACATATGTGTGTGTGTATATATACACACATATATATATATATATATATATATATATATATATATATATATATATATATATATATACACACACACACACATTGACAAAGATACACTACACTTAGATAAAAAGCGCGATTCAGTTACGGAAACTTCTGTTGGAAGTGGGGAAAAATTAAGAAAAAATAAGGACAAAAATAAATTAAAATTAAAAGAAAAATTATATTTTATGTCTGATTCCGTTACGTGTAAATAAATAAATGCACTTACATTTTGTTTGCAAGAAAACGCAATAATAATAATAATAATAATAATGATAATAATAATAATAATAATAATAATAATAATAATAATGATAATAATAATAATAATAATAATAATAATAATAATAATAATAATGATAATAATAATAATAATAATAATAATAATAATAATAATAATAATAATAATAATAATAATGATAATAATAATAATAATAATAATAATAATAATAATAATAATAATAATAATAATAATAATAATAATAATAATAATAAAGCAAATGAAGAAATTGTTGAAAAGAAAAGAACGAAGAAGCAAAGGGAAAGTAGAAAATCAGGATAAATCACGAACACGACGGAAAAAAGTCAACTACCTGATATACATGGATGACTTAAATTGTTCACGAAGAAGAAAAAAGTACTGGAAAATATGATTAAACCAGTTAAGAATGACTGAAATGACATAGAAATGGTGTTTCGTAAAGACAAATGCGAATTACTAATGATAGATAAAGTGACAAGAGACAGCATTAACTGTTTCATAATTTTGTTTTGATTTTTGAGGTTAGGAAATATACTTTGACTTATTCAATTCATTCAAACCATTGTTCTCATCTTTATTATTATTATTATTATTATTATTATTATTATTATTATTATTATTACAGATGTTTTAAAAGACATCGTTTCAGCCAAGTACTCTGTAGTTATCTTCAAGTGTTTGTTATTTTAGCAGATATGGTATCTTATTTGTTGATTATAATCTAATTTTGTCCCGTGATGCTGTTTCTTGTTTGTTACACCTGAGCCATACTCTTTTACTTTCTGTTCCAGGGATTAATATCACGTAACTAGGCGAGAGTAACAAATCAACGTCTATATCTACCACAAGACTGTGACAGATCAATAGTATGTTTTCGGAGTCTTTAAATCCAACGTCAAATGATTTCTACATTTTGGGTTAGATAGTTGATTCGTGCCGTTTGTTTGTTTTATAAATTTTGTGTTTGTATTTTACATATATATATATATATATATATATATATATATATATATATATATATATATATATATATATATATATAAGTATATAGTAAATTGCTGATATCCACTGAAGAAGAAACAAACAGGTCCATCCACAAAACTCTGGAGTCAGGATGCTGAAGGTAACATCAATCAGCTAAGTGACAAATTTTACTCAAATTAATCCTATATATATATATATATATATATATATATATATATATATATATAGTAATTATGCAATATGGTAATCCCTATGGAATTTTCAGGATTATATAGATCCAGGGAGAGATCTATGACAAAAGACAGAGCAAAATTATTATTAATTAAAGAATATCAAGCACTTAAAATCCCATAGGTAATATTTTTTTATTTCATGAGAGATCTAAAAATGCAGCTCTCAATCTTCAAGACCTACAAACAAAATCCTTAAAAATTATTATCTATGGGATTTTAACTGTTTAATATTCTTTAATTAATAATAATAATAAAAAAAAAAAAAAATAATAATAATTATATATATATATATATATATATATATATATATATATATATATATATATATATATATAACATCTGTAATAATAAAAAGAGAGCAATAGTTGGAATAAATTGAATAAATCAAAGTACGTGTTCAATTTCTTATATCAAAAATCAAAACAAAAATAGATGATGTCGATACAGAATATGGGAAAAGACTCATCAACGACGAGGACACTGTTGAATGTGCTTAATGAAAGAGTATTAATGCCAGACAAGGTTTCAATAGAACTGATACGCAGATAAATGGAGTAAATGGCAAGTGAAAATGGCAAGAAAAACATGCATTTCAAGAGACAAAGTGAATTTCAGATTTAACAACACAGACTGGGTCGTCAAAAGAATATTTAAAAAACATAAACGGGATTCTTACGACTTAGAACATTTCTATATGAACCAGTTTATACTATCTAGGCCAACCAAAATGCTAATCGGGGTTATAAATAGTAAAATATGTTCAAATCCAAGGAGTCATCAATCCAGGCGTGGACGTAAAGATAAATGGGCATCAGTTGGTTTCTAGTGAAAAACACAAGATAATGTAGGCCTGAAAAGACAATATCACATTAATTTGCACCAAAACGAACAGAAGGATGAATATAAATCCATGGAATCCAAGTAGAACTAAAAAAAATCCGAAGAAAAACAATTATGTAAACACTTCCAATTACAAATAAAGAGAATTGGAGATAAAACGAAATGGGAAGACCTAAAAAGAGAAATAGAGTAGCTTTTAATAACAGGATAAAACAATGCCATATGAACGAAGTATATAAAGGACAAGAGAGAACACAGAATCGAAAATATATATTGTGTGGAAATAAAGATGCGGTTGTCGACTATGTATTCAGTAAATATAGTAAATTAGCCCGGAAGGAATACAAGAATATGTATTTGAGATAGATGTTTGTGTTTCTTTAGCGGTATATCAACTCCTTGTGGTTTATTTAATGCCGAGATTGAATTTTCTTGGGAACATTGGTAATTTATTTTACAAAAATGTTTTTACTATAAAAATGTTTATACTTTCATCGTTTTTTGACCACATTTTGGGGGTTAGCTATTAGCCCACAAATGAGACCATAACAGGTGCTACCACCCCGGTTGACCTGAGCACAACAGCAATTAAGATGTAGTTCCACGCTTCTTAAAACCTCCTGATCAAAGGCCTTGCTGCTGGATGCAGTTTATCGTCATACGGAGGCATGAAAGAGAGTAGGAAATGTTAATATTTGGGAACTGTGCAAGTGTCTGTATTTTAACCATAAAGAACATTGCTATATGCATAGATAAAAAAATAAAAATAAATAGAGAATTAAAGACACGGCGATACACTCAGTATAGACGAGAAATTCGGATATTTTAGTCGTAAACTAGAAAAAGAGAACCTGCCAGATAATGGATATCGCTATTCTGCAGACTGTGGAACAGATACGAAAGAAAGTAAATATATATATATATATATATATATATATATATATATATATATATATATATATATATATATATATATATCTTGAATATGCTAAGAAACTGAGGATGTTGTGACCTCTGGCCATCTTCAGGTACTTGTAGCATTTGTAACGGACAGTAGACTGAGAGCAGACTACTCCTGTGGATTGAACAAAGGATTCAGTTAGAAATTCTGAGAACACTACAAAATATAGACATCTGAGAGTACAACGGTTGAAAAGTTGTGACTTGAATAACTAAGAACAGGAAAGTTCGAATAAAGACTTTCTCTTCATATAATATATATCAGAAATATTTTGCGCGTTTAAAATACGACTATTGCACTGTTGCATCACTTCTCTCTTTCTCTCCCTTTCTCTACACGTACACAGACACATATTTGTGTGTGTGTGTGTGTGTGTGTGTGTGTGATCGTATATCTTCTATAACCGTATTGAAGTGTATGCATGTTTAGCGTATTGGTCAATAATATAGAGTATTGAAAAGTATTTAACATTTGCCAAAAAGTTCCATTATCAAAGTGGTTAAATCTATTTTTTTTTCTCTCTTCATATTTTTGGAAATAAAACTCCCGATCTTCACATTAATCAGCCAGTCAATATGAGAAGCAGAGACGAGAATGGAATGAGGTCTTTTAATGCGAACTCGCTTCCAGTATTAAAAGTTGTCAACAAAAAGCAGAACAACAAATGCAAAGAGCATAGAATTTGAGAGCAGATAGGGAATGAAGATTTTTTTTATTCTAACCAAATTGAATAACGAATTTTTCCGGATAAGATCTTGTAGCATGATACAGCGATATGCTATTACCGCTATTATTCTATCTACAAGTTCGATAGATATCGGAGGCGGGCTATAGATTTACATATATATTGTGTTACTTGAAGATATGCAAAAAGCATGTCATTGATTTCCAATCAAAGTCCTCTGGTCTGGTCGGCATTGCTTATATCTTCGTTTTGCTCTTTGCTGAGACGCTGACAGAGATAATTGACATTTCCCTTGTGAAGTGCGTCAGTTCTTGTAGACATCACGTGTATTCTAACATTTTCATTAATAACAATAAGTCTACCATAAGGAAGAACAATCTTAAAAGTGACAGCGTACTCGATCGAAATTCTGAAATAGGAACAAAATACATAGAAGAAGAATACCTACTTAGCAAACTTTGGGTAGAAATGATGTTTTATAGAGAAAAGATTCGTCAATAAAAATATTGTCAGATTTATCTGCTTAAAGTATGTAAATTGGGGAAAAACCACCGAGATGATATAATACAGTCGATATAAATGTGCATGTATGCATGCGTGTAAATGTGAGATTTTCAATTTTCATGCTTAAAAGAGATTTTATTTTCCTAAAGAGAATAATGTCATAAACATTGCATTAAATTATTTGATATAGATTCTTGTATACGTAGTGTAATATTTTATTATTTAAAGCAGTGTTTCCAAAACCTTTTTCGCTGGGCCTCATTTTCGGAATGAAAATTTGCTCGTGCCTCACAAAATTTTATGTGATAAAAGCAACATTGAAAAAATAAACAGAGAAAGCATTAAGAGTGATTACAACGGATTCGAAGTCAGAACATTATCATTGATAACTCTCTCCTCCAATCTGCGGAGCATAGTTACTTTATTCTTAATAGTTGATATAATGCAAAAATGTCATAATGATAAAATCAGTCAATAATTATTTATAACTATTTATACTGGGACTCATACATGCAGTTACAAGTAATCCATAATGATATTATAAATTTTGAAATCATTTATTTTTGGCATATGAATTTTTAAAAACTGTTTCTGAATCTTTGATTGTCTTTCAATCATTCCGCCTCACCTGCTATCCTCTTCCACCGCAACTATGAGGCACCTCGCAACATTTGAGAACCACTGACTTAAAGAATCGTAAGCGAGTTACCAAATGTATTGCTACTACTATACTCAATGAAAGCAAAAGTATTGTTGTTGGTGCATGCATGGGTGCATCTTGTTATATTAGTGTGTGTCATTGTTTAATACTTAGAAGTTAATAAATTTTGCTCCCTTTTAATACTTTTCTTTTAAATAAGATAATTTTTCTTTTTCAATTAAGTTCTATGTTTGTTGGTCAACTATACAAGCAAAAATCAGAAACTGAATAAAAAAGCTATATATAAAATCACAAGTTTTATATACTGAATTTTCTTGTGTATAATACGACTCGAGTAAAAAACGACTTGTGTATAATACGACCCCGTGTTTCTGAAGCTAAAAACAGGGAATAAAACAAATATTTAATCAATTTCAGTACAGCCATGCCTGTGTAACGTTTGTGGAAAAATTGCACCATATTACCCATTAATGCCGTACATATATTTTACTAAAATCGTTTGTAAATCGATGAGTAAATCATTTTCTAAACGTGTAATTGTGTTTAATACGACCTCCTTTTTAGCTTTTAATTTTCGTCAAAGTTTCTCGTATTATACACAACAATATACGTTATCAGTTTTGATTATATATGTATATACAGGATGATTGAAAAGTAACTCCGTATTTAATGTATGGTGGACTCTCTCGTCTAACTATAATTTTTACAAAATGGGAGAGTCCATCATACATAAAATAGAGAGTTACTTTTCAATATATATATATATATATATATATATATATATATATATATATATATATATATATATATAATTATAATTATTATTAGTTTAAAATTCTGATGATCGTATTATGTGATGATGATTGCTGCCTAAAACGACATGACTTTATTAGACAAATTGTTGTAACTCTTATTTCCGATCACCCTCTTCCTTCCTTTACCCGGTATATTAACTTTTTCAGCACTTTTGTATATATATATATATATATATATATATATATATATATATATATATATATATATATATATATATATATATATATATATAATAGCAATTAGTAATTGGTAGTGATAATTCCAAGGAGGACATTAATCGAAAGAGAGCTCAATGTAAGTTACAGAGCAATATAATGATAAATCAAGAAACCACCTTAAAAATCCATATAATTTATAATTTATTTCACGAATATTGTTATATTTATCTCTTAAGATCGAAAGTTTTTAACAAATGAAATCAATCCATCCAAACATATATATCGGGATCAAAAAGGAGAAAAGCAAGAGAGAGAGAGAGAGAGAGAGAGAGAGAGAGAGAGAGAGAGAGAGAGAGAGAGAGAGAGAGAGAGGGGGGGAGAGAGAGAGGAGTGAAAAAAGAAAAAGGAAAAATATTAATAAAAAAAGGGGAAAAAGAAAAAAATTAGAAATATAATTTTTTTTAAATTAAGGGAAGAAAGAGAGAGAGAGAGAGGTGGAGGGAGGGAGGGAGGGTGAAAGATAGTGTGTGAAAGAAAAGTAAGGAAAGAAGGGAGAAATAGATGATGAGCCAATAGCAAAAAGAAATAAATAAATAGAATGACCTAGAAAAATATTATCCTTAAAAGTGCTGAACAAGTTAATATACCAAGTAAGGGAAGGAAGATGGGTATTGGAAAAGAGTTACAAAAATTTGTCTAATAAAGTTATGTCATTTTAGGCAGCCATCATCATAATTTTAAACTACTACTACTACTACTACTACTACTACTACTAATAATAATAATAATAATATCCAACATAAATAAAATAATATAATAAAATAATATAATAAAATAAATAAATAGTACTAATAAATTTAGATAATTATAAAGAACAAATTTGGAATATAAAAATGATAAGTATAAAAATAATAAAGATAATACTATTAAGAATAATAAAATATAAAAATATAAATTATTAAATAAAAAATAAAATCTTATAAATGATGTAGGCATTAGCAAGACAATCACATAAATAATCAGGTATCTCTACAGAACTATATATAAAAATGTGTGACAAGCAATATAAAATATAAAAATAATTAATTTTTTCTTTATGTTTTTCAATGTTAAATATTCTCGATACGAGACATTCTCTGTTTTTGTGTTAGTAATCCGAATGTCTTTCTTTCCATTTCAAGAAAGACATTCGGGTTACTAACACAAAAACAGAATGTCTCGCATCGAGAATATTTAACATTGAAAAACATAAAGAAAAAATTAATTATTTTTAATAATATGTGGAAATCTCCACCCTTTACCTGAAGACGGTCACGAGACCAGAAACACGTGTTGTAAAATTATGAAAAATAAAGGATAATATTTTTAAAAAAAAATCCACATTACAACCAAAAAAGTTTTCGGTACCTCTCTTCTTTTTAATATACACACTTTTCTCTCGTTGGGACCATTATAACCTCTTCATTATATATATATATATATATATATATATATATATATATATATATATATATATATATATATGTAAAACTTATTTTTTGATAAATTTATTATATAAAGGTACAGAAAAAACCCCGCTGTTATCAAATATCAGTCGGGTGAAATAATTACTAACCTGCCTCGTGGCTCAGCTTCTTGCATTTTTCAGAGTGGTACAAATGGTTTCAAATTAAGGTAAAAAAAAAACCCCAAAAAAAACAACTATTTTAATGTTGATTTCAATAGCAGATAAACCCTCATCGAGTGGAATAGTGGCGTAACATAATCTTACTACTACCACTACTATTTGTACAACTTTTATAAAGGACGAAAGAAAGGCCAACGAATGCACCGTGAATAGCGAGTACTCGTATGAAGATATTTAAATAACTGTCATATATTTCTAAAACTTTTAAGAGAGACGAAAAAGAAAAAAGGCGGGGATTTTTTATTGAACCATTAGGTAATTAGATAATGTTTGAAATCCTCAAAATTTAAATGTCAATGGTCATATCAGCCGTTTCCTTATAAGGAAACATTTGGCATTCACTGACCGAGCAGCCAATGCTACCGTCGGTTGAAATTTATAATTTTTTTCTGTTAAAACAATTTTTAAGGAAAATGGGTTTCTCAAGTCCAGTTATTGTTATCGTTATTTCCGGTATTTATAGGGGATTCCTTCCTAAACTTTTTTTTGAAGTAGTGTGTAATGACAACATTTTGATCATGACATTATTTTCTCTTTGATTTTCATGTGCTATCCATTTTAGTTGTTGCTGGTGTTGAAAGTAATCACGTGATGGGGTTTGTGTTATTTGGTAAAGTTCTTTGTTTACGATTCTGTAGCGCCAATGCACGAGGTTCGAAGAAGAATAGTGCTGGCTAAAACTTACATGCTTCATTGTCTCGAAGCCAACTTAAACTATCGATCTGAAAAAGCGGTTGTCTACAGCTGACAGTTTAAACCCTTCTGAACAACTTTGATGATATGCATGGTGTCCATATGAAAATTTCGATCTGACGAAACTATTTAAGAATATGAATCGAATTTTTTTATGTTAATATTTTGGTTTTGTACCAACTTGCGGTGTTATGGGAAACTACTCCTAGCGCAGCCGCTTTTCATACAACTAATTATTTTATTCATTTAACCAAAGTAGTGAATACTCCTACGAATAAGGATAGATGTAGATTTATACGGATAAAGGTCGATGAATACTTATCCATTCATAAACGCACTCGCAGGAGGCTCCTCGACGTGGTGTAATGGTGAGCAAGCTTATCTCGCTAGAACAGTTACGACTGAGTAGTGATTTCGATCCTCACTGGGCACCCCACACTTTCGGCTTTGTGTCACATCTAAACTGCGCTTAGAAAATCACCATACACGCACTCGCAGGAAATAAGTTAGCAACACAAAAAGTATCGGAGATCAAATTCCAGTAGAGGTAATCTGTGTATATTTCCCACGAATATCTCAGAGAAAGAAGTCAAACCATGGATTACTCTTACTTGTTGGCACTTTCAGTCATGTCGGGGGAACAAACGGATACCGTCAAGTAACTCCATTGTCATGATGAATGTCATGATATCCCAACAATAAACTAGTTCGAATGATAATTTAATTTGATCGACACACATGTACATGTTTTTATATATAGTTAAACAGATAATTCAGCAAGATACGGATAGTAAAACCAATGGTAATTTTAGCCGTTTCCATGCAGAAATCATTTAGAATTCATCATTTGAAATTTATAAAATAATTTTTTAAAACATTTTTTTTTATAAAACTATACTTCCTAATTTCACTAACCGTTATAGCTCTTTCTAGTAGTGATGAGAGTTTCCTTACAAACATTTTGTTATTGGTACTGTGAAAAGTTAACATCTTGTTTATATCATTATTTTGTCATCTCGATGTGCTGCCTATTTTTTGTTGATGTTGGAAGCGTTCAAGTACTGTGGTCTTCGTGATTTGGTAAGGCACCTCGTCTACAGGGTTTCATACGGTAAATTGGTGACAGTTTAGACATTTCAGAATGGTTTGGATACCATGCACGGCGTCCAATATGAGAGTCTTGATCCGACGAAGCTATTTAAGAGCATCACTCGTTTTCAGGGAAGTATTTTAATTTTATAGCTTCTTAAAGTGTTGGAAAAAAAGTAGTCTTAACGCAACCTATCCTGTGTTCATTTTATTTATCCACTATCCGAAATGTGTTCTAAAGACATATTTGAAGTGTTTATAATTTATTATTTCTACTTTCTGAATTTTTATGAAAATATAGCTGATATTAGGTGACTTCATATTTTTCAGGAATAATTTTTAATGGAAGCGATTAAAATTTTTAAAAATTTAAAATTAACAACAAAAATTAGTGTTTTTCTTCTATGACGCTAAATCTTCTTTCGGGCGAAGAAAAATTATTTGTTTTCAGGTATGGCTTGCTATTAATGTCGAAATGGAATAAAGGAATAAACTGTATCAACAATTTTAGGCATAAAATTTTATGGAAATTTTTCGAATAAATGTACTGGAAAGAAACTCAGATACAAAAGGTGAACTATAAGAATAAGATTATGCACTAATGCAAATATCTGCAATTTGCATTGCATATTATCAGAGAAGATGAAACTTGGGTGCATCACGTTACCCTGAAGACAAAAGGTGATTCCATGACCTGAAAGCATCCATCACCACTGAGTCCACAAAAGGTCAGCAGTTAGCTAAGAAATGGACGACAACTGTATTCTGGGATACAAAATATGGGCTGATTGTGGATTTCATCCCATACACGGTCAGACAACGCTGTCAGATTGTTAGAGAAGAAAACTCATTAGAACAATCGCCATGAAAATATTTGTACAAAAAGCAGAAGGAAACCACGTCACGGCGGTGGGAAAGTGACTGAATTTGAGATGCCAGGCCAGACCAATAACATTACAGATCCTTTTGAACTTTTCCGAGAATCTCGAGATATATAGCCGGAGGAGCAGACCAGATATGGCAGCAATATTAAATGCACCTATTCAATGTAGATTTATAAATTTGCAAGATGGATTTTGATGAGAATAATTGTCTGGTAGCACACAGTGAACCAAGTTTCTTAGCAACAAACCTAGCAATTAGATACTATGAAATACTGGGCAAACTCTCAGAAGCTGTTCACTGAAAGAGACTTATGAGTAAGACTGACATTCTGCTGCCAACCTAAAAAAGCCTGGTTATAGTGACATGGTTGGGTTTTACTATATTTACTGCATATTCCTAACTTGGTTCATTAGCTTATCGTCTGTTTGTGAGCTTCAAGCGATATTTATCCGTGAAAGCGAGTCCATACCGATGGCACTGTTATTGCAGATATTCATGAATAGCTCCAGTTGCATGTCCCACGTTCCCCCATGTGAATATGTATGCGCTCGTTCACCGATAGTACACCAAACTCGATGGGAAACACATGGAAAAGTAGTGTTGATATCATACAAAATATTTTTGTATAGTAAAAAACAAATGTTTGATTTTCAACTGTCAGTTCTTTACATTTCACATACCTTTCGTATATTTATCTATTTCTCTCTCTCTATCCATATATATATATATATATATATATATATATATATATATATATATATATATATATGTATATATATATTGTTTATATTTTAGTTATATTTATTGTGGGAAGAATACATAATATCGGGGTTAGAGCGTCTGTATACAAATCACCTCTGCATGAAAACTGTCAGTTTCACGTCTTGATCTCAAGCGATCTTCAGACTTGGGGAAAAGGGACATTTACTATGCAGTGTTGATTCCTATGTGTACACACTCTCTCTCTCCCTCTCCCCATCTCTCTCTCTCTCTCTCTCTCTCTCTATATATATATATATATATATATATATATACTGAGGATTCGGAGAGCCGAGTTTGGATTCCAGTCGAATCCATTACATTCACACGTACTAATGCCCTTGGCAAAGGTATTAATCTTCTTCTTCTCCCTCCAGTTATAGGTAAATAGCAGGACAGACTGGGTTCTATAGCCTTGGATCTGGTCTAGGAGAAGGACAACTCTGAATTCAAAACCTGTGGAGTGTCGTATGGGGACCTTGTGGCATGTAGTGCACCAGGTCTCTGTATTCGGCCTTTCAAAAAGTGTTTTGGGGGGAAGACAAGAATTTTTATGTTTAAATTTCTGGGATGAGGAGTTATTATTATTGTCATTATTTACATTGGGACTATTTCACTCAACTTCATTGTTGCTATCACAACATTTCGACCATTGTACCCTCTGGCCTTCGTCAGGTGTATATCGATCCGGTTAACCTACAGGGAATTCCGAATTGAACCCTTTATTTAATCTAGGGAGTTGATCGTTCTCGTTCCACGGTTCATGTCTAGGTATATCTCGTCTAGTTCTTATTTTTAGTACTGCTAAGTTATTGATCGCCCTCTTTCCAAGGGATTGAACTCACAATTACTATAGCACTAAATTCACGAACCAATGCTTTAATCCGCTATTGAGTAGTTGTGATAAGAACAACAAAGATTAGGACAATAGTCCGAATGTAAATAGTGTAAATAACGAGAAATTTTCATCACTCATTCTTACGTTTGCAGGTACGTATGAATGCATATGCATTGGACTAGCATAAAACCTTTTTTGTGATAATCTAATAAAATGAAAACAAAATCAACTCATTGTAGTGTTTTGCAACCAAGTAAAAGTGGCAATTTAATATAAGGCTTCATTATACGTAAAGTAAAATAAATTTTCTGTTTCATTGTTTCTTCTTTCCGAACACAAAATAATCTCAGTTAAATCCATATGATGTATTAAAAATGAAACAATTCAAACAACTCCCATTTATTATGTTATCAAGCATTACAATCCACAGAATGATAAAAACAAAAAAGTTTCTCACGGGTTTTCTGAACGCTTCGCATACCCTACACGCCTATTACTCTCCCTGGGGCTCATGGGCAGATCTAATCCAAAAATTGTATCACCCTGATTATAGTTTGTCTGGTCGTAACTAGTAATCAGAGAATTTAGGAATAGACAACGTTCTGAGTGAAGGAATCAGGGTGCACGTGCTTATTAGTGTTAAAATGATAATACAAAAGCTTTAAAACAATCTTTTCTCATATATGTAAATGCTACACTTTTAAGCCGCAAAAGAATTGCATATAAAAATATTTAATCATGTCGTTACTTCATCACTTTGCCGCTTAACTTTTCTGCATTAAGAAACTAAATGTTTTTGGTGTCAGGGAGAAAACTGATGATTAAGCAATGGATTTGGGAATGTATTTTTTCTTTTATACATGCTTTGGCGCTCTGGAAAAATAAAGAAGGAATTCTGGCCAGGAATTAAATTAAAAGTTACTGACAAAATGGATCATATATATTGCGCATACAGTATATTCTGGCATTTTTAATATACTAGAATTTTTTGGCAAAACACTGACGCCTCTTGAAATAGTAACAGTATTTCGTATTGCTGAAGTTATCGCTAACATTTTCCTAAAAAAGAAAATTTGTAATTTTTCTACTACTCTTGAAATCCTTTGCCCATTTGAAATTCTTCCTTTTTTAGCAGAATGAAATATATATACAAACTTAAAGAAAAAGATATGCAAAAACAATTTTGCATTTTTACTAAAGTATTTGTCATTTTAATTATTTAATTGTTTTTTTATAAAGTAGTGGGAGTATTTTGTGTGTTAAATAATAAAACTTTTAATTTTAAAAAAATTAATGAAAATATATTGTACTAATCTACGCGCCCTTGTAAAACCAACTCTACTTTGTATCACCTTAACTGTTTTCACTTCTCCCTAAAATTTGGTTTCGATTGTGCAATGTATTTTAGAGGGAGTAACGAACAAACGGAAGCCACAGATTTATATAGAGTGACTAACCGAGGTACCCGGCGTTGCCCGGGAGTACATAGCTGCAATTGTATAAACGAACCCCGATGTATACCCTCACCCTCCTGTCTAGGAATATCTACCTGCGTCCCCGCTTGCGTGCATCATCCGTTGGCTTTTTATACGGTATGTCTTTCGCAAGTATTTGATTGCTCTTAATAAAGTCGTTGCCCGGCTTAAATTGTTTCAATGTTTTAGATATTCAGTAAATTTCCTATGGCCGTAATAACTTTTAAATAGTATGGCACTGTTCACAAATCTAATAATCAAACAAAAGCAGGAATGAAGCATCAGAGCTTGATTCAACTGCAAGTGCCAAACGCATGAACGCCCCCACCTTCGCACGTTTACTGTAAAGCTGGGGTTAATAAGAGGTTCTTAACTGAAATAATCTAAACCAAAGATTCACGCAAGACAATTTGTCTGTCATATGTAATTTACATGACAAATTTAGAAAGCATCAAGTGATAAACCAGGCCGAAAAACGGGTTTTTTTTACAGTTTTTCAAGGTTTTTCGTAATACCCTTGGAAGTGAACAGGGTTAAAACCACAGTATTTATTGCATGATGGGAAATTTTTTGCGACATGTTTGAAGAAAATCGGATAAAAAATGAGGAAGTTATTCAATTTTTTATTTTAATTAGTGCTAAAAATCCGTTTTTTTTTTCACAGTTTTTGCAATTTTTTGTGTGATGCCAATGTCGCAGAAAAACTATCAAACACTCTACATAAACCTCATAATATGAGCTATGTTTTGGATTAAGTGCAAAAAAACATCAACTCATCCAGTAAACATTTTGTTCGTGTGTAACTTTGCCTTGGTTTTTGCAAAAACTCTTACCCACATTCAGTTTTATGGATTTTTTTGCCAAACCCGAGGGGCCAGGTGATTGAAACGCTGGTCTTGATCTATTTTAGGAAATTTTCAACATGTGTGTACAATTTCATCGAAATCGTTCGAGAAATGTGAACGTGCATAAATACCATACACACACACACACACACACACACACACACACGCACACACACACACACCTTCTGCTTTATAGATATAGATTATTATCGTTATTGCTAACAAAAAATCAGTAGACTCTTGGTTTTGCTATTGTTTTAAATGGTCTCATTGATAAAATGTCAGGCTTCAAAATTTAAACGGATGTTCAACGTCAATGAACATTTCGCAATAAATGAAACTCGTAATGATTTGCTATTTACAGTGACTTCCTTCTGCTCTCAAGTCAATCGAAAATTTGATTTGTTTCATGCCAAATGTAAAAGATATTCGAACTATTTAAAAATAATTCGCTATAATCAAATAATAATATATTGCTAGCACAATATTTTGTAAACTGTCCTTATTCTAAAAGGACTTGACGCGTGTGATATAGTATTTTCTTTTAATACTATACACCTTAATATCTGTCTATATTTCTGAGATGAGGTATTTTAACAATCTACACTATTGACGTTATTCGGACTGTTGTCCTCATCTTTTTTGTCCCCAAGGATACATGGCCCAGGGGATAAAAGCGTTGGTTGAAGTAATCCAGTGAATTTACCCAAAGAGTTATGAGTTCAATACCTGGCCACAGTAAGGTGAACAAAAACTTGGAGAGTTACTGAAGAGAAACTGAAACTGAGATATCCGGAAGAGGCATGACACATGGAACTAGAACAATCTACCCCGATGAACAAAATAAAGGGTTTGGTTCGAAATTCCAATCACCTGAAGAAGGTCGGGGGGGTACAACGGCCAAAACGTCGTGAATATGATAAAAAGATGAGGACAACAGTCCGAAAAATGTAAATAGTGTAGATAGTTACTCTTAGTTGATAATTATTTAACTGTGTTCATATGTAACTTGGTATAAATTAATTTTGCCAATTGTAAACGCACTATTCCGCGTCGAAGTTATTTAAACTACTTTTGAATTTCCAGAAGCAATACACTTTATGTGTTCTACCAATTATCACTTAAAATGAAATCTTCCGTCCAAATAATGAAGTAAACACATCCTACAAATTATAATAAATCGATTTAAATAGAAGAAGTCAGACAAAAGGTCTTGGTTACCCGATTAAAGTTTAGCATTTGTTAAGTGATCATAAATCAAGGAGTATAGAAACTCCTTGTTCAAAACTGATACAGTTGAAGTAAAGTCCATATGCAGGGGATCGCTTGCGATTTAAGAATGAATTTTGATGGCAGGTCATTGAGAATCGATGGTGAAAAACATGTTTCAAAAGGAAGTAAAAATAAGATTGCGAAATTCATCAGAACATAGTTTGTTGGTTTTACCTCGAGTAATTGATAGCCTCAAACGGATAAATGTTACACAAATACTAATGTAGAAGCATTAATAGATGCAGGGCCAAATGGTTAGATTGTTTCAACGATGAGACTCGCGTTCGAATATCACCAGGGTCAATTAGTCTAGGATGTGACTGATATTTTCGTTCTGGATAGACGATCCCGGCGTACGGTATCATTGAGGAATGTCTGAAAACAATACCACAGGTTGGCCCAAAACTTTTGAGCGAAATTTGTCAGACGAAACTCTTCAGGTGGTTGTGCTCTTACGCTAATCGCGGAGTTATGTTGCTCCCATTGTTCAAAAGTGATCTGACAAAAACCTATGATTATAACATCGTATGTTGTTAACGGTGTGTAAGTCAAGGAATAATTCTTATGAACATTCCAAGACGCAAATTAGAAGAAGTTTTGTGTTTTATCGTAAAACATATATTTGAGAATGGAGCTTGAAATTAAAATGTTCAAATAACCGAGAGATATGAGAAAAATATAGACGATCATTTAAGCAGATAGAATAGTAGAAACCTGTAAAATAGATTCCATTTTTAGAAATTGCTTGAAACAAATTCATAAATGATCACACGGAACAACAGTAGGGGAAATGACAGCGGAAGGATTGTATAGCGCCAATTTTCCACATTCGAACGAATTTACTACCTTGAAAATGTTCCATGCGAAAAGGACAGGAATGCCTTGAAAATCAATATTCGAAATCCTGTCTTTTAATTGGACTCAGTAGTCAGCGGTACACGTGCGAATAAAATGCAATTATTTTAGCCTTGAGATAGGGTCAAATTCTGACGTAAAGGCTAAAATAATTGCTTTCTAATAATAAACACCGAGAAAAAGCCTTGAAGAGAGATAAAATGTAGCGTTCAGTTATCTTGCTTTATAGATGTAATTTCATAAGTTATTTAGCATTTTTACATAAGAAGACAATATTTCTGATTTCAGTAGCCTAGTTAATCTTAAGTTGGGTCATTTATCATCCACGCAAAATGTTAAAGATGTTATTAGATGGTTTCTGTAATTAAAAGAATCTTACATTTGTTGGTGGATAAAAAGTCTATAAACTGAAGGTGTTTCATCTTCAAGAATTCAATTACACGATCCCTCTCTTGCTGAATAATTTAGTAATGTGCAGTCATGAATTACGAATAAATAAGTATTTGCTTCTACAAACAGTATCCATTTCATCTCATGTTTTTGAAGATAGCAGAATAGTTGAAAGCATACTTAGATGTTGTTTAGAGAGTACATTTAATAAACAAAACGAAAGAAAGAGACCTGTTTATTTTCATCCATAATCATTAAACAGTTGTTGAAAATACCATCGTTTGTTTTGTTTCTCTTGATTTTTAAAAAATTAAATTATAACGTGTTTCTTTGTCTGCTTAAGTTAAAGAAGTAAGTTTATTTACTCTCTCTCTCTCTCTCTCTCTCTCTCTCTCTCTCTCTCTATATATATATATATATATATATATATATATATATATATATGCTGATAAACCAAAGGAATATGAGCAGTGATATATGCCAAGAATGACAACTACTGCTTTGTAACAGTTGTGCATGTCAGGATCAGAAATGTATAATTTGGTAAACTGACCTCGAGTAGTTGGCTGTATCTCGTAGTTATGATGATGTTCACTCTATGCAAGTCCCAAGGGCTACTCGGAGTAGAGGGTTACAGAGTAAAAGGCACCACCCCAAGCAAGGGGAGAATGCTACCAAGATGCAAGGGGGTCATCGGAAATGAAAAAGAAGGAAAAGGCTATAAAAAGAACCAGAAACCCAATCCTAAACCGTAAACAAGGGATAAAGCACTACTTCTGTTCAAAAGGCCGGGGAGAAGTTTGAATCGCACGATAGGCAAACCTATTTACTCCTATTGATTAAAAGAAGTAAATAAATATTAAATAAAATTCCAGAGTATTAGGTGGAGACGTTGGAAGTATAGAGTTGAAGTAGTGTTTAGAAGGAAACGGAAACCCAGTTCTAAATAAGGGATTTGAATGACTTTCATAGAGGCTAAATTGTTACGAACAGAAAACTATGGTGGATTATTTTCGAAACGGTACGGCTTTTGAGACGCTACGTTCAATTGCGCTATCAGCAGTTATCCGAGGAGGGAAAAATCACCAGCCTACGATAGGGCATCGGACGGTCAGGACTTTGCGAAAAATGAACGCTAGATTTTTAAAAGTCTTTTTATAAATACCTGCTTAGCAATTGCCGTATACTATTGTTTTTAAACAACCCGCATTGTGCGAATGGATGGCAGAACAGGGGCGGAGAAATGATAGTAAGCCAAAGAAATTCTGAGGAGCATGATGGCCAATCTTCTGATTCTTAAGGGATGTGACATATGAAAGAAGAAGATTATATTTCCGCCACTTGTTTTCGTCTGACCAAATTTTATCCACTTCAGCTACTTTCAAATTATCAGTGACCTGCCTACAAAATTACGCTTATAATAGATAGTATGTCTATATGTGTGCATGGGAGTAGGTTGAATGTATGCGAATTTGTACGGGAGGGAGAGAGAAAGAGGAAACAGACAGAGGAAGAGCGAAAATTATATATATATATATATATATATATATATATATATATATTTATATATATATATATATAATAGATCGGCTAAGAGAAAAAGCTTAAAAATATTCATCCCAGATGTTTTCGAAGCTTTACAAACATCCTGAACAACTTGTCTTTATCTACTCTAAAGTATAAAATTACATTTCCTTTTACACTGGATAAAAGATCACATGTCGATTTTGCTTTTAAAGCAACGGCATTGTTGGTCAGTAAGAAGGAAATGGATACAAGAATGTCTATGAGATTTATGTATCGATGACATTGCAAAGATTAAAGGTTAGAAATGAGCGTCGATGCTTTGATCTGTATCAATCAATATTTTTGTTTGTTTCGCATACGAGTTTGCTCGTGTGGAACAGGGTATTTGCCTCGAGGCGAAAGGAGGGAAAATTGCTTTCACACTTAATGTGCTCACTTACACAACTATCATTATATTCAGAGTACGTAATAGCTAATCTGAAAACAGATACGTGCGTCCATATATAATTATAGATAACACACGCGCACATACACATATGCGCACAGGCATAATGTAAAGCCATACGAATATATATATATTTTTTAATTTCCTTTAAAAATATATATTTTTTCAATGAGCAAATATTGTAATATTTATTATAAAAATCGATAAGTAAATAATATTATGCACACAGCCACAAATATATGACTATTTAGACAATTGTGAAAGAGTATTAATATCTGCACATTTATATATTATTATACCAGCAAATAACATCTAATATATATATATATATATATATATATATATATATATATGTGTGTGTGTGTGTGTGTGTGTGTGTGTGTGTGTGTGTGTGTGTGTGTGTGTGTGTGTAAATTTAGCATCAAACCATAGTAATTATTTTACGCATTCTCTCTCTTTCGGTTTGGTTTGGTTTACAGCATATCAACACCTCAATGGGTTATTTAATGTCGACTTAATTTTTAGGATAGGTTTGTATGAACGTATCCTTTGCAAGAAATCCGTTTGTAGGTCAGGTTTCATTGGCGTATTTTTGTAAAAAGGGTTTTTGTCGAAAGTCAAATGTATTGCTGGTAATTTTTTTTTCATGGTAATATTTTCTTTCAAAAATGTATTGATGTTTTTGTTTTTTGTTTTTTTACTATGAAAATCTATTTTCATACTTTCATAGTGTTTTGATTCCAGTTTGAGTTTTAACTATTTTCCCATATCTGGGACCCTAACAACTGCTGTCACCCCGGGTCAGGGTGAACCTGGGAACAACAGCAATTAAGAGGTGGTTCCACGCACTTCAAAAATTCTTCATCTTCAAAAAGGTTATCTGTGTATAAAGCGACCCCCTATTTTTTGCGTAAAAATCTGATTATACAAACTATACTCGACTATATACGGTAACTTTATTTTCATAACGTAAACAAAGTAATTTCATAAGAACTAATGGATTTTTATTTTTAATCCGACATTATTCCTTATTAATTTAACTCTGATCCCGGGTGTAGACGTGTATATTCGTTTTAACAGAAAGTGGCCTTTTCAAACACGGACGAATAAACACGTCCAAAACATAATGTTCCAAAACTAGCTACAGATGTATCTATTCGTCGATCTTGACTATTTTTGTGTCCTTTTGAGCTTGAAACAAGTCCAGTTGTCAACTCATACGTCTGGTAGAGGTGTTAGCTACCGCTCGGGTACTTCAAGGTGCCTCAGTTTCTTAGTTGATATATTAAAAACAAATAAAAAAATTCGTATGAAAATGAAACGTTTTTCCAAAAATAATTGGTGGGGAAGGGGTTAAAGGTTATAGTTTATGTCCCCCTTCCTACAGCAGGTTTCATTTCCTCCCAAAACTACTATTGATACAATGTGGGACAATTAAAAACTAAAGCGAAGAAGTTCTTTATCGGTATGAAATGCCTCACGAAGAAATTGTTTTCCCTCCGTTGTCATTCACCAGCTGGCTGCAAATTTAGAAAACATTTCTAAAGAAAGGTGTATGTCAAGCACTTTTTAATACCAGATTATTCGAAAGAAATGAAAAAAAAGAGCATTGTAACTATTTATTGATAAAACTGTAGTTGACAAATGCATCAATTATATTTCAAGCCTACACTTCAAAATTTTCAGTTTGAGTTAAACCGCTATACAGAAAAAAATATTAATGTTGACCAGAACTTACTATCAAGCACAAGCAACTCTTTGTGAATGAAGAAACTGAAATAATTTTTTTCGAACACCCAAAAAAATAAAATAAAACACCTTGAAAAAATGTACAAATTATCCATGTAGTACGTTTTATCTTGATTTGAGGCAAAATAATTTTACCTGAATTAGTTTTGGTTAAGCTTTTGTATAAAAACTTAGTTTTCGGATGACATTAATTCTGGTCTTCGTGAAATAACCATCGTTTCTTTAAGAAATATTTTATTTTTATGAAAAATTAAGTTTTAAAGTAGAAGGGAGCGAAATGGCTGCACAAAGATTTATGAATAGTACCCAAACTCTGACTTTGTTTCCGTTATAATTATGTCGAATGTTCAAATTACAATGTAAAAATACTGTTATCACGAAACATGATTTTGTGTCGGTTTTATGCAGATGTGTCGGTAATTTTAATGTACGAAAACCTAAAAAAGTTTTAACGAAATTATAACCAATTTGGGGTGGGTTTTTGTAACACCAATAAAGCTTTATCATTTTCTTTAACTTTTTAGGTTTCCCTAATTTAATATATAGACGCTATGGATTAATAAAGTAGACACGCTTCTTGCATAAAAAGCGCCAAAAAGTAAAAATCCAATTTTGCATTTTATTTGCTTTGTTAATCACACTTCACCTATCTAAAAGAAAAAAAAAGTAGAACGGAATGTCATATTTATTCTAAGCACAAATACATACTTCAGAATAACTCATCTAATAGTTTTTGAGAAAAAAACCCGACACACACACACATACATGCAGAGAGAGAGAGAGAGAGAGAGAGAGAGAGAGAAAATCCACTTACTTGTGCGGACATTTCGATTTTTATCGAAAAACAAAAGTAAAAGCAAAAAATAAAACCAATGAAATAACCACGTGATGCATACATAACCATAGTTTTACCTTAACTGTATCTAGGAAGGTTTTCAAATTCGAATTCTGATATAATTAACATTTTCAGACAGTTGGCAGGGCGTTAATTATCGACTCGACAAACTTGTTTATGTTATACGACGACATGTCTATTTTAATGAAAACGTTTCGGTTTTTATTTAATTCAATTAAAACCACGTATTTTATGAATTTGTTAACGCATTATTTAACTTCAGTCACCCTGTCTAACGATCACTTACATCAAAAGAATCCTATTTCTATTCGATTTTTTTTATTTACATTAAACGATTTCTTGGCTCATTCAAATAAAATCCGGGAGTAAAACATGTGCATGCCGGCGAGTGACATGATGGGCGTGGTATTTGTCGAACGATGGTGGTTTTACTCTGATCATTATTTTTTCGAAAATTACAGACACACAGAGACATCTCACCTTTTTATAGCATATATATATATATATATATATATATATATATATATATATATATATATATATATATATATATCAAAACAAGTTTGATTAAAAAGAACCGGTGTAAGGTGTGTCTCTTTCATTTTTTATTATAATTTTCACAATTTTAGGATAAGTGTTATGTGCTCGAAGTTAGTACGAAACAGACTGTCACTCCTGGGTATTGACTTCAATGTCTACTTATATATATATATATATATATATATATATATATATATATATATATATATATATATATATATATATATATATATATATGAGGATAGTGTAATGTTTAGCGGCGTGTAAAATAGAATCAATCGGCAAGCTAATTTCAACTTCCCCCTATTCGCTTAGCTTTAAATCTATTAGGAAAGGCATGAATCCATCTTTCACTCATTAGTTAGTGACAAACAGTAGGATAGACTCAACTTTTTATCCATGGCCGGCAACCAGTTTCGGTAAATGACATATTTGAATTCAATTTCTCCACCCGATAACTCAACATGGGCCAGGTCCATTACCCCTTATATCTTACAAGCTATGGAGAAGGCCCAAGTTCTGTCGTGGACAGAAAATGACTGATTGTGTGTGTGTGTGTGTGTGTGTGTGTGTGTGTGTGTGTGTGTGTGTGTGTAAGAGAGAGAGAGAGAGAGAGAGAGAGAGAGAGCACAGTCATCTCGCGGAATAAGAAATAATAAGAATATTGATTTATGCGAATATATTGATTGGTTGGGGACAGTATGACAGTTAAAGAGGAAACATTTTTCACAATTCAGATTCATCACTGCGCAAAATGTCTTTCCATATCGAAAAAAATTGTTTTGTTACTATTAGAAGATTTGTGTATTTCTGATGTCTCTCCTAAAATACTGCGAGTGAAACTAGTTCACATCATCAAATGTTTTTGTGGAATTCCTGGCGATGTTGTAGTTGTTTTTTTTAATTCTTCATGCTGTTACTACAATTATGATCCTACTTTTTAATATTTCAGTGTATTTGCTATAATTTGATTAAGAGAACAACATCAATATTTTAACTAAAAATGATATTAAAAACCGAAATTCCTAACATCGCAGTTATTTGGAAGCTGGGTAGACATTATTTCATCGGATGTGCATTTATATTTTTATAGAAATTATTGTATAATATAAAGGGGTCTGTAGGGAGTGTAATGGATGTCGGTAAAGAAAGTAGAAACGAGTTCAATTATCGGGATAGTCTGCTGAATTCAGCTTCGCATTAATGCTCTTGGGAGAGGCATGGAGCTCTGCTGCTCTTTTTCTATGGATTAAATGGTAGGTTAGACTGGATTTTCTAACCTTGGATCGCAATCAGTCTAACAGGAAATAAACTCTGAATTCAAAACCGTAGGAAAGACAATAGGAAACTACTCCAGTATCTTTCTGAAGAATTCATGACAATTCACAGATAATAAAGAAAAGGATTCTGTGGAGAGGCATGATCGTCTACGTCCTGAAAGGACACGGCATTAAAAATGATATATTTGAGTTTTTTGAAAATGCTTTAAATTTGTCTTCGCAATTTTATTTGATTGAAATTTACTGGGTATAACAATACTTAACCAGAATATAGAACGTTTCCTGAATTTAATTCTCTTGGCTGCATGGAAGGCAATCAACTGATAAGGATAATTGTAAAGAATCTCTGGAAAATTCCTTATAAGATGCGGAACCATTGGCTGTCCGAAGGTCAAGCCATATCAAGGCGTGTTCAGCAAACGATTGGGATTTACAATTCATTTGTTTACCCATACAGAAATTTTGAATAAGTGAATAAATAACCAAGTCTGGTACGGACATAAAAAAGGAGCAACATCTATCTTTCGAGGTTTGATAGGGAGAGTGGCTATTGGAAAGAGAAAGATAGTGTGAGAAAGGGGGAGAGAGAGGGGGAGATAGAGAGAGGAGAGTGTGTGTGAGAGAGAGAGAGTGAGAGAGGGAGAGAGCACAAGGAAGAGAGAAACGGGTTCATGAACCAGTGGCCAGTGTTGTAGGGGGCACCAGCGGAGGAAGCCTTCAATAACGTCTCAACTGATTACAACAATGATTTATGGCTCTTCCAAATTCTGCTATCTTGGCAAAGCTCTATCACTGTCAATAAATCATCAGTTCACTTAATAAAACTGGAAGTAAGACTTGTACTGCTGCAAAATTAGTATTTACTCAGATATCATTGATATATTCATTGGTCAATATTGCTTACGGGAAAAATACCTGCCTTTTCTTTCTGAGAGGTTCAATCATTTATAGATTACGATAGGGAAATGTAATGCACTTTCACATGGCTTGCTCACATAAATCTAGGACCAAGTATAAATGGAACGTGAGTTCGGTAGAAGGAAAAATGATGCGGGCGTCGAATGGAAAAATCGACTTCATCAGAATATTATTTCTTGTTTATGGAAAACTTCAATAGATGTCCATAAAACGATTCTTATATCCAAATAATTTGAACTACACTTTCACGTAATCGGTAATACGACTTTCATTACTAGCCGTTATTAATTTTTCTTAATTTTTATAAAATTAAAGAAGTGATTTATGGAAATATTTTCACTTTTAATGTGCTGGATATTTAATTTAATATGTATTAAATAGACTACGATATGGCAAAAATTTTATTTATTTAAATGGATTTTTGTGTTTCATATTATTTACCAGGGTGTTGTAATTAAAAACTATAATAACAGAATGAGCAGAAAGTTTGCAAAGTTAAAAGTTTTGACCCAAAATGCTGAAAACTGTGCAATTCTAATGAAACTATACTGACAAGACAATAATTTTGGGAAATGCATTCTCCATCTTTTGGATGTAGATTTAGAAAATTTTCACCATTGATTTATAAAGATTTCCCCAGTTGAGTTGTTACTTATTTAATAATTCTGTATGTAATCCATATTTTCAACTTATATATATATAAATACATAAAATATATAGACAACGCTTATCTATATTATTTAATGAAACATGTATTAATGAAAATATATATATATATATATATATATATATATATATATGTGTGTGTGTGTGTGTGTGTGTGTGTGTGTGTGTGTGTGTGTGTGTGTGTGTGTGTATACCTGTGTATGTGTGTGTGTACCTGTGTGTATGTGTGAGTGTATATGGTTGGGTGTGTTTGTGTGTGTACGAGTCGGTAGAAAAAAAACTCATGATGCGATC
The DNA here is from genome assembly GCA_964036315.1 of Acanthosepion esculentum. Lineage (NCBI taxonomy): Eukaryota > Metazoa > Mollusca > Cephalopoda > Sepiida > Sepiidae > Acanthosepion > Acanthosepion esculentum. Next base: position 77,387,104 of record OZ038480.1, read on the forward strand.
CACTTCCGAAAATTTGACCAAATGACCAGAATTTTTTCCCTCTCTTTCTATATACACATATATATATATGTGTGTGTGTATGTGTATGCGTGTGCGTGTGTGTGTGCGCGCATGTGATATAACGATATATAATTTTGTATAATTTTATATATCTACAAAAAGTATTCAGAAAAATAATATGACAAATTGGAAAAAAGTTTTATTGACGCTTATCATCCGTTAGGATTTCATTGCTTTGTTGATGTTGCCACGTCTACACATGCACGCAAAACGAGAGAAGCTGGTAGTTTCAAAATTTTTGAAAGAATATTTTTTTGAAAGAATATTTTTTCAGTCTAGCCAGATTCATCTATATTCTTTTTCTCTCCATCACCTTTGTCCTTGACTATTCCACAACCAAGAATGGGGATATATTGTAAGAGCCTGGACGCAAATTTACCGTGGCTGAACTAACGATCAAAGCACTTTACAGACATTTTTTCTTAGTGAATTATTTTCTCTTTTAATCAAAGTAGCATTCCCTATGTCAAAATTGTGGACAGTTTCGTTACAGTGAACAACCTATGCGTTTTGTGTGTTGGTTTTTAAAATGTCCCTTTTGTATTCATATGGTCTTTTGTTTAAACATCTTGAGGTTTCTCTAAAGTATTCTTTCTGGTAATTCCTGCATTTGATAGAGTAAATTCCTCCTTCAAGGACTTCATATATATATATATATATATATATATATATATATATATATATATATATATATATATATATAAAGAAGTAATGGATTTTTTATTTATTAATTTGACATATTTCATCCCTTTAAACGTCATTTTAGTAGATATCCGTATTTGAGTAGACGCTTCTTTTATTTTATTATGCAGTATACTTATTTATTTTCTGCCTGAATATTCGAGAAATCTTATTAAATTTCGTTCTCCATTTTTATTTATTAATCGGTGTACTTGATACACACTGATTAATAAATTACCCACATGCGCATTCGAGAAACCTTAATAATGAAAACGCGTACCAAGGTAGGGATCAAACCATGTCCCCCCCCCCCATTTGACTAAGTATGCCTTATTGCTTGGCTACGAAGAACGTAACTGCAATTAAAGTTTTATTTTTTCCCTTTTTTTTAAGAGAAGCTCATCCGTTTCACTCGGATTTCATATCTGTTCAGTTTCTCATTCGAAACGTAAACAAAGCAATTTCAAAAGATTTATTTTTAATCCGACATTTTTTTATTACTTCTAACGTTATTATAGTGGATACTTTGTATTTGAAATAGACGGCATATCTTTATTTACTAATTACTTATTACGTCTATCAGCCTGAGCATTTCAGAAATCTTAGTAAAGAAAATGCGTTTCCCGGCAGGGATTGAACATGCGTCCACTGTTTCACCCAGTGTGCTTTACCGCTCGGTCACGACAAACGTCACAGCAAGTAAGGTTCTAGATTATTTTCTTGCTTGCTGACGATGTAGACGATTTCATGGCGCATCTACTTTATGTGATTCTAAACGACAGCCATATCATAAAGCTTTCACTATCATCTGGTATCAAAGATTTGACACACGCATTGTAATCTCCTACACAATGTTCGTCCTAAAAATTCGTACTCCCTTTGTTTATGCACTACACCAGGCGGATACCTGCTTCCTGTTCATTATATATTCGCAATCTACAGCAACAAGTTCGCGGTGTATTCCTGTGGAACACAAAAGTTGTTTTGCATTCTGCAACTCTGTCCATTGTTTTTATGATGGCCGTCTTCTTCGCTGTGACGTCACATACACATGCCTTCAATATTTAGGCTGTTCTGGTTGTTACATGAAGTATTGAGTACCCCCTGTTGGTTTGGGTTTAGAGTTTTTACAATGTTTTAATAGAGGCCGATTTATTTCTGACTGCACATTACTTTTCGGACATACTCGTAGACATACAGAAACATATAGCTTACATGTTTCATCATATCTCTAACATGTGAGAATTAATGTTTCTATCTATCTATCTATCTATCTATCTATCTATCTATCTATCTATCTATCTATCTATCTATCTATATTCTAAATGCAGTGTTTACTGTTTTCGCGCAGTTAAAATATTATATGTTCACCTAAAAATTTTAAAATTTTCTTCTTCTTCTTCTTCTTCTTCTTCTTCTTCTTCTTCTTCTTCGTTGGATATTCCTTAACATCTCATTTTTTAATTCCACAAACTTAATTATATAAACTTAAGTGTAAACATACATGATGGCTGAAGCAGTTGCATCTTTCCCACCAACGCTAAATCACAATGTTCGATGTCAATGTAAGAAAGCCAGGATATCGAATGGCAAATTTTAAGGTATGCGCAGGCAGGCAGAGAGGCAGTCTTTACTGGAGAGGTTGGCATATCCCAGTATTCTGACTGGATAAAACAAAATTTAGCAAATACCGATATTGGTAGAGGAAAGCGGTTGATATTCACCATACATAAAAAAATGTATGGTGAATATGTGATCAACCGCTTTCCTCTACCAATTTATAACGATGTAACTAGATATATAATATATATATATATATATATATATATATATATATATATATATATATATGTGTATATGTGTGTGTGTGTGTGTGTGTGTGTGTGTGTGCGTGCGTGTGTGCGTGTGTGTGTGTGTGTTTATATACATATTTCATTATTAAGAAGACTCGTCACCCCAATGATGATCTAAGCATGAACTTTAACGTTGAAAATCAAGAAAATGATTAAAATTTCCAACTAGTTAACAAATAAATAAATAAATAGATAAGGATATAAACTTTTGAATATATGTAAATAAATAATGATTATTAGAAAGTCTTGTTCAACTATCAATTGACGAAGATTCTCTATATTCATTAAGGGATGGGGTGAATTGTAACTGTAAAATACTCATTAAAATAGACTTACGTTTAACAGATAACTTGTGTGTGTGTGTGTGCGCGCGCGTGCTTGAGAGAGAGAGAGAGAGAGAGAGAGAGAGAGAGAGAGAGCATACAGGCGCATTACGCGATACTTTTAAAACATATTAGTATAAATATTGGCAGATACAAGTATCTATCTTGGTTTGTTCATATCTATGTATCTATCTAATTCGATCTTTCTGTTTCTATATACTTATCTATATATTTAATTCTTTCTTTCTGTTTCTATCTATCTATCTATCTATCTAATTCTTTGTTTCTATCTGTCTGTCTTTCTACTTATCTATCTATCTATCTATCTATCTATCTATCTACATAGGAAGATACATTGTAGAGAGAATGACACAGAGTGACGGAAAGAAACATGTGCCAGTATGTGGATATGTGTCTATGTTTTATAATGAATCGTTGGTAGAGAATATTTATTTCAATTCCGTGTATACAGGGCGTGGTATAGGCGTGCCCAACCCTGTCAATTTTCGTGCAGTTAGCCACATGGTTTACTCTCTAATTCTTGTTTGCTTCCTACTTGTATCATTTCTTTGGTGTGACTTCTGCCGAGAATATATTTATATACCGATGCTTCCAAAACACTATGACTAGTGGCACGCTGTAACACTGCACGAGTTGTACAGGAATGGTTTCGGAAACATGAAGAATAATTCGCTGCTGCTCTGGATCCCAAATCCACAGATTTGAATCCCATTGCGCATTTATAGGATGTGTTAGACTGACAAGTTCGTCTTGCAGAATATCCACATACCGTTTCCAGATGCCAGAGAGGTTTTATATAGTCCATGACTCATCGGGTGAGAACCCTTTTGCGAACACTTGGGGGACCAACGTCTTATTTGTCCGGTGATTATGTTTTAGATTATTAATGTATAATCATACTTCTACAGTTGGACACATCTTCTTTTCTTCTTCTTCTTCTTCTTCTTCTTCTTCTTCTTCTTCTTCTTCTTCTTCTTCTTCTTCTTTTTTCTTCTTCTTCTTTTCTTTTTTCTTCTTCTTTTTTCTTCTTCTTTTCTTCTTTTTAGTCCTTCTTTTTGTCTTCTTTTTTTCTTCTTCTTTTCTTCTTCCATGTACTGCGTCTCTCTTTTTTGTTCTTCTTTTCGTCTTCTTCTTTTTTCTTCTTCTTTTCTTCTTCTATGTTCTGTGTCTCTTCAGGACGCTGGCGATCATAGTTCTCCACACTTTCCTGTCCTTTGTCGCTCTTAATAAGTTTTGTCATTTTTTCTTTTTTTAGCTCTCTTAAACCCTTTCCCTTTATCCATTTACATCATCTCGCTAGGCAGGTTATGTGTTATTTTCCTATATTTCTCTTGCCTTCTATGTGTCCCGTGAGTATTAAATTCCCAAAACCCCCTTTCCTCATTACGTGCCCTAGAAATTTCAACTGTTGCTTTCAGATTTTCAGATATTAAGTATAAGTGTACTTTTTGCTTCCATTTTCTTCAAAACTTTGTCGTTGCTCAGATGTTTGATCCATGGTATCCTCAGCATGTTTTTGTAGAACTACATTTCTGTCGCTTCAAGTCTCTTCTTCAGCTGTGAGGAGATTGTTCAACATTCCCAGCCATATAGGAGGACTGATATTATGTAACAAGTGAATTTTTTAAAGATAGATTTTAGAATGTTTTATAAACCGACGCATGCGTGTAAACACAAAGACACGTGACAGCTCTCTTTTCAATCTAGTTTTGTCATAGGGAGATTGAATTCGTTTTCAAACTGGTGTAAAAGTATGTAGAAGCGTTTAAACACAAAGACATGTGACAGTGGACTTTCTTTCAATTAAAAGCTATACCGACAGAGTGATATAATATTGTTAAGCAACTCGCACATTGTTTTATGAATTTTATCTAGTACACTATATCTCGTACGTAACAAGAAATTTAAATATATATTTATACTTATTTTTTAGCATATGTTTAAAATATATATTTATACTTATGTTTTTTTTAATATCGCATGTATATTAATATTTTCTTATATATTCATTGCTGTCTATTTTTTTCCATTTTAATTTATTTCATTCGAAATATTTTTTTAAGATAATCATAATTTGATGAATAAACATAAAAAATGCGATGTTATATTAATATTTAGATGTCTCATTTTAAAAATATGATTGGAAGAAACTCTTTGTAGGGAAGTTAATTATAATAAAAGACAATAAAATAAGACAAAGGAGATTTTGAATATCTGTCTATATTTATGAAATGAGGTATTGTAACTATTTACACTATTTACATTGTTCAGACTGTTGTCCTCATCTTTGTTGTCATTCGGACGTTGTACCCTTGAGTTGATTGAAATTTCGAACCGAACCCTTTATTTCGTTCGCTGGGGTAGATTGTTCTTGTTCCATATAGAAGAGGACTGGAGTGTACGACGGCCGAAACGTTGTGAATATGACAACAAAGATGAGAACAACATCCCGAACAATGTAAATAATTTAAGAAGATTTTGGCTTAGCGTATTTAATTTTGATATTTGGTTTCCGTTATCATTATTTACGGTGGTTTTTTATGTTTTTAAATATACATTTGCCATTGTGGACAATATCAGTTTTGTCATTTTTCGTCATCCATACTTTAATAGTCTCATGAGACGTTCTTTAAGCTGTCCTTCATCAGATATGGATATGAAAATCTGACTCAATACTTGATTGATTTTTGGATTGAACTGACAGGTAACAGACAGCCGCTATATGGTGTTTTTCTAGCATGTTTTTTTTTATTTAAGTAAAAGGTAAGAAATATTTTTCAAAATTCTGTTCAGTTGCTACATGCACTAATTTCCGTCAAATTCTATATTTCTATAGCAGCTACTCTATTGTTTATTTGGGAAAGATTTTTCTATCGACAGAAAACAAACTTAATTTTGGATGATAAACATTGACATAAAAAACAGCTTAAATTTGATCTAAATATACGAGATCATTTTAAATTGTGTTTTTTTTTAAATTATTAACCTCGTTCTATTTTCTGCAGATCAAACCAAAATGAAAACTTTATATATATATATATATATATATATATATATATATATATATATATATATATATATATATATATATATATATATATATATATATATATATATATATATAATTTATTCCAATATGTTTTAATTGTTTTTGAAAAAATGCCACTCACTATTGTTGCAATTTTAACGTTTTAGTTATTGTAATGTTGTGTCAGTAACGGCTGAAATAATATGAGATTTCATTTTTCATATGTAATTATTTGTTTATTCACTTCCGGATTCCGTCAAATTATGTGGTTTGGGGGTTTTCTTCGAATGTTAGATCTTATTCTTGCAATGATGTGAGGAACTCTTCTTCTCTTCTTGTAGGCTTGGAGTTCACATAATTTTCAGTCATTCAATTGGCTTCACTTCCTATTTATGTTGCACCGGATATCCTTTGAGGCCGGATTCAGCAATTATTGGCTTTGTGATTATATTCTAGATTAAACTAAGTCTTTCATATTCTAAAGTGAACCCAGTATATATTGAAGTCACCACAGATCAACTCTACGTAAATCAAATGTTTTTGAGGACAACCAACAGCAGCAACAATTAAAATGGATAGCACATATAACTTGAAGAGAAAATAATGACATAATCAAGATATTGACATTCCACCTTTCTTCAAATAAAAGGTTAGAAAGGAGTCCCACCATCAATAATGTAAAGAGCGATAACAGCTACTGGATTTGAGAAATATATCCTCCTGAAAAATTGTTTTAAGAGAAATGTTTTATAAATTTCAATCGACAGCAGTACTGGTTAGTCGGTCAATGTATGGCAAGTGTTTTCTTATAGGGAAACGGCTAATAAAACCATGACAATTCTATAAAGATATATTTTGTAGTCATGTACACAACATATGAAAGAACTCTTGTCTACTTTCTTAGATATGAACAAAAACAGTGTGAAATAATTCGCGAGTTACAAAATATGGGACACTTTTATACTGATATATTTGCATATGTTTTCAGTTATCTTGCTAATATAACATGAATAGGTATTAAAATCATATAATCAATCCCACTATCTTATTTGTCAATAGACTATTATAGTATTCAGTAATTTAACTGTAATAATTTGAAATTATTTAATAAGCAACGTTATTTTATTTTTTGTCGATTATGGGATCTGATCCACACTCAGATATCTATACTATATTTTGGTTAAAATATTTTCTCTACTATAGGTTCTGACTGACCGTCATATATCTATAATATATTCTGGTTGAAATGCTTACTTTTGAATCAGAATGCAGCCATTTGATTTTGTTTATTTACTCCCTTTGTAACATACAATCCTTTGTATACGGAAAGGATTTTCGATATTTAAACAGAAAGCTTTCTGTTCCATATAATGCAACTTTATATTTGAATTTGCCAATGACTTTGAGTTTATTCGACTTTGAGAATGACATCAGATCTTTAAATTTATAAATACTGAAGAACATTTTTCTTTCGCTATTTTCTTTTAACTTTTTCATCGGAAACTATTTGCCGAATCTTCCCTTGTTTTTGTTTTTTATAATTCTTGTTGAATATTAGATGGAAACACTTCTTGTCATGACTGTCTTGGCATTCGATTTAATAAATGGATAAAAGTCCAGTATTTAGGAGGTTAATCGTTAGAATGGAAGACATTTTAAATCGAATATTTTTTATATTCTATTCTCGCCACAATATATTAACCATTACGTGATGACATATTTTATTTGGTTTGTTCGATATTTTTCGACGTCTATTTCATTTAGTTCTATGACTTTTTTTTTTGTGAGACTAAATAAATCTGTTAGGCTCAGGTCAACCACTTCATTCTTTGCATAAAGAAACACATCACAAATTGCTAATAACGGATGTACGCGAATGAATGTCTTCCATACGTAAATACCCAAACAGATAAAAGACTCTACCTTCTATTTACATACAACTCGGACATGCAGAGCAAATATAAACAAATCGTTTCCTTCTTAAAGGCAGTAACTCTCCCCAATTTGTTCAACGCACTTAGAAATTTCCATTTCTGGCGGGCGGATTCAATTCCATTGGGATTCGACGTTTAGCAGCTCTACTTGTTTACTAAAGAAGGTGAATAAGCAGATGTCATTAAGTGAACGCTGGTCAGAAACGATTAGAATTTACAACAAATGGCCGCTAGCCACAGGAGCTGCTTAGACATTATCAATATTATATAAAAGTTTTGTAATAATGTGACGAACTAAGTGGGTAAAGTAGAAGTGGCAGCCGCCAACGGGCTTTGGTGCCTCTGCAACCAAATTTGGGCTTTAAGCGATTGTCAATGGGATCAACATATTATTTGGAAAAGCAATCAGGTGTCGTCCAGTCGAGATGCCAAGTTGATTAACCCTGTGAAAATGTCCTAGTGGCACAGATTTAGGTGCGACACCCATACGACTGGATTTGTGGGCGAGCAGGTTTCAAAACGAAGCAATGACAGACAATTACGATGTTTAATTTCTAGTTCATCAATTATCCTATTTCTGAAACTTATAATAAAAGTGAAACCGAAAAAAAATGATTTTAATCGAATATCTATTAAGAATTACCTTAAAAGGTACACACTTTACTGTGGTATTTTAGAAGAAAGAAAGAATCAAGGCTATTTTACTGCCCTAGTCTTCCGTTTGTTCGAAACCGAACGCGGTTATTTGCTTATATTATTTGGAATGTTCATATCCTTACTATTTGCATAATGGCTGAAATAGGTTTTCTTCGATGTTAGCAGAACATTAGTCTAACTTGTTACATGTGAAAAGGATTTTAAGAAAAAATATTTCAGTTTTGCTATATTACGATAGATTTACTGCTCAAGATCGTAATTTGTGAAATCTGAAATTTCAGACATCGCTTAATGATAATTTTTAGAAAAAACAAAAATTCTGTTTTGCATAAGGGCAAGTGGGAATATTCGGCAAAATATAAATATCTTACACTGAAAAAGAGCGTATTCTTTTAAAGCCACGAAACGTCAATTCGGTTAAAAGCCCTAAAATTTAAAAGCAGTGGATTTAAAAGGAAAAATAATATTTTATACCTAATTTTCAAATCTCTCGAGAAATACGCTCAGTGAATATAATTATTTTAAACTAAAATATTATAGACAACTAGCAGGCTTCGCTCGCTCGCTATCACTTCGCAAAGTAAGATATTTTCACTACTTGAAATAGTTGAAACAAAAATTTTAAATGAACATTTCATTCATAAATTGGCTTGTTATAGTTAAGGAAAGTTTTACAAGTAGATGCCAACTTGTTGAAGGCCAAGTAAAATGCAAATTTCAAACACTTTTCTGCACTATATAAGACGATATTCCAAAACGGAACTATTTCTGATATGAAAATCAAAACTATCCTTGAATAAAAGAACGATAATGAAGGACAGTTAATTAATGAAATAAACTTTTTAAAAATCAATATGCAAATTAATTAAACAAGAAGAGTGATGGTGTAGAAGTAGATAATATGTTGAGCGCTCCGTGGGTAACTTACTATCTAGGTGCCCAGCGTTGGGGAACAGCTGCCCGAGGCCGCGCCCTCCCATTGCACAAGAGGGAAGGTTTGGTTCTCGCACCGAGGCCAGCGCAACCGACTGTTGCGGGGGCTGTGGGCAAATTTTGTGCCTGCCCGGGTGCACGCGATCGGGTCCCCACTTTAAAAAGACCTTGTGTCACATCTCATTCTCGTGGGGGAATTAGTAATCACCGTATAACTTACTATCTGGCACATGACCCGTGCCTGTGCTTGGACAAGCCAAAACCAGCATAGGCCAGCGGTGAAAACACTCGAGTCCCCACGTTTAAAACTGACATGGGTGTCAAGTAAATCTCTACGTGGGAGAATTGAGCGTCACTTTCGCGTTTATTCATATAGATTCCATAATATATGTTTAACACAATTAGCTATTATGTTTCTCTAACTACACAAATGTTGAATGTATAACTAATTCTAATACCAAGTTTGCCATCTTTACACTATAGTAATTTTATTTTATAAATTGTCCCCGATTCTGTCATCCATGAAATAAAAATAATTGTTTGTGCGGAAAATAAGGACCTACGTACATCAAATCGTCTTTAAATTAAGTGGCAGCAGAAGAATTATTGTTGAACTTTTAAAAGGTAAGCTTAAAAATTAATTCAATACTTAAATGCAGCGATCAATTTTGAGTTCTCCTGCAGTTTATTTATGCCTATCGTATCTACTCCTCCCTAGCTATTGTGATGATGACCAAACCAAGAGTTCTCCACAGGAGCTAGCTTAAATACTGGCGGCTTTTAAGCTATTTATAATAAAACGTGCACTACAATTTTGGATACAAAAGGAAAATAAGAGTTACTCCCCTTGAATCATGAAAACAACGATAGTATATTAATATAAAGCAAAGATATTATATTAATATATATTTTTAACCTCGCATAATCTGGCAACCCTGAATCAGAGCTCAATGAAAATCGTTCACTGCGCCTAATTATTCTAGAGCTTTGAATGAGCTATGAATCATTGAAATCGAATCAGTGGGAGCGAAGAAGTTGCTTGGACACACACACGCACAAACACACACACACTGTACTTTATATATATAAGATTGTGTTAGGTTATATTTTTAAAACTCCAGAAATATCGAGAGAGCTCAATGTAAAAACAGAGCAAATATTAATTATATTAAGAAACATACAACTTTAAGGGTCATGGGATTATAATTTATTTCCTTAGGACCGGGATTTTATTCCTAATTCTTCAAATCTCCATTTTCATGAAAATGGAGATCTGAAGAATTAAGACCAAAATCCCGGTCCTAAATAAATAAATTATAATCCCATGAACCCTTAAACTTGTATGTTTCTTAATATAATCTATCTATCTATCTATCTATCTATCTATCTATCTATCTTTAAATATTACACTAAAAGTTATGTTACTGGATAGCCGTATTTGAGTAGACGTTTTTTAAACAAACTGCAAAACAGGGCGTCTACTCAAACATTGGTATCCGCCAAAATAATGTTTAGGGTAATAAGAAATAATGTCCAAATTAAAATAGAAATATATTAATTACCTAAAGTATTTAAATATATATATGCCTCTTAAATATCTGCGCACATTTTACATGCATATTTATGTACGTATATATAATTTGTAAATTTGCTAGTACATGTATTATTTGAATTTTTTATAACACATGAAGAAGGATACGTTAGAATATTTCAGTACAATTTATCAAACTTTTTCCTGATTTAATTTCTAATCACTTGCACACTCCCCGACTCGATTTTTATTTTGGTCGCGAGAGTTTTCGAGATTAGAAATCGAAGAAGCCTTTTCCGGCACTCACATAAGTCGAAACGGCCAAAGCTCTTAGCCTCTTCTAATAAGAACAAATCGTTCGTTCGGAGACCGTTTCTTGAAGAGTTCCTAGTAACCGCTGATACGCTTTCGTTTTTGCATCCCATGAACGCCAGTGGTCTGCCTCGTCAATCACAGGTGCAGATCCTCTGCTCTCGTCATCTAATCTAGTGTCGACTAAAACAGCAGACTCACAGGCACCATGTCAACTTTGTACACATTGATCTTCTAATGCGCAGATAGACATTCTTTTACAAGTTTTCAATATAACAAATCCCCGGGGAGTATTGGATATCAGCTAAATGATCTTTCTGCTATAGATTGATTTTCTCAGCCTGTTTTATTCCTGCCCATTGCTGGATGCCCGTTCAATTCAATATCTTTATCCTTTTCAAAACCTTATCAGCCGTTCTCTTCTTTGCTCCTGGTTTTCGACGAGTATAAAAACACGCTAAATCTCTCGTTGTAGATTAGTTGCATTAACCATAGTGAGGTCAATTGGAAGTTAGATAACCAATCAGGATCAAATTGAAGAAATTCACTAACTTCATCTTACCCTCTCTATCTCTTTCGTTGTTGTCAGCATTGAATAACTAATGTAAAGTTAGTCAACATAAATAATTATATTTGATATTCTGTTTCTGTCTATATTTCTGAGGTGAGGTATTGTAACTATTTACACTATTTACATTGTTCAGACTGTTGTCTATCTTTATTGTCATATTCACGATTTTAGGCCGTTGTTCGCTCCGGCCTTCTTCAGTTGACGTACGTAGGAATTTCGAAACGAACCCTTTATTTAGTCTACTGGGGTAGATTGTTCTGTTTCAGAGTTTCAAAGTTTCAAAGAATTGGTTAATCCAGTGACTTGACCCAAAGGGTTGTGAGTTCAATATTTGGCCACAACAGAGGTGAACAAAAACTTGGAAACTTGAGTTACTAATACGAAATAGCTGAAACTGAGACATCCAGAAATGGTATGGCACGTGGAACTAGAACAATCTATCCTAGTGGATTAATTAAAGGGTTCGGTTCGAAATTCCAGTGTATATCACCTGAAAAAGGCCGGGGCGAACAACGGCCGAAACATCGTGAATATGACAATAAAGATGAAGACAACACTCTGAACAATGTAAATAGTATAAACTGACACCTGTTACTTAATATTTCTTTCTTTGTTTCATTTCTTTTATATGTCTGACATTTGAAAAAAAATTCTTCCAGCTGTTGCATAGCCGGAAGTACTCTCAATTATATATATATATATATATATATGTATAAATCGCACATTTGTCGTTTGAAATTAGATTTATACAAATGAATTACCAGAATAATTAGAAATGTTACACGTCATTAACGAAACTAATTATCCCAACATATCCGCAACCCTGATGTTACTAAAAATCACATAGAAGCGAAAAATTTAAATCCTGCTTAATGTTTAATCAATATTAACGATACGGGTGACACCCAGTAGACCATTGTTTGGAAATTTGGAGGAAAAGAAAAGTAGAAAATACATATAAAGAAAACCTTTGCAAAACGGGACGCATCGGAAGCCGAGTTCGAATTCCAGTCGAATCCATTACATTCACTTACTAATACCCTTGGGAAAGGTATGAATCCTCTTCTTCTACTCCAGGACTCACCGGGTTCTATAACCTTGGATGGTAACTGGTCTACCGCAGAAAGAAAAAGCAACCAATTGCGGGAAAAAATCTGCCTCGTCAATCATGTACCGAAAGATACATGATCGCCTAAGCGTGTATCACGCATGACACATAAGTGACTGACTTGTAAGAATATACTAAAGTTTAAAAAATATTAAGTGTAAAACTTATAAAGAAAATTATTTTAGTATGAATTATTGCTCACAAAGTGGTTTAGGTTTTTTTAATTTTAGGATTTTCATTATTACTATTAAAAGTTTATAAATCTACTGTGATTTTTTTAAAAGATACAATATCTCTTGTAGGCGTCTAGTTTTTCTAAACTTGTTCTGATTAATAGAATCTACATGTTAAATATATCGTAGAGCATATAAGTAATTGTAACTTTACACCTCTCATGTTCTTTTTGTATGTGCCAACTCCCTCAGGGCATGGGCGATCATGACTTTCCACAACTTTCTGACCTTTGAAGCTCTTAGTCTTTGTGGTATCCTTCCTACTCTCAGTTCTACCGTAAGCTAGCTAGGTAGGTTATTCGCTGCTTTCCTCTTTTCTTTTTACCTTCAGTATGGTCTGTGATTGTCAAATTCTCCAAGCCGTTTTTTCTTTATTATGTATCCTACATATTTCAAATGTATCTTTCTGATTAAATATATATAATAAATATAAGTGTCCGTTTTTGTTCCTATTTTCCTGAAAGTTTCCTCATTATTCACATGTTCTGCTCCTGGTATTATCAGTAACCTTCTGTAAAAGCTGTTTCCTTAAGTCTCTTCTTCATTGTCCAGCATTCGCTGCCATATAGGAGGGTTGATATTACGTAAAAACTAAATTTGTTAGAGATAGATTTTAGAATGTTTTGTAAACCCACGCATGCGTCTAAACAAAAACACGTGACAGCTCTTTCTTCAATCCATTTTTGTCATAGTGATATTGAATTTGATTACAAACTGGAGTAAAAGCATTTAAATCAGAGCAGTCTTGTCATTAGTATTAAAAGAAATGACACAATTGCCGCATAATTTACACGAAGATTTCCGTTATATCTTTCAGAACTGAAGAGTTTTCGCTCTTTTCCAGGTATTCAGACATTTTAGAGCAAATTGTAATTCTCTTCCCGTTTGAAATTTGTATCTAATCTCTTTTATGTGTAGTAAGTGATTTTAGATTTTCGTTTTTTTTTCTATTGTTTCAAAAACGCTTCTGACTGAAAAAGTTTAACTCTCATTAAAACGAACTTCACTCATGGTTTATTTCATTAACGTTTATACTGAAAAGTTGGTTTCCTTAACTACTAGTAAATTTCATAACAAATAAAATGGACGATTTACATTTACATCTCTGATTAAGTCAGATAAGCCTTTCACTCTCATACTTAATGTAACTATTCTGTCTGGGTTGGTATAAAATCTGAGATATCTACGTGCTTAATAGCTATAAAGGTTCATCAGATACTTTAGTCTCATGTGATAATTAGACATATAACGCTGTATTTTATGGTTGGGACTAAAGTTAAAGCATTGAATCGGTTGATAAAACATTCCTCATTAATTTCTAGCCTGATTATCAAAAAACTAATGATTTTGAACATGAAAACTACGCCTGGCTCTAATAAAATTGTCGGCCAAATCTAAAATTCTGATCCCTACTATCACATATAATCATATATGAGAGAGGACCAATGCGTCTGTAGAATTATTCAGTTAGATCCGAAGGTGAATCTGAAATTCTTACTGTATAGTGTTCGATTTATTTAAGTAACGGCGAAGTATGAAGAAAAGAAATAGATTAAATAGAAAGATAAATATATGTAACGTAAAATAAATGCTTTTTGTATTAGGCTACTGATGCATTGATGTATAAAAAACATTCATATACACAGATATGTGCGTGTGGGGAGGATATGCGTATTCCGACTCCGTTGAAAAATGACCATTTTCCAAAGAAGGTAAAAATCGAGTTTCTTTTCTTGAAAATGACAAATTCAATTAACGTAAGTCGTATAGTCAGTGTTTCGCATTGACTCATCAGTTAATAAATCACAGCTGATATGTCTGGGAAATTCCATCAAATCATTACATCAATTTACGCTCTGGCAACTTACTATTACTTTACATGCTGCCAACCCGTAACTTTTTGCACATCAAAGTCAGCAAACAAAATTTTAAGAATAGAACGTATTTGAAATATCTAGTATCGTTAAAAACATAGCCTTTCTGCACAATGTCAAATTTTATAAGGCAAATGAACATTTTAGCAATAACATTTTTATTAAGCAAATCGCGCTAAAAATTTCAAGATAGAGGGTGCGATAGGTAAATTGTCGCCATTTTATATTTTTAATTTTGCGCATGCGCGATGTTTGTTTTTGATTTTGTCGACTGCACAGTGTAGTAAGGTCGGTTAGGCACCATCTAGGAGAAAAAGAACTCAATGCCGCAAATCACTCCGACAGAAATTTGGAAACAGCGTGCTGTACTGCTTGGTATTCGCACCGGAAGCTCCAATATGAACATTTTAGAGTGTTTGGGAGTCAATCTGAGGACAGTGCAGAGGATTCGGAAAGATGGATGAGTCTAATGGTAATTACAAAGGTGTTTGAAGTGATCACTAGTCATGGCGACATTATGCCTCCATTCATCTTCCCACAGGGCCTCAGACTCAACACAGAGGCCTACATCAAGTGTCTTGAGGAGGTAGTGTTACACTGGATGAAGAGGGTGGCTGCTGGAAGACCCTATGTCTTGTAACAGGACATTGCACCCTGCCACACAAGCAGGAGAACCTAGTCATGGCTGTCAGACAATTTCTGCACACCAAATCACCCCTTACATCTGACCGCCTAGCTCCGCAGGCTGCAACCCCCTTCATTATTATGTGTGGGGCGCCGTTGAGCGAGAGACCAACAAAACACCAAAGATGAACTGAAGTTTAGGATTATAGAAGTATTCACCAACTTAAACAAGGAGACCGTTCAGAAGAGTTGCAGGAGATTCAGAAATCGCTGTGATCGAAGTCAATGGCGATTTTATTGAACAAATTTACTCTTTATTATTAGAAAATATTTTTGTGTAATTTTGGTAAATATATCTCTTAAAATGAGATGTTAAATATTATTTTCATTTTTGCGTAATTTCGACGACAATTTATCCATCGGAACCTGTATATTTGCATGCAGAATATATCGTGTGACGTTCACCTTATAATATCTATCCTTTAAAAATATTAATATTTTGGAAGTATTATTTTTTTTTAATGGAAACAAAATGTAACATAATTTATATTTATAAATAAATCTAAATAATACCCGTGATAGTAACATATATTTGAATAACACAATACCCCATACATATGAATAAATCATTTTTACATATTAATATGGGATTCGTGACATTCAGTAAACTTCATCAATCTTTTATTCATTGATTTTGTTAACTTTATTACGCTTTTGACTTTAACATTAGCATTATTGCTTTCCAGAGATGTTCTTCGCTTGAATATTACTTTCAGTTCTCATCTACATCTCTTTTAATGATGAACCACAAGTTTTCTATTGGATTAACAGCTGGAGAGACTGGGAACCATTCCAATAATTTGGTATGTTCGAAAGCTTTTTTGGCAAAGTGAATAATAGTCAGTTTTGCAGAATGTGAAAGAGAATTGTCTTGGAGGAATGTAAAATTTAGCATAAAGCTTTGTTAACTGTACCATTTAAAAGACATTTTTGCCAGCTACTTTTAGTAATTTTCTGCATTTATTTATCTAAACGCCATCATCAGTTCTGAAGTCACCTATAATTTTACTACTATACTATAGTTTACTATAATTCTACTTAGAATACTAACAGAAAACATTACTCCACGTTTTCTTTGCTGTCTTCAAAGTCGCATTGATTGACTATTTCCATGAAGGACCCGACAATCACATCCAACCAATGTTAAAAATTATTGTTGAGAAATCAGTTTTCATACATTTCTTCGATCAACTTACACATTTCTCCGTGTGATGTTTCATTAAAGGTGATAGATTTGTTGCTTCCATGTTTTTTCAACAAAGTTATTATCTTTTTGCTTCTCTTCTCTCTGTATACACTCACAACAATAATTCTTTCCAAATATTTCTTGCTGGTCAACCCCTTTTTCTTGCTTATTATTTTTTTAATTGTTTTTAATTCAGTTTTTCCTTAAATATATTTTTCTGACATTCTTAAATCCAATTTTTCTTCCTATCTTGGCAATGGTTTCTATTTCTTTTTTGATTGCTATGTGATTTCTGTTCGATTTTTAAATTTCCAACGTTGTATGCCCGTCACTCAATAATCTTAAAATACTTTGTTTCTCTTTTAGGGTTAACCATTTCTTATGACACATGGTGATCTTTATATATCTGAAATGAAAAATAAATATCAGTAACTATCAGTGATTTATATGCCATGCGTGATACACGCTTAGGAGATCATGTATCTTTCGATACATGCCTGATGAGACAGATTTTTTCCCCGCAGTAGGCTGTCATTTCTTTCTGCGGTAGACCAGTTGCCATCCAAGGATATATCTGTCCTGCTATTTACCCATAGCTGGGGATAGAAGAAGAGGATTCATACCTTTCCCAATGGCATTAGCACGTAAGTGAATGGATTCGACTGGAATTCGAACTCGACTCTCCGTTTCCTGAATCCGAGCCACTATCCATTACTCCACCGAGCCTCTATAACTATAGTATTTGATATATTTATTATATAAATTGATGAATAATACTCAATTTGCATCATAAACTCATACACTACTAAATAAGTTATTGTAAATATTTCTAATAAAAGCAGGTATTATAAGCTGAACATCTGCAAGTTATATTCATCGTGTAAAGTGCACTTCGACTTGGCGTAATGGTTAGCAAGCGTGTCTTACTTGATTACGACTGGGAAATGAGGTCGATCCTTACTGGGTTCTCAATACTTTAGGCCTTGTGCCACAGCTTAGTAAATTACTATATTCATCATGCAAATTTTAGTGTCATCAGTTAGCTGTTATAAGTTTTATTGTGAAAACATTTTTACTTGAATACAAGGATATATCTGTTCTGCTATTTACCCATATTCTGACATAATTTATATGTAATCGATAAACAACACTTAATTATTGTTTATTATCTTACAAATCGAGTTTTTAGTATATTACAACTTTATATATATGTCGACTGTGCTCTTACAACGCCACACATCTACAATATGTACAACATACACTGTCAACCACTAAGAAAATCTAGATTGATCAACTTTTTCATTCTCGGTACCAAGATATTTAACCAGATCGTAAAGTATTTCGTGTTTATAAGTTATAAGTTTGCGGATATAAATGAAAAAAAATATATAAAAATAATATTTTTATTCAGAATTTGTTATATTAATACAGAATGATTATGGTATTTAGTTATAAGGTGTGTGCAAACCTTTTCAGTATATTTTTATTTTGAAAGCAGAAGACAGAATTCATAGAAGTAAACTTTTAAAAACACAGAAAACGTTTACTCACACCTAAAAAATGACCTCTAGTATCGTCACCTCTACTTACATATTTTCTGATTTGCATTTAAAAATGTAAATTCCTGTTTTCACTAAAATAACATGAAATTTAAAAAGATGTTTTAAAAAGTAGTTTTATTTTTTATACTATTTACTTATAGCAGATTTTAATATATTAAATGTTTGTCGGAAAATTACTTTTAATTTTTCTCCTATTTCTATATCTGCATTGTTTTACGAGAAATAGATTCGATTTTTTTAACCAAGTAAATTCTTTTTACTTCATGAAGATATTTTATTAGCAGGATTCATCTTTAGCTTCAAAAAGAAAAAAATGATTTTGCATGAATTTACTATTTTTAAAAGTTCAATTTATAAAAATGTTCGTTGAGGGTTAAAGATAATATTGGCTTTTCTGAAAATGATGCTGATATAGAAATAGAATAATTAATCGAAATTTCTGACCTTGCTAAATGTTTAATTATACATTTGATTCGAGATGGAAGAATGGTTATTTCTCCCGGATAATGGATGCAGTTTGAAGTATCCGCATTTTTTTTTCTTTTCGTTTCATTTTCTAAATAAATAATTAAAAAAAAAACAAAACGTTATGACAGGAAGAAATCTGTATACTGTTTTAACTGCTTCGGAAAAATGAAAAACGTGAGTAGAAAAACAAATATAAGAGGTTTTTTGAAGGAAAGCGCCAGATCGATATCTGGAAAGGTAAGAAAAACGGATGAAAGCAAGATGGAGCGCGAGGAGAGAAGAAAAGTGAGAATTGCAAAGAAAGAAATGAAACTGAGAGAAGCAGAGAGGGAAGAAAAGACAAAGGAGAGAAGAAATTTTAAAAGCTGAAATAACAGTGTGCTGAAAGCAGCGTTCTTCATCTAAAGAGACATATAAATATAACTGCATGGCAGCCATTGTTGCTCGTACAGATGTTCGGCTGCAAAAGACCTAAAACGACGCACTTTTTTTTAATTAAGCAGCACACGATTTGAAGAAAAAGATTCAGTGTGGATTCATTAAGCACGTCTTTTCTCTTTAGTGCTGTAACTGACATCTCAATCCGGGGCTGTCAGTGATAAAAACACTGAATAGCATGCTGGTATATCTATGGTTCAATTCCTGTTGTGAGTTTGGGTTTATTATTCTTATCTATAAGTTTACACAATCTAAACGATCTTAGATATTCCTTGTGACGAACTGGTAATGCATATTAACTAACATTCAATCGAGATAAGTGGTTTAGATTTTCAACCAGAATTCTTTTTCAAATTTGGTTGATTTAAAAATTTTCGTGTTCGCGGTCGGATAAATTTGTAAAATATCGACTATATGAAATAAACTATAAATCTCTGTACTAGTTTTTTTCTTGTCTCTCTCTGTATGTTTCTCTTTCTTTCATCACATACACACATGCGAGCGAGCGAGAGAGAGAGAGAGAGAGACAGCGAGAGGGACGTTTCGAAATTAATACCTCCTATTGATCTCCATGGAAACGTCAATATATCTAGGGAGCACAATAACGCCGTTAGATAAAATAGGTTTTCAGCTACATTTTTTCAAATTACATTTACAATTTAAAGTTAGCTTTACTTGTATTTCTACTAATCTCTAATTAGCAGGAGTCTACTGTTGAACATACATGATTACAAATTAGAACAATTGTCGCTTGTGATAAAGTATGAATGTATTCATGATGAAAGTGGGAAAGAAAAGAAATTAAAAGATTGAGAACTTTTTTGTGTAATAAAATGAAATGATTACCGCATAAAATAATTGTACCCTTGAAATAATGATTCATTTATTTTGTGAATAATTTTATTTCTATAACAAAATATGTAATAAAAACATTAAAAAAAATAATGATATCATTAAGGGCTATTATTACTTTAGACAGCAATTAGTTATTTTTTCATTTTATTCTCCTACAAAATTGTTGTTTTCCCACTTCATTGGCTATACACATCACCGTCGCCACTGTTGAAACGCATTACCCACCACCTGTGTTCACATCAACTATTTAGTTTCCGTAAACGTTCAGCAAACATCGAACTAACTCGGTGCAATTTTTGTCGCGTGGCTGAATTCAGTGACTGCGTCATAGACACTTTCTTGTCAGATGTTATTTGCCAGAGTATTATCAGTAACAATACACACACACACACACACACATATATATATATATATATATATATACACACACACACACACACACACACACACATATATATATATATATATATATATATATATATATATATATATATATATATATATATAAAACAATATAGACTCGACTAACAGAAAAATCACCAAAAATTAGATAAGATTCTGTGTAATATTATGCATAAAATCATTCTAAAATCTGCATAAAAGGCTAGGAAGATTAAATGATATAATTTGTTACGAGAATGGAAAGTATTATCATTTCATACCTCCTGGTACATTTGTCCTGCAAACAATATTTGGCGGACTCATGTGAATCCGGGTAAAAAAAAAAATTCGAATAACAATTAATAAATGTATTAACAAGAAATGTTACAGAAGGATAAGGACGTAAATGAAGTTGAAGTTATGAACAGTTCAATACAATCTTCAGTCTGTGCCTTTGAATACTTACGTAACTCGTGTCGATCGGAATGAAAGGAAACTTGTGTTATCTCTCTAAAGTTAACGGGAAAAGAGGAAGAGCCTTTCAAATATCGCGCCGGTAATCCCAGAAATTATAATGGTAAAATTATCTAAGTTTAACATAAACTTTGTTACAACTACTTCTAAAACAAAAAAAAATAAGAATTAATACAAAAAAAAATAATAAGGTAAAACTTGGAGGAGGCATCTACTCTATCATCCATAATAATTACCACACAGGAGAAACCTCAAGATTATATGAACGCAAAAGAATTTTTTTTTTTACAAAAGAACGCTCTAAATGTATTAATTGTTCACCAGAATGAGTCTAAGTATAATTTCAATTTAAAGAAATGTTACTTTAAAAGAGAAAGCAATTTAATGAGACGAAAATATATAGAAAGCGCTTTAATCGCTAGATCATTCACAGTAAATTTACGTCCATGTTCTTATAACATTTCACTTTTATTGGCAGATCTTCTATTATAACAATGTATGATATTTAATAACAAAAGGGATGGAAACATAAAGAAAAAGAAATTAAGTGAAAATGGTTCGACATATAATATAGTATAATATTATATTATAGTATAATATATACAAAACATTTTTTTAATTTAAATTTTAAATTTTGAGCGTCCCCTTTCCTTTGTGCGCATGTGTAGTCGCATCAACGTAAACATCAATTTAGACCGATGCAATTAAAAGGATGGAACTCATCGCAGGAAAACAATTTTACACTTTGTCATAGTTGTTTTCCCCTATAATTATGTTTAAGAAGCATTTAGTAGGACGCTACTATCACATATGTGCGTATGTACAACATACAAATACTGCAGACAAGATGTTATTAAATATTTCGTTTGATGAAAAATTATTTAAAAAATCATGATATTTACTAAGCTGAACTTAATAAAGCAAAAGGCCAAACGGGGATACATGAGGTTATACCATTCTTCCAAGTGAAGAAGCTTACCTGCCTAGTAAATCAGCATTCGAAATCATGGCTTTTATTTTGGATTTGGCATCAGAAAGAGATACGCAACTGTTTCAACCACTTTGCTTAAAAGCTATTTGTTATACTGTCAGCATGAAACTGAAAATATAGTTTTGTTGAAGCAATCAACCCCACGCTGGAATAATTTTAATTCAGGCATATTTATTAGTATAAATATTTTCTCGCGGGGTAACAGTGTTTCATTCGACGAGGAAAATGTTTCAATCTGATCCAATAATTAAGACAACATAACTAACCTATGAATAATATTTGGATATTGAACAGTGTGACTTTTTATGTGTGGCTCTTTGATTCTTTGTTCATAACTTCTACCACGTTTAGGCAAATAGATACAGTCAACGTCAAAATTATTCGTACATCCATCAATTTTCAATATCTTTATCTATTTCTTAGAATCTAATGCCCGTATGATGCCATGTTTTTTATATGTTAATACGCACAAAAAAGCAATATAAAACTCAATTTTCAGAAAAATAGGTTAAATACAATAAATTTGAAAGGCAAATTAGGCAAAACAGAAAAAGACAACATTATTCGTACAGTAGAAAATATCGTTTTAAATTGATTGATTCGCGTAAGTATAAGTAATTTGCATAATTATTTTATCGGTGAAGCCTTCTAGACTATTTCTTCAGTAGAATATTTTTGATAATTCCAGCATAGAGTGTCACCATTGTTATTCTTACGTTAACAACACGATGGGGAAGACAAAGGGGCGTAGAATTGACTTGAGACAGAGAATTATTAACTTCTACAAGTCGGGAAATAGTTACAGGTACATTTCAAACCAGCTAGCTATCCCTAGATCTACGACACAGTTCGTTATAAAGAAGTTTAATCAGTTTGGCACAACAGAGAACTTGTCTGGTCGTGAAAGAAAACCTAAATTATCACCGGGAACTGCACGAAAACTGTGTCGCGAGGTTAATATAATCTAAGAATTGTTTTGAAAGACATCGCCAAAAGTTTGGATACAATGGGTATCAGCGTAGGAACTCGTACAATACAACGTTGTATGAATCGAAATGGGTTGTATGTTGTTCGACGACGACGAACCCCTCTTCACAAACCATTTCACGTTGCTGGTCGGCTTAATTTTGCCAAAACGTTCTTGGACAAAGAAAATTGTTTTGGGGAACAAGTGCTATGGAGTGATAAAACACAAAATGAGCTTTTTGGACATAATGATGTCCAGAAGATTTGGCGCAAGAAATGTGAGGTTTTTCTCCAAAAGAACACAGTGGTAACATTAAAACATGGTGGCGGCTCGATGATGTTTTGGAGTTGGATTAGTTCAAGGGGGACTGGACAATTAATTGTAATAAGAGGAATAATGAAATAATGCAGACTACATAAAAATTCTGGATGAAAATCCACAACTATCAGCGCAAAATCTTCAGCTTTCCAGCAAAATTATGATCACAAACATACATCTAAATCAGTGACTGCATGGCTTCAGAAAAAGAAGATTACATTTCTGCCATGGCCGTCAATGAGTTCTGACTTGACTCATATTGAAAATCTATGCCAAGAATTGAAAGTTCGAAGAAATCGTCGGTCAGCAAAAACCTTCAGGAATTAGAACGTGTAACCACTGAAGAATGGAAGAAAATCCCAGGAAAGACTTGTTCAAATCTCATCAAAACTTTAGAAAACGATTGCAGCAAGTTATAAAGATGTGAGGTCATGTCATTGACTATTAATATTGAGAAATTTGTTCACTTTTTCTATTTTTCATACTGTACGAATAAATTTGTCGTTTCCTATTTTGCATAATTCGCCTGTCAAATTTGTTATATTTAACCTATTGTTCTCAAAATTGAGGTTTATATTGCTTTTTGTGCTTATTAAAATATAAAAAACTGGCACCATACAGGCATTAGATTCTGAGAAATGGATAAAAATATTCAAAATTGATGGGAGTACGAATAAAATTTGTCGTTGACTGTACATAGAATTAACAAAACCTTACCAGAAGACGAACTTCTGTAAATTTATTGAAATCTTATCCATAGGGTTTGCATGTTGTATGCACATATGTTGTAGCAGCGTCCAACTAAATGTTTCTTATACATGATTATAGGGGAAAACAGCTATGACAAAGAGGAAAATGTTTTCTTGCGATGAGTTTCGTCCTTTACAATTGCATCGGTCTAAAGTGATGTTTACGTTGATGCGACTACACATGCGCACAAAGGAAAGAGGACGCGCAGAATTTTAAGTTTAGATTTAAATTAAAAAAATGTTTTGCACATATAGTCTAATTATTTTCATTCCACTTCTTTCTCTTTATGTTTCCATCCCTTTTGTTATTAAATATCGTACATTGTGATAATAGAAGGTCTGCCAATAAAGCTGAAATATTATAAAAACATGAACGTAAGTTTTCTGTGAAGGATCTAGCGATTAAAGCACTTTCTATACATTTTAGTCTTAGTAAAATACCTTCTCGTTTAATTAGAGAGCATTTCTTGAAATTGAAATTATACTCAGACTCATTACTGTGAACAATTAGTGTATTCCATGAGTTCTTTTGTAAAATATCACTTTTGTCTTCGTATTATCTTTATTTAAATTCATTGCGTTTTCTACTGTATATTCTCTGTGGCAATTATTATAGATGATAGAGTAAATTCCCCCTCCAAGTTTCAGCTTATTATTTTGTTTTGTATTAAGTCTTTTGTTGTTTTAGAAGTTGTCGTAACAAATTTTATGTTGCGCTTAGATAATTATATTATTCTAAATTTTTGGACTCAAGAAGATTACTAGCTTACTTTTAGTAAGAGATAATTTGATATGCTGTTAGGCAAAGCACACGGATACCACATTGACCCGAATAAGTGGTCCAATCCACGGCGAGGCGCACAGATACTTACGACTTTTAGCTTCCATGGGATATTACACTAGAAGACTCAACGAACACTGTGCCTTTCGTGGGCCTGTGAAGTCGTGAATTAAACCCTGTAGAACTGGCGACGTTTAGAGTAATCCAGTCTGTCATGGTAGCATTTCTTTCAGGCTGATAGTAATGTTCGTGTGTGGTTCAGACACCATGGGGCTATGAACCCCACAAGGCAACGTGCAGGTTGGTAGTGGTTCCGTAATCCTGTGGAGTGTGTTTACATGGCATGCGTTGGGTCATGTGCTTCGTTTAAATACATTATTTACCTGTAAGTGCTACGTTGCAATGATTCGTGACCATTTGCCGTCATTCATGTACTTCCATCCACCTCAACATCGATGGGTTATTCCAAAAGGATAATGCCACGTTTCATCTTCGACGCATGAGTGTAAAATATCGAAGGTTTAATAAGTAGACAAGGTTACATAGATATATAAAAACTTCTTGGTGCTGTCGGAATTAGCATAACTTTAGATTTTTTCACCCTTATCCTGCTACCACTATTCGTACATCATCCTCAATTTTGCATGTGAGTTCTTTAAATTGTTAATTTTTGGAAATTGATGAGTGTTATTCTACCCTTCTATGAAATCTTTGTTTTTATCTAACAGAGGTTAATGTATCTACTCGTTGCTTTCATCAAACAAGTCTCGACGCTTTCTGTATTTGGGTCCTAACAACACTTTAGCAATTTCAGTGATGGTGTACCTGAATGTGGTCCATTTTTCAATGCTGCCCCTGAAATGTATCAGCTTATGTTGGAGCTAGTGTACGCTGGAACAAGGCGAGGCGAAATGGGTTCTTCAGTCTGTTTTGGATGGATGCCCTTACAATCTTTGGTTGATTGCTAAATGTTGGTCGTAAGTGTACACTCATTTTTGTCCTGACCTGTGATCGACCCAGCATTCAGCACCTCTTAAGACACCTCTTAAGACACCTCTTAAGACACATGTTATTTGAATATCATTAATGCCTTGTTATTATTTAGTAAGCGTGGCTTAGTGTTCCCACAAGTATGACGTACCCGAAAGATCGAACTCATTACTAATAATCTAGTCTGACTTCTTAATCATTACGTCACGATGTGATGCACTATTTATTTACTAAGCATAACTTATTTCTGGCACGCGAACATAAGTATACTACACGTAGTGCGGATCAAACTAACTACTAATTATCTGTGAAAGGCACTTGCTAACTATTACACTACAGTCAAGAGCTCGTCCCTGTTATCAAATAGCTATAAAAAATCAGTCGTGTACTGAAGCTTTGATCTTGGGTGCATAGCGTTTTTGTCTTTGGGTTGTGGTAGAATTTGCATTTAGCACTCTTATCAATATAAAATATTACTTCTTCTTTTACTGTATATGGAATCCACTCAAAATATAGTGTTTCATATATTATTTCTCTATATTTTAAATTGCAACTCTCAATTTCAGTCAAGATTGTTTTAGATGTTGCCATAGAAGGATATGATTACAAAACCAAGAGATTCAAATTCAATTTGCATTGGAAGGACTAACATTTTGCTTGGTGAAAATAGTCACAGAGTGCTAAAGGTTTAAACATTCCAAAACTGGACACCATCTGGAAAATATAAAAAAAAAGATTAGAATCACGGCAATTTATTTTGTTTTGATTACAGACATAAAGAAACCTGCAACAATAACAAACACGGTAATTTAAAGAGGTTAATTTTTATGTTCTTCCCTTCTGAAAAACATCATCAAAATCTATTTCACAACATCAAAATCTATTTCGTTGGCAAGGTTACGCCTGATGAAAGGTAGATCAGTGAGCTTTGGTTTGATTTGTTTGCTACTGGGATGGTATTGCTTTTAACGTTAGGAATATAAATACCAAATACATAACTTATTAATGTATTACATTACTAAAAATTATGGCGACATTGGACATACATGAATAAAATAAGAAGATAGACAAACATATTTAAAAATAACTAGATAAAAACCTTTTCTTTTTAGTAAATATCAATTTTTATAATAAATTGTTATTAAATTAACATTATAGGGTATATGAAAAATCCTCTAGTAAACAGACTCAGAGTGTAATCCTCAAAGTAAATGTCTAGTGTAGTGGCTACATCAAGCGAAAAATAGTGTACAAGTCAAATGAGAGGGAAAAATGCGTAACTAATATGGCGTGTTACTTCATTATATAAGTTTACCTAAATTCCGCCTCTAAATTTGCCGCTCAATGCGAACCTATTTTCTCGCCCCACCTCTAAGTCCACCAACGGGTGCACCCATCTAGTATTTATTTGCAATCCTGAACAGGATGTTGGTAAGACAGTTTTATACAATTTACTGCGTTTAAATCTACGAAGATGACAATTTTGACACTTTTAGAAGTTGTCTTGAATACTTGATCAAATATTTTGTAGAATTATTCTTTAGCGTCATCCGAACATTTAAGAGTGCGTGTAAAAACTTAAGTATCTGTTCTTGCTGAGGAGATACGTAGAATTCAAGAAACATTCGTTTATCCCGGCTGGCAGTTAAGATACATTCCTAAACTGTTATCTTCAGTCTGGGGCTTCCCTCCTCTTTTAGTGAAGCTTCACCAGCAAATCTTCCACTGAGTGCAATGATGTCGATTTTATAACGTTAGAGTTCACCAGCGATAATTCATATCAAGTCTTATATTGTAGACTCTATTCAGTATTGTCCACATATTCGAAGCTTCCATAATTATATCCTTTCAACTTTTCAGTTCATGCATCCGATCGCTGTGGGGTGAGTCTGCCAATCGCGGGATACTAGGCAAAAGTTTTCGTAACTTCTTCCTTCATGTGTAAGTCGAAAATCCGTAAGAGGTCGTCCAGTCAATATAAATGTTGTTGGAATTTCATGTTGTCCTAGGTCCACTGGCTCAAGGGTCACCCTCGCGCAGGTCTGCGACAGCAACACATAGAAGTCATCAACTTTTGTTTCGCCACGCGTTCATCACTGCAAGTTTTGGATTTTTTGAGTCAAAAGATAGGTAATGAATGAATCTATAACGAATCTTTGGTGACTTGATGACACTCGTTTTCACCTTCTTCAGCCCTTTGCCAAACAATGACCTTCCAAAATGTTCTCCAGATTTGCAAATGTTCTACTGATTCTTCGAGGCTGCCAAACTATTTGGCATGTCAATCGCTCTCGGAAAACTTGAAGCGCTCCACCATCTGCACCAAATACCAACCACCTGCATCCAACCTGTAAGTGACATAAATTTCAAGTACTTCTATAATGACAGAGATATTAATGCTCGAATCGAGGAAACATGCCAGGCATTCGGACAACGTTTAACAAAATACTCAAGCAGCACACAATACACCTGTTACCAAAGCTAAAAGTGATCTTTCTTTTGCTTCTTTTCGGGCGTTAATTGGGGACTTTACCTTAAGCAAACACACGAAACGGAAAAATTCCATATGATATTTCTTCGTTCCATACTCAGAATTCGATAGCAGGATCACATCACCAAAGTTAAAATTATAGACTGCGATGATTCTATCAATATTGAATCTTCCTAACACCACCAGTAATGATAAGCCGTCACCAGTATTAATAGAGCTCAACTCCGGTGTGTGGGTATGCTACCGGCATAGGGTGGTCGGCCTGCCAAACTGCCTGATTTATGTAGTTCAGATATGAAAAAAATCCGATAAAAAAACAAACAAAAAGAAGAAAAAATTCCATAAAAATCAACCTTTTGTGGTGTAAGATCAAATAAAATGTATCTGTGTAGTATGTCAGAAATCGTTCCTACTGACAAACCATAGTCCATCAAGCGTCTATAAATTTTGATTTGGTTAGCTATTTTTGTTTAGCAGCATATCAACACCTCAATGGGTTATTTAATGCCGAAATCCAAATATTTTATACGAAATTTTATTTTATTATTTTTTGAGATAATAATGGTTTTAGTTATACAGCTCTTACTAATTAACCCATAACTGGGAGGAGAATAGGTGGATTCATGCCTTTCCCAAAGGTATTTGCGTGTAAGTGAATATAACAAACCCAACTTGAACTGGAACTCGGCTCTTTAACAATAAACAATTCCAAGCTATTATCCATCACACTACACGCAAATCCAAGCTTACAGTAGCTGGTATTCCCAAGCGGACACCCATCTAGATAATGATCAGTCTCGACGTTGCTTAACTCCGGATGTAAATATTGAGGTGACTCGACGTCAGATACTCATCACTATAGGAAAAAAAACCGCAACCGAGCAACACAAGCAGTGATTAAAACTACTGACTTTCAGTGTCTGTAATGTGCCACACTCTGCACCGCCGAAGTTGGATTGTGTAGCCATCGAAATACATAACGAAAGTCTCCTTCATATCCAAAATATCGATTTCTATCTATATACACTCAACGACGAAATTATTCGTACACACATCAATTTTCAGTATTTTTATTCATTTCTCAGAATCTGATGACCGAATGATGTCAATTTATATTTTAATAAGCACAAAAAAGGAAAATAAAACTCAATTTTCAGAACAATAGGTTAAATACAACAAATTTGACAGGCGAATTATGCAAAATAGGAAAAGACAAAAACTATTCATACAGTATGAAAAATAGAAAAAAATGAACAAATGAACATCTTTATAACTGGCTGCAATCGTTTTCTGGAGTTTTCGATGAGATTTGAAAAAGTCTTTCCTAAGTTCTAATTCCTGAAGGATATTTGGTGACCGATGATTTCTTCGAACTTTCAATTCTTGGCATAGATTTTCAATAAGATTCAAGTCAGAACTCATTGACGGCCATGACAGAAATATAATCTTGTTTTTCTGAAGCCATGCAGTCACTGATTTAGACGTATGTTTGGAATCATTATCTTGCTGGAACGTAA
Source organism: Acanthosepion esculentum (assembly GCA_964036315.1). Taxonomy (NCBI): domain Eukaryota; kingdom Metazoa; phylum Mollusca; class Cephalopoda; order Sepiida; family Sepiidae; genus Acanthosepion; species Acanthosepion esculentum. Next base: position 77,417,075 of record OZ038480.1, read on the forward strand.
ATCGCCGACCTTGATGAAGATTTTGCTAGATGAAGATTTTTGTAGATTTTCATCCAGAATTTTGATATAGTCTGCATTATTCCTCTTATTGCAATTCGTTGTCCAGTCCCTTAAGTTAAAATAACCCCAAAATATTATCGCCTCTATGTTTTAATGTTGCTACAGTGTTCTTTTGGAAGAAAGCCTCACCTTTCTTGTACCAAATCTTCTGTACATCATTATGTCCAAAACGAACACTCTTTAGTACTTCGGCAAAATTAAGCCGAGCAGCAATGTGACATGCTTTGTGAAGAGGGGTTCGTCGTGGTCGAACAACATACAACCCATTTCCATTCATACAACGTTGTATTGTGCGAGTACTTACGCTGATATCCGTTGTATCCAAACTTTTGGCGATGTCTTTCAAAACAACTCTTGGATTATATTAACCTCGCGACACAATTTTCGTGCAGTTCCCGGTGATAATTTAGGTTTTCTTCCACGACCAGGCGAGTTCTCTGTTGTGCCAAGCTGTTCAAACTCCTTTATAACGAACTGTGTCGTAGATCTAGGGATAGCTAGCCGGTTTGAAATGTACCTGTAACTATTTCCCGACTTGTAGAAGTTAATAATTCTCTGTCTCAAGTCAATACTAAGCTCCTTTGTCTTCCCCATCGTGTTGTTAACGTAAGAATAACAATGGTGACACTCTATGCTGGAATTATCAAAAATATTCTACTGAAGAAATAGTCTAGAAGGCTTCACCGATAAAATAATTATGCCATTTACTTATACTTACGCGAATCAATCAATTTAAAACGATATTTTCTACTGTACGAATAATTTTGTCTTTTTCTGTTTTGTCTAATTTGCCTTTCAAATTTGTTGTATTTAACCTATTTTTCTGAAAATTGAGTTTTATATTCCATTTTTGTGCGTATTAACATATAAAAAACATGGCATCATACGGGCATTAGATTCTGAGAAATAGATAAAGATACTGAAAATGGATGGATGTACGAATAATTTCGTCGTTGACTGTACGTGTTTATATCCGTATACGTATGGAGCGAAATCATACTAATTCGTACGTGTCCAGAGGCAGAAAAATTGCTAGCATTTAATATTTGTCTTCAAATTTTATAGCATTGAATAAAACAAGTGCAGGGAAATAAATAAAACATACCAATAACTTTTTCCCAAACAGAACAATAAAAAGAAGGCGGGTGTAAGATCTGTGGCGTTGCTCATCCCGTTGCTGAGCCGACGCCGCCTTATTGGAAAAACATCTACGTATCTTCCGAATGCAATCAAAAATGTTATCTTGGCGTTGTTTTAATCACGTGCATCAAACAAAAGTCGTGATAGCAAATGTATATATGTAATTATTGTTTTTAAAAAACCTTACCATGAACTGGAGGCCACAAAAGATAATCATGTCGGATGTAATGATTATCATATAATATTCTGATGAGAATGTTCCACACCCTGAACAATGAAAACATCACGACAGTGAGGCAAAAAACATGTCGGTAGGCAGTTCGTGACAAGGGTTAACTTTTTATAAATTCATGGAAATTTTACGAGCTTCTTTCAAATATCAATAGATTAAAAATAAATAAATAAATAGAAAAAAACATACTTATATTTGGCGGTTTTAGGACAATGTACTTGGTCCTAGTTAACTTATTTCAAAATTAGAGTGTGCTAAACTTTTATTAAAAAACAGTCTCTTTTAAATTTAAATGCGAGCCTAACATTTTATCGCATTTTTTAAAAAACTCTTTTCTATAAATTTCTTTTTTCGTGTATTTGTTCCAATATTGTGTTACTGCGATATCTTTGTGGCGAGAATCAAATTAAAGAAACAGAGGTCGGTTTTGATGAATCTATTTTAGTTTTCTAAAAAACAAAAATCACAGATTATATAGTATTACAACCGATTCAACGGATGCTAATAAGTGCTTTTTCTGCCGCAGTTTAGAGGAGACGGAAAGGAGAGAAGGAAGAGTCGAGGAGGTATAAAGAGACCGAAGGGAAAAAAGGTGAATAAATGGAGGAAAAAAGGAAAGCGGCATAATAGAGAGGGGATAGATTTAAGCGAGAAAGAAGAGGCGGGGAGATAAAAAGATGAAGACAAGAAGGAAAAACGTAATGCAGTTAGAATAAAAAAAAAAGCAAATTTCACGAACAAAAAAGAAAGTGACCGATATATACGTATAATAGGAAAAATTAAAAGGAAATATGATTTTTCACATATTGAATTTAAATTTTCAACTGCACTCAATAAAGCTGATCAATAAGTAACGTTTTATTCTGAAGGTATGTCTACAACCAACATAATTTACGCTCACAATTTATTAGGGCTTTAAAAACGGACATTTTAAATTATTTTTAAAAAGAAACATCCAGGAAAAATTATCCAAATTTAAAAACTACTACCTAATTACCTATTTTTGCCATAACATTTAAACTTAAAGTTAAATTAAAAACTCGATGTGGCAGAATTTGTCTAAATAATGCCAAGAACAGTAATATGGTATCTTTATGACATACGTTATTACGACAGAGTTATCAGAATAAAATGACTTTTAAGCTGATTAACATTGAATAGTGAAAACAGTGAGCAATTAAAATGGAGAAAAGGTCGTTTGCAATACTGGCACGTTGCCATCTTTTCAGGTGAATTCACATTTGCTCAATTTCCAAACAATGGACATGTTTCAGTCGGCAGATTGAGTAGCAAATTTTGGACTATGTATATATATTACATTATCAAAGTTGATGGATTTTCAGGTATGGTGCGATGGATAATTCAGAATGCTGGTCATTCGAGACTACATGAATGCATTGGAAAATAACAATTCAGTAAAAATAAATAAGTTTTCGTAATATTTATTAACGGTTATTTTGAGAAAACAAGATTTCACGGATATTGGCGGTTTATCCACTATAGCGTAAAAAGAAATAAAATCTCAAAAGTACTAAACAACTCTTGTCCATTTCAGTCTTTTGACAAGAATTGTTCTAGCATGCATATACCATTTTGATTTCTGAAATAAAGAAAATGTCAAAGTTTCTATTAAAAATAATAGTAAACGAAAACGGAAAATATTTCCTTCATTTGATTTAGTGAAGCCTGGTTGAATATCTCACAAGGTAAAATTATAAAAAATTGTTCCCTGATGAATCTAGGTTTTTTGTGCCAAACAAAAACTTAATTAGTAGGAATTGCAAGTGATAATAGGCGCAAAATTACAAATAAGACACAACCAATTTAAAGGAAAGATTTTTATTACACAAAAAAGGTACAAATACAGTTTGCACAAAAATTCCAATTTTTGTGCACCTATTAAGGCAGGATAACAATTATCTGATAAAAAGGATTAACATCCAAAAATGGAAAACAATACTATTTGGGAAAAGGCAAGGATTTTAAAAAGGCAAAAAGAGGAAAAAATTTAAGAAGACAGTAAAAACAAAGGAGCAACCACCTTTCAGAAAAGAAAAGTAACATCTACTTTTACTTGCCTAAATACAGCATATCTGGGACATATAGTAATTTTTGAAAAGTTCATTTTAAATTTACAGTTCGTCAGTGGGAAAATTTCTTAGAGTTCTTTTCGTTCTGTCAGGAGAATTTTCAGTTGAACTTCAAAATTCTTTAGTCTCTCTGCACCTGGATGGTAACTGGCGTCTTCTAGATGCTTTCTTCTTGGTGTCAAAAGACTTCATCTCCTTTGATTTGTTTTGTCCCATTGCTATCAAAAAGTCTTCTCGTCCACTGACCGAGATCTTATTTATTCAGAAATTTAGACTCACAGAAGGCTCCTTCCAAGTTTTCACAAGGGCATGAGACCACGGCTCTCATCGGCCACAAAATACGATAAAACAATTTTCCATAAACTTGAAATAGATCCTTCACAATTTTGGCGGTTTTCAACCGCTAAGCCGAAGAAGATATAAAAGTGTAACACTTTCTTTTACTCAAATCTCCCGATCTTCATAAAAATACACTTCTCTCAAAAGAACGTGTACTAAAAATAATCAAGACGATTAAACATTTATTCAATAGTAACCTTTTAAAGTAGTAAAATAAAAGGTTTATAAAAGAGCAGATTCAATAAAGTCTATAATATTCTTGAATTGATGAAAGATACTCAGTTGAAGATAAAAATATCTATTCACTTTCGCCATGTTTATATGTGTGTGTGTGTGTGTGTAAATTTATAAACACATATGAACGTTTAACTTCAAATGTATTAGCAAAACTAAATAAATCTTGCCATCAACCCGAAGTGAAATTTGAAGATCAACAAATACCATTGCAAAAAGGTCATGTACCTTAAATATCCGTCATTGACATCAAGTCTAAGACATCATAAGCAACATCCAGTTCCATAAACAGTGTGGATATAGGAATCAAAACTGCATGGTTGGTGATAATTTAAAGCCTCAATGCGGATTGAGGCATGCAACTGACACTCACTATAGAGCGTAAATTCTTATGTACACAATGTATAAAACTCTACCTCTGTTACTGAACGCATTTCTCTAAATATCACAAAATTTAAGTTGCGCTGGTCATGTTGCAAGGATGAGTGACGGCAGAATACCTAAGATCCTCGTGTATAGCCAGCTTGACAGTGGACAAAGGACTGTTGGACAGCCTGGTGCCAGGTATAAAGACAGGCAAAAGGGTAACCTCTCAGCAGTCAATGTGCTTCATACTAACTCCGAGCGAGTTGCCTTGGATAGAAATAACCGGAGATATTTATTCCAGAGTAGTATCAGAAATTTCTAAATCAGTTGTATTGAACCGAAATGCAATGGCGAAAAGCGTCAGCAAATGTTCCTGTGGCTATGTCCCAAGATCCTCGCTGTTGCACAATGCTGCACATACGACACAAATATAAAAATTGAGTTAGGTTGTCGGATCCTCATACGTCGAAATCGATGTGAGAGTCCATCATATATATATATATATATATATATATATATATATATATATATATATATATATATATATATATATAATATTATAATATTATAATATATTATATTATATATAATATATTATAATATAATAATATTAATTATTAAAACTGATCCACAGACAGCTCGATGTTTTTATTTTAACAGAGCATGTATATTTTACAGCAAAAAAAAAAAAAAAAAATTACCTCAACATAGAGATAGTCTATTTAAAGCCGTTCTGTACACGGCTATCATCAGCCCTTAAGTGTCTGTCTCGGAGCATTGTTTTAAATTTATAGTCTACGGGTTAGAATCGATCGGGTTTCGGTCCTGGCTTGAAGCGATCGGATGTCTAGTTAATTTGATGAGCTGTGATACAGCGAAAGTCTGTCTGTGGATGTCGGTATATATATATATATATATATATATATATATATATATATATATATATATATATATATATATATACATAAAAAAATGATCATAAACGGCGAAGCTGAAAAAATGTATGGGGGGTAAATAAGGAGTCATGATTAAAATAAATTTATTACTAATACAATACATCGATATAAATAAGTTTCTAGTGATTACAAAAAAAAAAAAAAATTGTACTCACGATCCATCCATGAGACAAAGTGAACGAAGAAAATTCACCGGCCTGTACAAAGTCGGTAATTTTTAAAACAATATATAAATTATGTGGTATAAAATTTTTATTCATATATATATTTAAAATAATTTTTATTACTGCAAACGAAGTTGATACACGTTTTTTAAATAGATTTTATTTCGTCTACCATCCTGCGCATTCAAGAAAACGTAATAAAGAAAATGTGAACTCCAGTAGGATTTGAACTTGTGCCCCTCTTTGTAGGAGAAACCTGCTTCTGATCTGGCATGCATTAGACCGTTCACCCTTCATGTTAATCTCTTCATTCAGATTGAAAATCGCATCTACTCAGTTGATATGTCAACAAAACAATTTCTAAAGAATTAATAGATTTTTTAAAAAATTTTAATCCGACATATTTATCACTTCAAACGTTATTCTTATTTGTTACCTGTATTTGAGTAGAACGCTGCGTTTATTAAACAATGTGTATTTCGTCTACCGGCTTATGCATCCGAGAAAACATAAAGAAAATTTCTCATAAAATATGTCGAATTAAAAATGTAACAAACTCCAGTAATTCTTTCTTCTTTTATGTGCCATGTCCCTTCAGGACGTAGGCGATCATGGCCCTCCACATTTTCCTGTCCCTCTGAGCACTTAATAAGTTTTGTCTTGTTATTTCTCCCAAACCTTGGTCTACCATACATTTACTCAAGTTCATCAAGTATGTTACGCGCTGCTTTCCTCTGTCCTTCTTTCTCTCAATCTGTCCTGTGAATGTCAAATTTTCCAAGTCTTCCATCCTCATTATGTGCCCCAGAAATTTCAACTGCCTCTTCATAATGTGAAGTATAAGTTTCCTTTTTGTTTCTAATTTCTCCAAAACATTGTCATTGCTCACATATTCGGTCCATGGTATCCTCAGCATTCTTCTGTAGAACCACATTTCTGATGACGCTTCAAGTCTCTTAGCAACTCAAAATAATATTGACAAAAGAAAGAAACAATATCTAACGATGAAAACAAGTATTTCGTATATAACATTTCTTTTGAAGACATGATGCAACTTTTAATTTAAATAAGTCTTTATATTGTGTTTAAAAACAGGATCGCCCCAACGTAAACGAACACAGTATTCGTAATTATCTCAGTCGTTGGTTATTATTAGCTGAAGTTGAATAGCGATTTTGCCTAAAATGAACAATTACTTTGCCACAAATGCCGTTTCAATCAGCCAATAGAAGTATTTTTCTCGAAAAATGCTGGAAACTATTTGCACGGTTATCTTCTTAGAATATCAATCGAACACATCGCTGTCTATGTGTTAAAGTTGGATGAGTTTTCCTGATGACAGCTGAAAGGCATATGCTATCCCTGTTGGTGACCACACATCATCGTGACTCGGTCCCAGCAAGCTGTATTCGTGACCTCAGTCGGTGTATCTTCGGGCAGCCTATTTATCCTCGTTTCCTGCACATTTCACGTAACTTCCCATCAATGTAATGGGTTCGATCCAACAGTAATGTTTGAAGCGCCTGATTAAATTCTTCAACAAAAAGGTCCCAACGGTGATGGGAAATTCGATGAAGATTCGAAAATAGGACAGTTTTATGGATATAAAGTGGAGGCAACGGCAAGCGATATTAGAAATGTGTTAAATTAAAAAAAACGTATAACTTTACTGACCAGGAACTCTGTAAACAACTTTCAGCTAAATATTTAACGAATTTTTCCCTTTCCGTTAACTTACTACACACAGCGGAACTTTGTACATGTTAATGAAATTATATTTGTATTTATTTACAATAAAATATGCCGCTGAATTTACCACTACTTATTCAAAAACCTTTTTCTAGTTCTCATTCAGCTTTTAACAACAGAAATTATGAACATTGAAGGATTAGTTTATTCTTTTTTAATTATCAATGGAAAACATTTTTTACCGGTTAGCAAAGAAAATAATATTCCTTTTGTTTATTTCCAGTATATGCACAAAATATTAATGTATATTGAGAGTAGAGAAAAAAAATATTAAAAATAGTCACTATTTTTAATAGGGCTCAACTAATTATAAAAAGTATTCTCGGTGAAAACAGAATAATTTGTTATTTCAGTTAAATTCTGATTTCAAGTCATGGAAGAATTTATTCCTAGTGATTGATGCTGTTGTGCAATAGGCACACTTTAATCAAAAGGTTTATTAAAAGATATTTGTAAAAACTGCCGTAGCTAAATATGTTAATCTGTTAACTGTATCATATATTAAATGGTTTTAAGTCCTTCAGCGAAACCCCATTCTAAATTATATATATAATTTAATGCGCGCATGACCATGGCATTATCACATAGAGGAAAAATTCCATAATGGATAATTTTTTCACTTTCTAATGAACGCACAGCACATTGTCAACCGTTTGCATTTAAAAGCATAATGAGAAATTACGGTAATGGATAGTAACGCACAGCTTTGTATAAATGCTTGTAACCTTGAACAACATATAATTTTGTACATCTTGGAAGAAGATCGAAAGTACTTGGGAAATGGGAAATAAAAGTGATTTAAACAGTTATAGCACATTTTTCTCATCCTTTAGCATCAATATACGGAAGGTTATTCGTGAGTATGAACGGATTTTGTTAAAAGTTAGCAGACTTAATGTCTGTAATTTATTCAATCTGATATGCCTAAAAGAGAATTTGCTGCCTAAATACAAAAATTTTAATATATATATATATATATATATATATATATATATATATATATATATATATATATATATAATATATATATATATAATATATATATATATATAATATATATATATATATATATAATATATATATATATAATATATATATATATATATATATATATAATATATATGAAAAGTTGCAAATTAAAAAAAATTGAATGTTTTTTTGTGAAAGTATTTATTTATATTTTTTTTAATATATATATTTGATATTTCAGATCGGCCCCGATCTTTCATCAGAAATGACTGTCTTCAGAAGTTTGTTTACATTAAGTAGCGTCCGTCGCGAGACACGGACGTCACGTGATATGGAATGCAACTGTGTTTGAATATTTCTAACGTAAATTTAACTGTAGTAATATTTATGATGTTGTTTAAAAAATTTTAAACTATATCTAAAAAAATGTTTTTGTTTAACTATTGAAATATTTATAAAGATTTAAAATACCCAAGTGTTTATTTAACCCTAGTTTATATGTATTTAATTTTAAAATCCAGTATTTTTCTTTTTTTCAATAGTTAAACAAAATTTTTTAATATATATATATATAAAAATATAAATAAATACTTTCACAAAAAAACATTCAATTTTTTTTTTTTAATTTGTAACTTTTCAGTTGTTTTTTCTATATTATATACATATTAAGAAAGTATACGTGGCTTCTCATTATTCTATATATATATATATATATATATATATATATATATATATATATATATATATATATATATATATAAAGAAAGAAAGAACACTAAGATATATAATCTGGTGTTCTTATAGATATTTTTATTTTTACACAATAGTGCTCAATGTAAATTTACAGAGCATTATATAAATTATTATAAATTAACTGATTTAAAATATGATTTTTCGCTACACAATAATAACCATGTTTCAAAAATGGAAGCTAAAAGCTTCGAATTTAATTTTGTTATTAAATTAAAGACATTAGTTCCATTTCCTCGTCAAGCGAATTTTAAGTAATTTTTTTTTTTTATAAATTTACAGTTTTAAAGGCACGGCAAAGATTCATAATTGAGTGTTTCCAAGGATACAGAGAAATCCACTCATCTAGACAAGGGGTGCTAGCTTGTTCAATTTCAAATTTTCGTTGTATCAGTTAATAGTTACATTCGAAAGCGGGGTTATGTTTAGGGATGGGTAGGGATGTATTTTTCAACAAATTCTGACATCTGCTAAATGCATGTCGTCTGGGTTTTTTATAAAAATTTTATTGTTAACGGGAAAATTCTTACGGTATTTTTTCTATTTGTATACTTAAAGATTTTTTGGGGCTGTTTAGGCTAGAATATGTTTAATTTAACTACAATTCTAAAAAAATTTCTTTTTAATTTTTAATAGTCTATATTTCTTTTTAAAACCAAGTAAATGTATTAGAATTACTTACAGTATGTAAAATTATTTTTTTTTAAGTAAAATTTATGACAATGACGGCAAAGATAGCTAAATTATTTCACTGATTCAGTAAACTTTTATTTTTTATAAACTTAGTAATATAAATTTTTTTTTTGTATGTACAAAAGGAATGGGTCATTTAATGTGCTAAATATTCTAACTTATATTAATTTCATTTAACTTTAGGTGTTTTATTGGATTCTTTTAAGTGTTTGAATTACTTTGAGAGAGGTGTTAAGGTTAGAATACGTTTTATTTAATTACAATTTTAAAAGATGTTTAGGTTAGAATCCGTTTTATTTAACTACAATTTTAAAACCAATTTTAAAATAGTTTTACTTTTAAATTTAATCGACTATATTTTTTTTATAAAACAGGTAAATGTAATAGAATTACTTACAGTATTTAAAATTATTTATTCACATCAAATATAAGTATGTATATTAACAGGTCTCATTTTTAAAAATTTAATTTTTAAATATTGTTTAAAGAAAATTTTTGACAAAATAGCTATTTCATTTCTCTGATTCAGTAAAGTTTTATTTTTTATAAACTTAGTAATATATAGTTTCTCATGTATGCACAAAGGACATGGGTCATTCAATGACCTACATATTCTAGCTTATATGTGTGTGTGTGTGCGCGCGCGCGTGTGTATACATACATACAGGGTACCATGCATAAATTTTCGTCTAAATTACGCAAAAGCAAAAATTAAAATAACACGGACATCTCATTTTAATAGATATATGTACCAAAATTACACAAATCTTGAAATACTAAAGAATAAATTTATTCAATAAAATCGCCTTTTACTTCAACCATGGCCTCCAGACGACTTCGAAATCTCCTGCGTCTCTTCTGAACGGTCTCCTTGTTCAAGTTGGTGAATGCTGCCATAATCCTTGCCTTCAGTTCATCTTTGGTATTACAAAGTTTTGTTGGTCTCTAGCTCAACAGTGCCCCACATATAATAATCAAAGGTGTTGTTATCTGAGGAGTTATATGCCCAGATGTAAGGGGTGACGTTGTCACAGAAATTGTCTGACAGCTATGACTGGGTTCTCTTGCTCGTGTGACATGGTGCATTGCCCTGTTGCCAGATATAGGGTCTCCCAGCAGCAGCCCTCTTGACCCAGAGCAGCACTACCCCTTTAATATACTAATATATAATTAATACAAGTAAAAGTTTTGCAACTTAGTTGAGTGATATTACCTGTAGTATCCCGAGTTTCGTAGACGGGCCCACCGGTAATCACTCATCAGGGGGTATAAAAAATTGACTACTTATACTTCACGATTTTTTATATCCACTTTTCATTGGTGCAAGTATTTTTTATAGTATATGTGTACGTGTGCATGTGTGCGTTCCCGCGCGTGTACCCATGCAACAGTCTGCACGTATGTGCGTACGTGTAGAATGTCGTCGTTATTTGTCCTTTTCGTCGTTTTTTTTTTACTTTACACTCACTACTGAAATTTTTTTCTCTTATTCTTTCAATTTTAGCCATTTTAACTCCCGTTTTTCTAGACATATTCTGTCTTTGTTAATTCTTGAGCGTTCTAGTGTTTTCTTGAATTAGGAAAATTGTATTTCATTTTTACATAAATATATTTTTAATGCATAAATGTGCGTGTGTGTGCGTGTGTGAAATATAAAGATTTTTTTCTATTTCATTCACATGAGATAAAACAAAAGAAGAAAACATTTTTAAAACAAAAATGTCAACAAAACATCTATTATCTTTATAAGTCAAAATAGAATTACGGAAGATGATTTATTAAGTTTTCACGCAACCATGCATGTATAATTATCATAACCATCATCATAATCAACATCATTATCTTAAAAAATAATAACAATAGAGAATCCATTGCTGGAGGAAGGCCTATTCCAACTCCGTTGGACTGTATTATTTTGGTTATATCATACAAGCAAATCCTTCAAATTCATCCCTCCATATTCCATCTGTTTTATTTTTACTGCACTTACTCCGCATTGGACCCCAATCAAGCAGCCTTTTGCTCCATCTGTTATCTTTTCTTCTTGCTGATATATATCCTGTCTACGATGATTTTTCTCGTTTGATTACTTTTATGATATCTTATCATGGTCTGTACTCCTAGAGTTATTTCGAGCAATATTTTCCAACGATCTTTCTGCATTTTATCGTTTGTTTTCGTGTTTGGTGGAATTTATCAATGCATTTGCCTTGATAAAGTCAATAAGAGGACGAATCGCGTCGGTAAAGAATAGTTTTTCCTTTTGTCTTTATATTCATATTGTCTTTTTACAGATATATTTTAATTTATGTCTGAATTTTTACACACGAACATGTTTGTGTGTGTGTGTGTGTGTATATAAGTGTGTGTGTGTGTCTGTGTGGAGAGAGAGAGAGAGAGAGGGAAAAGACAATGGAAAGAAAGAAAGAAAGAGTAAGCAAATAGCAAAATGGATAATTCCTACATGGCGTGTTTCGTTCCCAGAAGAAACGTCTTCAGGAAGGAAGGGGGGGTAAATACAGCAAACATCGCTTACAGTTTTCATTGAAAACGATAAAGCTTTAAATTTAAATCGTCCGTTGTCTTTCGAAGTTAAACTTAACCGACCTCAACAACCCTTTTATCGCTACTGTTTTAATTATCTCAGATTCTATCAGCAGTGGCTTTATGAGGGAAGGAGAATTGCTATATGATCCTAAGCGTAAATTTACATTAGATAGTTCCGAAATTAATTCACTTTCAATACATTTTCAGCTTAAAAATTACATTCTCATGTAATTTGAACTGCGTTCTTTAAGGCAAAATTACGGTCAAAGCTATTACATACATTCAACAGCATAAATAACAAACAAAATTGCCACTTCCTACAATTAGACATTAAAGAATTTTACCCATCCATAACAGAACGTACACTAGATAAGGCCATCAACTTAGCTCAGGAACAAATAATAATAAAACCAAACGAAATCGACATCATTAAGCACTCCCGTAAATCATTATTATTTCACCATGAAGAAGCATGGATAAAGAAAGATGGGATATTTGACACTACAATGGGAAGCTTTGACGGTGCAGGGACATGCGAAATCGTAGGTATTTACTTACTACACGAAATAAGCAAAATAATAGATAGAAATGACACAGGGCTCTACAGAGATGACGGTCTCATAATCTTAAGAAACTGCAACAAACAAAAGACAGATAAAACTAGAAAAGCAATAATTAAAATTTTCAAAAATAACGGATTCGAGATAGATATAAAAACTAACCTAAACGAAGTAGATTTTCTAGATGTCACCTTCAACCTAAGAAAAGGCACACACAAACCATACAGAAAACCGAATGATAAACCACAGTACATACATATATACTCCAACCACCCGCCTTCTATAATCAAACAGATACCTAAATCGATTAACCGCAGGCTTTCCGACAATTCTTCCGATGAATCTATATTTAACAAAGCCAAGAAAGACTACGAAACAGCCCTAAAAGATAGCGGATTCCCAGCAACACTCACATACTCACCACAGAACACAAAAAAGACCAACAGAAAAAGAAATATCATATGGTTCAACCCACCGTACAGCAAAAACGTAAAAACAAACATAGGAAAAATATTCTTCAAGCTTTTACACAAACACTTCCCGGAATCAAGCACACTACACAAAATATTCAACAAAAACACAGTAAAAATCAGCTACAGTTGCACCGAGAACATGGCACAAATAATAAAAAAGCACAACAGAAAAATTATTAACAAACCACACGAACAAATTAAACCCACGTGCAACTGCAGAATAAAAAACGAATGTCCCTTAAACGGTAATTGTTTACAAAACAACGTAATCTACCAAGCCACGACAAAATCAGCAGATAATGAAGAAAAAGTATACATAGGAGTAACCGAAGGACCATGGAAACAAAGAAATTATGTACACAAAATGTCTTTCACAAATAGTAAATATGCGAACAGCACAATGCTTTCTAAGTATATCTGGGAAATAAAAAACAAAACACACACCACACCAAAAATATCTTGGAAAATAAGGAAAAAATCATCAGCCTACAGCAACCTATCAAAAACTTGCAAACTTTGCTTGGAGGAAAAAATAGCTATCATTACCTTCCCAGATCAAAATAAATTATTAAATAAAAGATCCGAGCTAATCACAAAATGTAGACATGAAAACAAATTTTTACTACGTAACTTAAAATAGAAAAATAAATAAATATATAAACAAACAACAATAAAATAAGCAAAATAAACTACTCCAAACAAATCACAAAACCACACCTGTTAGAATATGCGAAATAAAATCAAAACAAAAGAACGGACGAAAGTCATAACTGTTATACAAATAAAAATAATAATAATAAGCAAAACAATTTGACCCAAATAAATAAGCGAACAAGCGATTTCCGGTAAATGGCGGCCATTATAGACTACCAACAATAAGCTATATAAACAATTTTTTACTACGTTAACCAAAAACACCGATCAAAATAAAAGAATAAATAAATAAATATATAAGAATTAAAAATAAAAATAAAAATAAAAAAAAACAAACAAAAAAACAAGCAAAATAATTTGACATAAATAAATAAACAAATAAGCGACTTCCGGTAAAAGTAACCGCCAAAATATACTACCCATAATGCACCACTGACCCTTATATAAACAGCCGAGAAAAATAACAGCACTAGTCGCCTGACGATTGCACTAGCATGAAACAGACTGTCGCCTCTAAGTGCTGACTTCCATGTCCATTTATATATATATATATATATATATATATATATATATATATATATATATATATATATATATATATATATATATATATTTGTATTAAGGCAGCAATGGATCCCAATAAAAAATTAAATTAATCATATATTATACAAAATACAATATAACCAATTGAATTATTCGCAATACTTCCTCCTCACCATTGATATATAATGTTGGTTTTACGTAATATATCATATTACGTAAAACCCACATTAATTCAAATGTCTCTTGGGAGAATGTATCTCCCACAGAAAAAAAAACAAACAAATATGTTCGACAACTACATTATCAAGACGTCTCACTCTACGCATGTCTGACCATTCGTCCATTCCGAGATATTTGCGCCAACATTCTTGTTCACATTCGTTTTATAGAAACATACTGATTGATAACAAACATTCCTACACAAAGAAAATAACAATTTAAAACTAGAGTGCCTTATTTAATCGTAATATCCAGAAAATAATCGTGAATATAAAAGTATTATGATAAAAATAAGCATACATAATGTTTGTAATTTATTCAGTCAGATATATATGTATATATCTGTGTGTGTATGTGTACACCCTTACACGCACACACTTACACATACATGTGTACAAAAACACACTTACACTTACATGTGTACACACATACATGCGTACGCGCTCACAAATATACATATGTATAAATATATATACGAGCGTGATATATCCCGACATAAGAGCTAAACTCTGATCTGAAATTTTCACTATATAATGTTTGATCCTTTTGCTCTATGGAGAAACCCTGGATTAAGTGCATTTACATTGAAGGAAATCATTTTGAGACATATATATTTATTGCACACATTAAATTTTTTTAAAACTCATCATTAGGCTACTGGTTTATTGACAAACCTACGTTTCCATCAAGAAGGTACAGATAAGTAATACATAATTACGATATATTAAAATCTTAACATGTTTACAGCCAAGTAATGGATGGTCTTTTCCGCTCCTCTCTTGTGGATAATGAACAAGTTGAATAAGTTCTAAAATTAATAGTAAACGTACAAAACCAGTAATGCTAGATTAGTACGTGTCTTTTGGCATTAGTACTTTCTTCTTAATAGCATAGTACCAATACAATCCTGTATGTGCACATTTTTGTATTTATTCTTATGTGATTGTTAATATATATATATATATGTAGTTAAATGAACATCAAATATACATACACACAAAAGAACAGACATACACACATACATATATATTTATATATTCAGTTATAATTATATATAATGTACACATGTCTACTTGCATATGTTTGCTGTGAGTCTTAATTGGCATGTTCTTCAACCTTTAACACAAGTCTTGGCTCTGATATATTAAGCGCATCTTGATTAAATTAATGGTTAACCAGTCTACAAGGGAGGATATTTCGTTACAACTGTAGTTAATATATTCACAAATGCTGTACGTTCAAAATGTTTTCATATTACATGGAAAATCAATCCATTTGCTTTTGTCCTTTTTGAAAGTCTATAGATGCGCGCAATTTGCAACTTATCCAATCAAAAGTTAATTCTACTTACTGATATCTATTACGAGAATTCCGAAGATAAATTTATATAATCAGTTTCCAACTTAAGCTTACCGCTAATGATTTCCACTATCCAATATTCCACCCGAAAAATCGCCAGTATGAATTTAATTCCTAAATTGTATATTTCCTCAGTGAAATCACTTCCATTACCAGAGATTGCAATTATCAACGATACGTTATATTCCAGTCGCGTATTTCTGATTCCCTAATTGTTGTCAAGGGCCCGACTCTACTCTTCCTGATTACATTCTCTCCTACATTCTGTTTTGATTGCAAGCAACTCATATTTAAAACTCACATCCAGCTGCTCCACGCATTTTTGTTTCGTTTTCGAAATTGCCGGTAAACACCAACCGTCATCGGTCGCAAGTGCATGTAAGAACGCATACATAATAGGTTAAATTATAACCAAGTAAGCAATTAAGTGTATTTAGAATTTATTATTTGCGGCTTTTCTTTATTTACGATGTACAGTATCAAATATCATTAGTCTGATTGTTTTCCTTGAAGAAACAAAAATAGCATACATCTATCTATCTATCTATCTATCTATCTATCTATCTATCTATCTATCTGTTCTCTTTTTTTTTCGCTGCTGTTTTGAATATTACATGCTTTTGAGGACTACTTTGATGAACCTTGTAAGTCTAAATATCTTTAAGATCAGTATCAATACCTTCGAATTAAGATCTTCAATTTCTTCCAGAGCCAACATTTGAGTGGTCTTAATTACAAAGTCCATATTGATTGGTTGATATAAATAATGCTGAAAAGTTCTCAACCCGACACACTTACTAAAATGACTATTACAATGACCAAAGAACAGAGTACTGATTTTTGTAATTTGGTCGGGCCAATAACTTTTCAGCACTTCCCCGTATATGTAATAAACTCTTTCACTTTCTTACTCTTTCACTTAAAAATGATCTCAGCAACAATGAGAGATTTTCATTGATATAAAATATTATGTTTACACATAATTTCAAACTCTCTCTCTCTCTCTCTCTACGCACACACAGACACACAAATATATATATATATATATATATATATATATATATATATATATATATATATATATATATATATATACCAGGCAGCGATAGTCAGCAATATTCAGGCCTGAATATTAATATTGCGTTCAAACATAAACGAGACCATGGCCGCTTGGTGTTGACCTCAGTGTTCACTTTTATATTTACATACGCTCTATCTTTTATATTGAGCATTTCTACCCATAAATATAGCATACCTTAGAACTATATTTTATCATATATATATATATATATATATATATATATATATATATATATATATATGGAGAGAGAGAGAGAGAGAGAGAGAGAACGAGAGAAAGAGATAAATGTGCGTGCTTATTTACTTATAGATAATAAGATTTTTCGATTACAGATAATAAGATTTTTCTTCATGTCTTTAATTTCGTCCAATATAAAAAAAAAAAAATGGGACATCAACATTCATTAGAGATTTTTCGCTTATTTTTATTTTCAAATATAGATATAAATTATGCATATAGATATACAATTATTTTCAAATATATTTTACATTACGAATGCTTTTAACTGTGGAGTCTTCCTGTATTCGATAGCTCCAATTAATTATAACACCACGGCAAATTCATTTCTATTCATCTTTATAAAAAAAATCCATTCAACTAGTAATTCTTTCCCGAAGAATCTTATTCACATTAATTGCACACACACACACACACACACACACACACACACACACACACACACACACACACACACACACACACACACACACACACACGCGTCTTAATATTGTGCTACCGGCTATATATATATATATATATATATATATATATATATATATATATATATATATATCGGTCATATATGTTTGTGTGTACGTGTGTTGTGTACCTGAATATTATGCTACCGGCTCAAAAAAGCGTATGCATATGAGTAAAACTGACAATAACGAAATCAGTAAAAATCAAGCAAATATGCCTTTTGACTTTGTATTATTTTTGATATTTCATATTTTTCATTGAGCACTGAATTACTGTAGTGTTCATGTCCTTGACACATGTTTTAATGTAAAAAATGTATATATCATAGAAAGTGTTTATCATACAAATTGTTTTTATTAATTTTCATATGAATTAATATAAATAATGACTCACACAATCACTTCAACGTCCCTTCCACTTTTCAAAAGTGTTTACAAAGGGATCATCATCAGCTATTTCGTTGCGTTCACCCTAATCTCGTCTACAATAAATGTATTTCCAGTAAACAGCGATTTTAACTTCACAGCGGACGAAATATAGCAAGGAACCAAATATAGTGTGTAGGGGCGTGGCTGATGCGATGTTTTGACAAAAAATCCCAGCACAAAATGTGCAGACTGGAAGTTGAGATTTTGAAAATAGCTGCTGGATATTTTCTAGAAAAACCACAGTGGAAAAAAAATAAGAATTTGTAATGGAACAAGATATGAAAGAACAAGCTAGAAAGAATATTAAAGTCTTGTTTATATTAAAATAAAATAAAAAATATAAATAAAAAAAATTATAAAGTTTACATCTTTGTTAATAAAGGGTGTTTCATTAAAACGGATTATATATAAGGGTGTTTCATTAAGGCGGATCAAAATCAGCAGTAAATAAATAAGTGTTATTGGTGAAAATTTATTTATTTCTCTATTGGATAATGTTATTTAAGTCACGGCAATTATGTGTAAAAAATAATATCGCCCAAATGTCCACCAAATCTGAAAGAAGAAATAAAAAATCATTAGACGCTTAAACTTAATTCACATTTAAAATCGGTCCAAGTTATTCGAATACCCTTTATTTGCGAAATCATTGGAAAGCCACCAAATCTTTGGTCTTTGGGATAAGATTAGAATATCGTATTTTTTTCTCTCTTCAGTTCTCTTCAGATGAGACGCAGCAAAAACAAGTAACTAACCTGATCCCAGGGATTCTTACGCCGTGACAGTACCTCCTCATTGCTCTTCATGGAGTGACACTGCGGAGACTAGTTAATTTTTGGCATTGTTAGCATTAATGATATTAGTCAGTTAAGTATCATATGTGGTACACGATTGGGCGATAATGTCTCTTTCGATTCATGACTGTTTCAGCTGAAGATTTCCGCGCAGTAAGGTGCCGTATCTATCTGAAGTATACTGTTTGCCAACCAAACAACCCATATTCAAGGAGAGGAATTGGATTCATACCAGCGGTATTTGCGCGTGAGTGAGTATAACGAACCTGACAGGAATTCGAACTCTGCTCCCCGATTTCTCATTCCGAGCCCCTATCGATTAGACCCCACCGCATTCCATATTAAGCAGACAGTGCCACGTCCTCCTCTTGTGGCAGGCAGGAAAATACTGTTTTTATTTTTCGTCCGCTTTCTCTTACATTTTGTTTGTCGCTCTTAATTTACGAGAGTTGCTATGTGCTAGATTTGTCTGTGTTCGTCTTTTCTTCATCCTATTGTTAGTTTTTATCATAATATTGTAGGCGAGACACACTTATATTTAAAGTAAGCAGTACGAGGTCAGAATAAAGTATCTTCTGATGACATTTGAACTCGCTTTCCATGGGAAACTGTCCGAGGTATTCGACCGAGAACATTGAGATAAAAAGCTCCAGTAAGACGGAGAAAATTTAGTCCAAAGTAAATAATGAAAAAAACTTTATCTAAGATATCAAATAGCTATAGTACTGTTTTTCTTTTTGGTTGAGAAGTCATTTTCGCAAGGAAGAACAGAATTTGAAGCAATTTAATTAAAGATATTTTTGTTTCCAAAATTAAATGTACATGAAATCATCATATAATAATGATTAATCAGATGTCTTCTGAAATAGAATCATATTGCAAAGAATCCGCTAAGAACTTAGAATCAAATAGAAAAAAGAAAGAAAAGAAAGGTCTTTCCCTTGATATTGCATTGCATAAAGAAAAACCGCTGGCGCCTATCTACGAGCCATGCTGTTGTCAATTTAAAGCAAATGTTTCTCATTTCTAGAGGAATGGAATTTCCAGAAGACTTGCGAGCATTTTCACTCATTATTTTCAAATCATTGAGTCTTCATCTTTTTATATTTGTAAAGCCTGTTTTCAGTTTTAAGCTAGTTATTAAATACAAGAGACGCTCGTCTCAAATTGCCCAGTTTTCTCTCTTTTTTCTTTTCCCATTCACGAAATTCCTCTTCTTCACTTTCTCCTCCTACTCATCCTTCATATTGCTCGTCAACAACTATCTGTATTATTGTATGTTCGCCCCATAAAAAGCCCTGTTTGTTTTCATGAATACTTGAGGTTTCTAGCCAATAGTTGTTACTGGAACGACTACTGGGCATGCGTCTCGCTCTAATTACACCCGTCTGTTATTCGCAACCTGTTTGACTCTTGTCACTGTCGTCCAGGCTAAATGTTAATCCAGGAAGCCGATGACATATGCGCTCTGTCGTACATGAGGCGTGTACCAGCCGCTGTATTCATGGCATCATTAATCAAAACTTTTCGAGTACCACCCAGATATTCTCCGGTTTTATCATTTTCGCAATTTCTTTCAATATGTGTTGATATGCCATGCTTTTGAGTATCCCAGATTTTATAAGTACGCGAATGCAATGATCGCACTGGGCGTAGAATTATTAATTTAAAAGTCCATTCTTTATCAAGTTTGTTTAAAAAAAAACAATTGAGAAATTTAACTGACACTCATTTTTGTTTTCTTATTTATTTTATTTTCTGAATATATAATTTTTGCTTCTTCACCATTCTTTAGGTTAAAAGTAACATGTAGGGAGAAAATTAAAACATTATCAACAGGCCTGTCGCCAAGTGAAGGCAAGGGGTGTCTTATTCCCCTCCCCCAGAAATCCCCCCCCCCCGCAAGAAAATAAACGGAACTAATTTTAGTGTCAGTCAGTTATGTGCCATGCGTGATACACGCTTAGGCGATCATGTATCTTTCGATACGTGACTGACGAAGTAGATATTTTTCCGCAGTAGGTTGCCATTTCTTTCTGCGGTAGACCAATTGCCATCCAAAGCTATAGAACCTGGTCTGTCCGACTATTTACCGATAGCTGGGTGGGGAGAAGAAGAGGATTCATTCCTTTCTCAAGGGTATTAACACGTAAGTGAATGTAATGGATTCGACTGGAATCCGAACTCGGCTCTCCGATTCCTCAATCAGAGTCACTCTCCATTACTCCACCGTTTCGTGGGCGCCTTGCTTAAAGGCAAATCCCTTAAAAAAAGCTCTGGCAACGTTTCTGAATGAGGGATAATTATGAAAAACATGTTAATAAAGAAATATATTACTGGAAAAAAGGACCAGATGTAATTGTCTACAAATTTCTTAGATACACGTTGCCATTATTAATTTTTGACATTTTATTTCATTTGCTTTTTCTCGCAAATTCCAAAATGAGTATTGAGTGGAGAAATAAGAAATATGACTAATTTAAGTAAAGCCGACATGTAAAGAATTTGTAGCCAAACCGGAAAGACAGCTTCCCAAATGATAATTCCTTCTTTCTGATCGACATTGCTTATTAAACAGTTGCAGAATAAGGATTTGAAAATAGAAAGAAAAAAAAATGACAAAAATAAAATGAAAAAAGGATTAGTTTAAATTAATAAGAAAAGTAAATTCTTGCACTAATTGATGCAAACTCTCGCGCCTCTGAATAATAAAATGACAATGTATTTCTATTTTTAAAATAACGACGAACCATTTTCTGTTAATTCACCCAAAAATAAAAATGAATTCATATTTACTCTAATTCACACCAAATTCTCCCAGAGTGAGACCCTTCCATTGAACTACGGGTGAGTTGACCTTTGTGACCGCGCCAAATGTGGGCGACTCCGGTGCGCTATTTCCAAGCTCTCATCCCGATAAACAAGTCAAAAACAGATTTAAAATTTTTTTTTTTTTTAAATTCCGTGTAAATACCTCGTGAAGAAGAAAACACCCTCATCAGACTATATAGACTAGCGCTAAGTAACCACATAGATCTTTACTAAATAACAAAAATTCACATCAATTAAACACACCTAGCAACAAAAAAGGGGTAGCAAATGTAACTAAAAGGGAAATAATGATACAATCAAGACTTAAACAAAAGATTTGAAAGAAAACTCCTACCAGTACTAGAAAGAGCGATAACGGTTAGTGGATAAAGTATAATTTCTTGAAAAACTCAAAAGGCACGTCATTTTCCACCTGTTCGAATGAAAGCAAGACATGATATAGCTATACGTCAGTATTATCAACTGAAAGGATTCTGTCTCCAAATGTACCGTCCTTCAGGGAAGCTCAAACCAACAGCAAGGAAGCCATTTATTTTGCATGACTAGCAACTCTCGCGCCAAATCTATTACAGCGAACTCGGCATTGGCCAAAGACTCCGTGGTTCCCCTAGGCGTTGCTATAAGGATCTACTGGAACAATGAAAAAGGGAAATATTAACCTGCACAACTGGGATATATCAACAAATCGACACTTTGGCACCAAAATGTTCAAAATCTTTACTAATTAGAACGACGCAGAAACATAGAGAACAAGCGACAAAGACATAAGGCATGACAAATCAAGGATCTACTCTAACGATCAAGTGTAATCTGTGTGGACTAATGTTCCATGCAAGGATAACTCTTGTCAGCAATCAAATGTACAGAGACATGAATTGATAAAGGATGATTATAGGACGAGAATGAAACGAGGAACGGCCGACGCCAAGTCAAGACTACATGGCTTTAATCATGCAAACGTGTATAAGGCGACCAGCTAGCTGCTGTAGGCGGTCAGAAGTTTGAAGCAGTCAGTTATTGTTCAATCGTGGTGGTGTTACAGATATTTTCGCTTTACCACACAATTGGAAGTGGTCAACTGCAATGGGTACCTTGTTTGACTGAAGAAGAAACATAATCTCTTTTATTATTTCTTATTCTTCTCTCTCCAACAAACACTTTGAATATAGCAAGATCTCGTAACAGCAACGAAAAAAAATCTGTGTTGTATTTAGACATCATACTACAAGACTACATTTACATAAATTACACTTCGTAAGATTTGTCAACCTATATGTTTGTTATAAAAATAGTTTCTTACTATATAATAATTTCATGTTAGCCTTGAACGACATCAAAATATCAATGTAATCAGCAAGTGTTGAAAGAGCGAAACATTGTTGCAGCTTCGTATTCACTGAACGATGTGTAACTTAAATTATCTCAAAAGAAAAACTAAGACGCAATAAAAAAAATGTTGTTACTGGTATTTATGTATGTCTTGCTACTTAATTCTGTCGTTTTCTTCCATCTAAATTTTCAACGAATAATAAACGTCTGCTGAAGTGACATATCGAATCATTTAATATGGCCGGCAGTAATAACCAAGTAAGTTGAAGAGGAATTAATTCCTTCAAAATAGAGAAGAAATAAATGGTGGCAAGAGCAAAGAGAGTAATTACTTGGCATTTTGCAAACCTGAACACGGCTGTTAATTTCTCTCTAACCTGGCCATATAAGTTACTTGTGAGGTATCTTTTGATGTGCTGCGACAAGAAATTCATTATCATCATCTTTAGAGTCTTTTTCAAACCAGATTGCCTATTATCATCAACTATAATTGGTTTCAGCCACCAGGGATATTTTTGTTTGACTCCAACAATACTGCTTGCTACTTGGTCCCAAGTAAATGATTTAAGATCTTCTCAATCGATTTTAAATCACTTAATAATAAATGAAGATTTAAATTATAAAACTTTTCTTTCTTCAGTTTTTTTCTCTTAAAAAATTATAAAGCGAATTATAATGAGAATTAAAAAGCGAAGAGAATTATAATTTAATTTTTTAATTTGAAATTTAATTTTTTAATTTAAGAAGTTTTAATTTATATTGTTTACTTTTTATTTATAAAAAATGTTATATACTGCAAAAAGAATTAGCACATGTCATATTGTGAAAATATTTATGTGCATTCATTCTGTGCATTTACTTGGATAGATGCTACGTAAAGGTTTAATATCAATATTTTTAAAAATAAGACCGTAAAGAACAAAAAGAAAAAAAAGAAAAAAAAAGAAAAGCGAAATCCATTAAAGAAAGATTTGATTCATTAGCCTTTGGTAATTGATTTTATTTTCTTAAGTAAAAACAACATTTTTAAATTACTCATTGCAGTTGAGGTTGAAATATTTGATATCACAATTTTAAGTCTCCGA
Organism: Acanthosepion esculentum; assembly: GCA_964036315.1. Taxonomy (NCBI): domain Eukaryota; kingdom Metazoa; phylum Mollusca; class Cephalopoda; order Sepiida; family Sepiidae; genus Acanthosepion; species Acanthosepion esculentum. The sequence continues at coordinate 77,441,420 of OZ038480.1, forward strand.
TATTTCACATTTTCAGAATGTGAGTCTCGGCAATAAAACAAATTTTAGCAGTGTCCATGTCAGTAATCTATTATTTATATAGACTATTTTTCAAAATATTGCTGATGTTTTAATAAACATCACGATTCAAATATATATTTAAATATTGAAATATCTTAGTTTTGAGTTTCCTGTAGATTTTTATTAAAAGTTATCAACGAATTATTATCGAGACTCGTTTCAGGCTAATTCGAAAGTCTCACTCATTCTCGTAGCATTTTATTCGTATTTCCCGAGATTTACTATCGTGCAAGGCTACAAATGTGAAGATCCAATTACTCGTGCCCAAAAACTACATTTTCTTTCAAAGCAATAAAAATCATTTCTTATCGAAACTCATAATGATACACTCATTTATATATATGCATACACAGGATCGCCACAATACATCTAAAGAGTATTAACAAAGAAAATACACGAACCCCTCGATTAGTGCGGCTAATTTGTACATTAGTAACTATAAAAAAAAAATCAATTTTCAATTACAGTGTAACCCGGATATAAGATACCCCGGATATAAGATACCCCGGATATAAGAGAAGCCCGGATATAAGAGAGATTTTTTATCTGGTCGCAAATTAGAGCCATACTTACCTAAACAAAATAGACCAAACCTGGATATAAGAGAAACCCGGATATAAGAGACTTCGTATCCGGTCCCGACAACTCTTATATCCGGGTTACACTGTACTAAGGTTAAATTGAGGAATGCTTTATCGCACTAATCGAGTATTATGTATGCACTAATTGAATTTTGGTATATAAAAATTCTAATGCACTAATCGAGAGTGTATTAATTGAATGCACATTAATCGAGGGATACCTGTTCACTTGTACGTTGAAGCATTGTCTTACTGTATAGACTCGGGTATAGTGTGAGTCTTTATGATCTTTTTTTTTTTACGGAAATAATAGGGTGTCGCACAACAGACAGGAAACTTTTTTGTAGAAGTTAAAAATCATGCAAAACATTCAGTGGTCGCAGGATACATGAAGTTGACTTAGAGTATAATACGGTATTTTCCTTAGTTTTATCTATTAATCCTTCCGAATTTTATTTGATGACATTTATCTACTCGTTTAACGTCAGCAAAGCAATTTAATGTGTAAATTGATACTAAATAAGAGACAATAATAATAATAATAGTAGTAGCAGTAATAATAATAATAAACAAAATTACTGACGTCATACATTTCAACAGTTAATAGAAAAGCACGATTTAAGAAAAAACATAGTTTGACAATGTTAAACTATTTCAACAGAATGACTTCAAGTTATATTTAAACAATTTTTTTCAGGTATAAAAATATATAAATCTACAAAAAATTATAAGTCTTTGTACAAACGTGTCTTGTCTTGTGATGAAAAAAATGGCTGTACTGAAAATCATGCTTAATGTGATGGTGATCTTGTTCATCTTCAAATTTTCTGATAGTTGATTATTTACTAAGTGGAATCAATCAACTAGCTTAGTATAGATCTTATGGAACTCTCCTGTCATTCTGTTCATTTCTTCGGCCCGGGAAGTTAATAATTTGCTTATGTAACCATCCTCATGCGTTTTAAGGGTCGACAGGTCGGTAGATTCTGAATATTTTTTCAGAATGTGTACGTTAAGATGTTTGTCGAAATTAGTGTCTTTGTAATAAAAATGTTCTGCAAGCTCCGTTGATGTCACATTATTGTGTCTCACATCATACATGTGTCCATTGAATATTTTATTTAATTTTTCCGTTTCTCCCACATACATCAAGTCATGTTTGGTACATTAGGCGGCGTATATTAAACGGGAATCAGTACAATTACCACCCGCTTTAGAAATCCAGATGTTTCTTTCTGAATTTGTGATAAAATTAACTTGACTCATGTTGTTGCACATCTCACAGGGTTTTCCTCTTCTATGAGTGTTTTTGGGAGTACAGCGATCCGAAACTCCAATGTTATTTTGAATGTGGACCCTTACATTTGTTAAAATTTGTCTCATGTTTTTATTTCTTTTGAAAGAAACTGTAGGCGGGTTGGGAAAAGTATCTTTAAAACGCAGATAGTTTTGCGCAATGTGCTCTTAGCGGTCGTGAGGTATTTCCGAAATTCCAGCAAACTTTTGTGCCAATTCATAACTAATGGGATTTTGTCAGAATTTTTATTGTGTTTTTCGGTGTTTTGTCTTGGTATAGAATTATGGTACTCTCCATTTTTACTTATTTCATTCGCAATTTGTTTCAGTCGCGATTCTTGATAGCCGCGCTTAACATAATGTCGAATAAAATTATTAACATGTTTCCAGTATTTTTAAAAATTTTTTATCTCCGTCCAAATTTGCCTCATGCGTAAAAATTGTCACTTCGGGTTTGATTTTATCGTGTGATATGGATGTAAATTTTATTTGTGATCGAAAATTATTTTTTGTGAAAAAGTATCACAAAATTGTAGAAATTTTAACAAACATTCCTGCGTACCCTGCCAGATGAAGAAAATATATTCAATAAATCGCAGCCAAAGTTCTGGTTTATGGCCGTGCCATGATTTGAAAGCTTCAAGTAGTTTTTCTCCGAAATCTATAAATATATAAAGGGCAGTTGTGTGTGTGTGTGTGTGTGTGTGTGTGTGTGTGTGTGTGTGTGTGTGTGTGTGTGTGTGTCCGGCTAAAACTAAAAATGTACAATAGTTAACGACAAAATAAATATGTATATATATATATTACCCAATCCACCCTTTTGTAAAACAATATCATCGCATGATTTGCAATTATGAAAATATTTTAAAATTAAAAATACGTAATAATTGCATTAGAATGCATTAAAAATTCTCAGAATTAAAAAGTAAAAACGAACAGGAATAATTCTTATTCCGTTCATTTCTACTTTTTAATTATGCTAATAATTTCTAAAGGCTATATGTATTTTAAAAATTTCTATTCTCTTGAATTTATTTCCATATCTATAGTAAATAAAGGCGTAACTTAAAAAATGAATAATAAAACATCAAAGTAAATTTAAAAGAAATTTAATTTTATTAATATTTTTCGGCCATCATATGGAAAATAATATTTTTATTCAATTTTTAAAACAAACGTCATTGTTTTTTTGGTTTGTAACTAATATAAAAAAGTAAATAATTTTAAGTTAAGTTTTATTAAAGCAACATACTATAGCGAGCCTTATTTATTTGAAAATTAATTTAAATAAAATATAGTTAAATTCGTATTCAACACTACTAATGTTGAACGCAACTGATGTCTGTCTCTCCTAAATTTTATTTAACTAAAGTTTTTTTTCTTTTCAAATACAAATATAACTTGAAATTAAACATAATCGATTTTCAAAACTAAATTCTCAATATATCTTACTTTTACTCTCTTTCAAAATAGTAATTAAATTAATTTACGGAGAAATGTTTGCTTCTTTCACTTTCTTTAAAAAGAAAATCACTAATGTAATCTTTATTTACTTTTAAAAAAATCTAAATTCCTCTCCAAAATAAATAGTAAATAATTATTTTTCGATGAAGGAAGGCTCACTGTAGTTTTTGCTTGAAAAAAATGATTAAATTAAATATGTTTAAATATATCTTAATTTAAGTTTATTTACATTTTTATTAATAATAATTTGAAAAAAGTTTAATGAACCAAGATAAATCGATTTGATTTGTTTGAAAATAACATTAACAAAGCATTTATGTTAGCATTTAATTCGAAAAATAAAGTGTCTTTTTGAATAAAAATATGGGGATGCTCAGCCCCCTAAGACCCCCTCCGATCGTGGTATTGGTAGTGTGGTATTTTCCTAAATTTAGTTATTTTGTAAGAAAACAATGAAGTTTATTTTTTAAAGATTGAATAAAAAATGATTTTCCATCAGGTGTCAATAATAAACAATTATTCTAAGTTCTTCTGAGCAACTCCGTGTATCCCTGCTAGTCTGTTATAAAGACATTCACTAAGTTGGGGATCCGCAGTGCACATCCTTTTATTTGTGGGAAAACCTTTTCCGAAATTTCATCGTGTTGCTTTCCAAGACGAAACCTATAAGTCCACAGAGAAAGTTTCCCTGAATGGATTTGTTTTTGCGTTTCTCTTTGTTGCATGTCTCAGTCAAATTAACTTTGCGAATGTCTTTATTTATACTAAGCTGTTTGATTAATTCCACTTAGTAACTAATCAAGTAACAGAAATTTCCAAGATGAATAAAATCACCATCATATTAAACACATTTCAGTTGCATGCCTTCAAGCGGGCGGCGTTTCATTCATTTTGACGCGTTCATTACCAGTACAGCCGTTTTTTTCCCCATTACGGATGGTGTTAGTGAAACTGCTGGCCACGGCTAGAATAGTGATTTGGACAACGAGAATGTAGGAAATCTTGCGATGTGATCGATATTGTCATCAGGATCTGATCATATTCTTTGAGCATCAGCTCAGGATGAAGATTAGAACTGATAGATATGATGGTATTGGCAAATTTCAGTGAAAGGTGGGTAACTGAGTGAGCCTGGTTCGCGTGAACGAGGCTAGTCTTTAATTTTATCCCCCCCCCATGTCACAACAGGGTGGTTTCCCAAGGAGCCCTCGCCTGGTTTAGACTCTTCTAAGTGTATCTAGTTAATGCAAGTAAGTGTCATTCCCTCCTGTTTCCGGTTATCCCAATGATCCAAGTCGAGATTCCTAACATCCCCAGTTTGTTTTGGCCTACTATTTTTATCTCGACTGGGTCAGTTTTTGAATTTTCTAATGCCCATAATTTTTTTCCTTCCCTTAGCGAGAGAGCCTCTTGATTTTGTCTGAAGACAGAATACAGCGATCACTATTAATTTTTGATGAGGGTACGGGTCCTACTAACATAATTCATTTTCAATTTTTCAGGGTCATCACCCACCCATCATTTCATTGATATAATTTATATATATATTTATGTATACACAATTGTACATATTGAAATTTTAAGTCATGTAGCAACCCTTTGTGTGTGGGGTATTTTGGTGTATGTAGGAACGAATGATGACAGATTCTTATGGAGAATGAGTAAATTGTAATGAAAGAATGGGTCATGAATCTGATTAGCTAGGTATTGAGTAGTTCGTGTCGACCAACCTTGACCCATTTCCCCACTTTTTCGGCCTTGTGCCACAATTACTGCATTCAGTCAGTAATAAATCGTAGACAAGCAAAGTTTGTACAAAGATTTATAATTTTTTGTAGATTTATATATTTTTATACTTAAAAATTGTTTAAATATAACTTGAAGAAAATATTCTGTTGAAATGTTGTTTAACAGTGTTAACCATTGTTTTACTTTTCTTTATCTTTTCTGAAATCGAGCTCTTCTTTCAACTGTTAATAATAATAATAATAATAATAATAATAATAATAATAATAATTAATTTTTAATATTTTCATTTTGTAATTTTCTTTGAGGTTTCTTTGCCACCAAACTCCACTAATTTTCTGTAGCTTTGTGTTATATAGGAATAACGTGTCACTGCCAACACTTGAGTTTGAACGTAGATCGCCAGTGAGCTAACACAGGCACTCCCATTATTGAAATAAGTGGATCACGTGACCATAGGAGAAACGCATATATGGGGGTGGGTAACATGTGTCTAATAGATCGTATTCGTACTCTATTCTCTATTACTATACGGACCGCTAGTCTCTACTCTATTCACTATACTATTTCTCTATTCGGATCACTATTCGGGGGTTACTTTTCAAGAGAGTATTATCGAGCAAGTACTATTACTACGAGTGCTATTCGAAGGCGTCTGACACCAGTATTGTTCAACGGCGTACTATAGTGGTACCTGCGATTACAAAGTCTCTACTACAACGAACATTACGAAAGTGACAACTAGTATTCGTTGACATTACACATGTGTCAAACTAGTGTTCATTGACATCACAAAACTTTTCTAATTATTCTGCATCTTTCGGCAATGTAGAATCATTTAGAAATCATTGAAATTCGATTATTTTCTTTCATGAATATTAATTTTCAGTTCATGTCACAAATATTCGATTGGATTTAGGTTAGGCGATTAAGAAGGCCATTCTTTTGCTCAAACTTTATTCTTCTTTAAAACCATTCTGAGGTGATTTTCGAAGTGTTTCTGATCGTTGTCTTGTTGGAAGATAAATTACATTCTAACTCTAAGCTAGATAGCAGAGGGTAAACATATTTGAGACAGAATGGACTGATATTATAGCAAATCCATTTCCCCCTTCAATCCCGTTGAGTTTCTCGAATACCTGCTGCGCTAAAGCAACCTCACAAAATGATGTGTCTACCACTACGCTTCACGTTGCAATGGTGACTTTTTTTTACATCGTGCGCTCCATTGTTTTTTCTCTAAAAGTAACGTTGCCGATTATGCCCTAAAATTTCAATTTTTGTTTCGCCTGACAAAATAATTATATTCAATAATTATCGACTGGTCTAAGAATTTTTTTAGCGAATGCTACAAGCATTTTATGTGCTTTATTCAGTATAGGCTTTTTATAGCGCGCGTCTTGTTGATTCAATGTTGAACAAATTATTGAGACGTGTACCGCTGTTCAAGAGTTGTTTATTTTTTAAATTTGTCTGGATATCCTTTACGTTCGACTTGACTGAAACTTCCGTTCTGGTTTATGGAATAGTGCTGTCATATATGGTCTGGTGCCCCCTCTGTAAGACTCGCTATCCTCGACAAAATCCAAAGACGGCTATGCAATGTGATGGGTCCTGATGTGGCATCTCGTCTACAGTCACTTTCTCACAGACGTGCTGTGGCTTCCCTCTATCGCTTCTACAAGTATTTTCACGGCAACTGTTCCGGTGATCTATTTTCGCTGGTTCCCAGACTACATAAATTCAAGCGAGCTACTAGGTTGGCATCTCAGTCCCACCCTTTCACTGTCGAAACAGTTAAATGTAACCGTCTCTCCTATTCAAACAGCTTCTTCTCTCGCACCTCTCGTCTGTGGAACTCCCTTCCTCTGGCTTGCTTCCCTGATAACTATAATCTTCAAATGATTATGTAATTTATAAATTAAATTAATATAAACATTATTACTGGATGCAGTGATAATCAACATCACTCACTAAGGTGATGTTGATTTTTACAGTATGCCGTGGGTATAAAGATGTTTTAATTTTAGCTGTTTTATGACGTCATTTACTGCCAATTGTGCGTTTTCACTGATGTTCGAATCAGTTAGTTATGTGCCATGCGTGATACAAGTTTAGGCGATCATGTATCTTTCAATACATGACTGATTTTTTTTCTCGCAGCAGGTTGCCATTTCTTTCTGTGGTAGACAAGTTGCCATCCATGGCTACTATTTATCCATAGCTGGGGGAAGAAGAGGCGGATTCATACTTTTCCCAAGGTTATTAGCAACTAACTGAATGTAATGGATTCGACTGGAAGTCGAACTCGGCTCTCCGATTCCTCAATCCGAGCCGCTATCCTCCCGATCTTGGAATACTTACGCAAAATCATTGCTAATTATAGCAATAAAGTAATTAATAATATTAATTTTATATTACTTATTATCAATCTATGTATAAAAATGTTTTACATTAACTGAGTAGAAAGTATTGGAAAGTTTACAATGAGTTTGTGATCCTGATTGCAGTCGTTTACCCAATCAATCATGCAAACAAGCGGGTATTTAAATTTAGAATGATTAACCAGAAATTGATTTGTTTGTTTAACGGCATATCAACACCTGATGGGTAATTTAATGACGGAATTAAATTTAAAATTTAAAATATATGTTATTCTGCTTTCACAATTGAATACATGGTAGATGATACTCAGATTTTGTGTATATACATATTTGTGTGAACATAATTAATAGTTGCGGTGATATGTGCGTTTTATGTTGTAAGTCATATTTACAAATTTATTGGATAACACTGAAATACATTATCGTATAAAAAGAAATGGTAAGTTCAATCTAAGGGAAACAATAATTGAAACAAAGCAAGTTCAGTCGGCCAATGATGACAATTCCAGGACAACGTAACTATAAACAAATTTTTTTTTCTATCCTCTGCCAGCCGCTATGATGGAGAAAGCATTACCTCGAACCGTCGCCAGTGAGACACGCTGCAAGAGCCACTCCGTTTCGCGAGGCTCGTTCCTTAATCGAGACGCAATCGCGCCAATCCTCCGAAGGAACACCATCGAACGATGGCCAATAACCCCTGAAGTCTCCACTGCCACAGGAGTAAAAAAAAATCTATCAGCAAGAGAAGAATATTTAGCTATTTTTTTTATCTCTGCGTCTCGGGCGACGAACTCCGGCTCAACCGCGGACCTGATCAAATTACCGGCCGAGAATGTATCAGCACAGGTCGCATCCCAAATCAACGACTTACCCATTTTAAAAGGGAAGGTGGTAATGCCATCCGGCCGCTTTCCATCACCACGGTCGAGGTTATATTTTGAAATACAGTTTGATTTCTTTAAGAAATTGTAGCATATTATATGATTTAATGTAATGAAAAACTTCTTTATTCTTTATTTAAAGACTTCTTTATGGTTGTTTGGTAGTACTATAAATATGTATTCTAGGTAATTTTACTATAAATATGTACTGTTAATAATTTTACTATAAATGCACATCGATGGAAACTTGACCATAAATATGTATTGCTGGTAATTTCTTTATACAAAAGTGTATTGCTGGTATCCCCACTATAAAAATGCACTTTTACACCTTCATAGTGTTTTATTTTTTCTTGGGGGTTCACTATTTGCCATAGCTGGGACCCTAACAAGCGTTACCACCGCATTAACCAGAAAATATCAGGAAAATAAACTTATGGTCGTACATACTTACGTACAACTATATCATTTTTCATGTGTAAACCGCAAACTAATCCTCCAGTAAAACCTATATTATGCTATTTTAAAATATTTTTATAATAATAATAGAAAATAGATAGGTAGATAGATATAAACATTAGATAATAAAGCAATTGAAAGAATCGGCATGCATGAGAGGCTTTGATAACATGCTCAGTAGGCCTAATGCAGACTTTGATACGAGGTGAAAGGAATTTATAAGTAGGTTTAAGACTCCAAAATCGCAATAACGGATTGTTTTTTTGATAATTCCTTAATGGATATAAGCATTGCTTTAATAGTTGCAAATTGTCTTGTAGTCGTGAAATTCATATTCTCTGGCTTCCATGGCATCACAAGGAGAAATTAACAAAGAAAAAGTAACTCTTTCCTTGCATAAACGAGAATTGACAGAGTGGATTGAATAAAGGTTTTGGTTCAAAAGTCCGGCGAAAATAGGACAGGCACCTGGAAAAAAAACCCCCAAAAAACAGAACGTTGTGATTATAACAACCAAAATGGAAACAACAGTTCGAATAATCAGTATACATAAATATTTGTTGCTTAAAATAAATATATTTTCATCGCTAAGATACGAACTTATTGATGTCCCTACGAAATTGCAGTTAGATTATTAAGAGAAACGGACTTCAATAACACCATCGGTCTTTGAAATGCTTTCTTTTTCATTTCATAATGTGCTGTAGCATAAATACGGACGATAATGGGTATGGCCCCATTTACATAAATACAGTAGTAAATACTGTATGTTGGTCTGCAGTTAGAGCTTCGTCTCCAGCTCTGCTTGTCAAACTCTCTGCCCGGAGGCAGAGAGGATCCCCAGAGAAGACTATGCCGAAGAGCAGAGTCTCGTCTCGGGAAACAGCTACCCGACGCCTTTTTATACCGGGTCTATGCGGAATTTTTGGCCGACCCTACGGGCTCGGATACCCCACATAAAATTCGGCCTTGTGTCATATCTAACTGCATGGGGCGATTGGTACATATCCTGCAGTTAGAGATTCGTCTCCAGCTGTGCTGGTCAAACTCTCTGCTTCAGGGCAGAAAGGATCCCCAGACGAGGCTATGTCAAAGGACAGAGTCTCGTCTCGTCTCGGGAAACAGCTACGTGAACCCGTTTTTATACGGGGTCTACACAGAATTTTTGGCCGACCCTACGGGCTCGGATACCCTACATTAAATTCGCCCTTGTGTCACATCTGACAAAGTGTGGCGGTTAGTAGATACCCTACAGTTGGAGATTCATTGTGGAATTCACTTGACTCACTTCTATCAGTTGACTATTTCTTCTATGCGCCGCTGGCGAATTTTATATGTGTTGTTCGTGTCCTAAGTATTATCGTTCATTACTAATCTTCCTTTGATTATTCTATTCAGTAACTTTCCCTAAGTTACAACATAAAAGTTAATTAATAATTAAAATAGATTATTCTATTTAGTAACCTTCCCTAAGTTACAACGTAATGTATTTGTGAAGTCATTAGGCATTTTCTTAAATTCATTTATTGATTTTATTTACTAAGTGTTCATTCAATATAATGCGCTTGAGCCACTCCAGGTAGAGGGTAATTGATTGAGTCTGTTGTGCATAAGAGGAGGATGTAAGAAGTGCAGAGGATATGTAGGAAAGATAATGGGTGACCCTAGACTTAAGATTGTAGTGATCAGGAAACCATCTTTTCTGGTGTTTGTTCCACGAAGCAGCTGTTCTTGGGAAGAGGTTGTCTGAAAGGAACTTCCTGCTTACTAATGAAATACGAATGGGATGGGGATGATTCGTTCTAACGTACATGACATGGCTGTTCTTAGCTGCGAAGGTCAGGGCTGGTGGAACTATAGAATGTATCTCGTCAGAACATTTGCCATGGAAATAGCATAAGATAAACTAGTATTTAACGCTGATCAATTTTTCAAACTTCTTTTGTCAAGTTCGTTTCCGTGATACTTCGAAACCGCATTTAAGTCATATGTGGGTGTATATGTGTATTTGAACTCTTTTTTTTAACTAAACACTTTAGGTTAGACGTGTATAAACATAGAGTTAGATAAATCGATATCGACTTACATACGCGTAAATATATGCATGCAGCTACAGCATTCATAATTGAACCATAAATACTATTTGAGTATATGAATGGATTTATTATAATAAGCACATTGCATAGGAGCGATTCGGCGTTAGTCATGTGTGTCACAAACGTTTGGCTTTGTCTTTATTTAACAAGATATCGAAAACCACCCCGAGTTTGCGTTCTACGAATGCCAATTAAAAAGTCCCATTTAATTACAATAGATTTAATAAAAGAAGCTCAAAATACCGTGTTCATTTAAACACAAAAGTTTCAGAATTTGAAATCTAGTCCTCAACACAGTTACCCTCCCTTTCAATCATGGTGCAAATGTCGGTCAACAATAGCTGTCATTTTTTTTTTTTTTTTTACATTACAACAGATTTAATAGTAAAAGTACATAAAACAGAATATCTCAGAATTATAAATGTGGTCTTCAACATCGTCTGCTTCCTTCTCAGTCGTGCTATTCCAGCTTTGAATGAGTACATAAATACCCGACTTCATAGAAGCTTATTGGCTGCTTTCTTCGCAATGTGAGAGTTGCCTCTTTTACTTTAACGACATTGGAGAACTTCTGTTTTCTGAGTAACTCCAGAAGGAGACCAAACAGATCTAAGTCTAAAGGTGCTAGGTCAGTACTGTAGGATGGATGAGGCAAGGTTGTCTCGCCATAATTGCTTGTTTGGTCTTTAAGCTGCTATGAAATGCTGCAGAAGCACATCACTCATCTTCAAACGTAGCTTAGTTCGACAAAGCCTAACTCTGTGAGCTTTGAAACGTGCTCACGTAAGAGTCAGAATTAATAGTGATGCTCTGGACATAAACTCCCTCACTGCGGCGTATGTCACTAAGGTCAGATTTTTCTTTCTCTCTTAGATTGTACTAAACTCTAATGCCCTCATCTTTTTACTATGCCATCATAAAATGCAGCCTTTCCATAAACATTTAGTAACCTCCTGCGAACGTTTGCAGCACTTTTTCTTCTTTAAAACAAAAATTCTATGAAATCTTTTTTCATCTTATTAGTAAATATCATAATCAATCAAAGTTATTGCTTATGTACAACATTTCAATATTTTCTCTCTCGAAACATATAGGGGGAGGCAAAACATTTTTCTTTTGATATCTTAATTTTGAGAGGAACGCGGAGACAGAGAGAAATGTAGCTAGAGAAAACGAAAAAAAACAGTTAGAAAAAAATGAAATTGATAGGAACAACTGATTGGAAAAAAGGGTCTTTGTTTACTTAAAAAAAAAACGGATGAAAATGTTGAAAAAAAGAAAAAAAGAATCCAGGTTTGTTGAAATAGCATACGGGAAAACGATTGAGGATCTTGATAGTTTTGCTTCGAGTGAACGTACTCCCTTGGTGAAATGTAAGCCGGCTATTGGCAGTAACTGTGATGAGCAAACCAGATACATTTCAATGGGAATATGTTAGTTTTCTCCATCTATCAAAATTAGATCCCTTTTGGAATGAAGAGACCAACATGGAGAATTATGGAACACACGCATCTTGTAAATCTACGAGTAAAAATATTTAAATATAATATTTCTTTTACTTTCAAAATACAAGTAGAACATATAAAAATGTGTGTGTATATATGAACGAGTTTACAAATGTTAGTTCTAATGCAAATACGTGCCCAAAGTATTATGTTTATACGTAATTATTTACTCAGTTTGTGTATGTGTGGGTGGTGTAACGAATGTCAGCGCAGAGAATGGAAGCGTCGAGCCGAGTTCAAATTTCGGGCTTTTCTATTACGTTAAATCTAATCTACCCCCATTAATGAGTTAAATAGGATAGTAGATTCGGGTCTCTAGGCTAAAAAACAAACAGACTCTGAAATTTAAATCGTGGAGAAGGCTTTCTTTAGTTTGTCTTTAACGACATATCAACATTTTAATGAATCATTTCATTTTGTCGGTAATTATTTTATCCAATAATGTATTGCTGCTAATTTTTATCTATTCCTCTTTTTTTACTATGAAAGAGCATTGCTGGAAAGTTTTCTAATGTATTTTTATATTTATCATCCCAATTTGGGGGTTCACTATTTACCCATAGCTGAAACCTTAACAGGTGATACTACTCTGGGTCAGGGTGGAGCTGGGAACAACAGCAGTTAATAGGTGGTTTCACACTCCTCATAACATCCCATCAGAGGCCTTGCTGCCGGATGTAGTCTATCGTCATACCCAGGAAGCCGCGGAGAAGACAAAATTAAATATATTTCCAAAGAATGCATAGCAATTTACAGATAATAAAGAAAAAGGATCCCGTGGAGAACCATCCTCGCCTGCGTCCTAAAGTGAGACGGCATTTAAAATATTTCAGTTATGTGCCATTCGTGATATACGCTTAGACGATCATATATCTTTCGATACATGACAGAGAGGGAGATTTTCCCGCAGTAGGTTGCCATTTCTTTCAGCGGCAGATCAGTTGCCATCCAAGGCCACAGAACCAAGTTTGTCCTGCTATTTACCCATAGCGGGAGGAGTAGAAGAGGATTCATACCATTCCCAAGTATATTAGCACATAAGTGAATGTAATGGATTCGACTGGAATTCGAGCTCGGCTCTCCGATTCCTCAATCCGAGACGCTATCGATTACTCCACAGTAAGTTTAAATGCATATGTGGTCTAAGGTCACACGTATACCGCATCTAGTGCGGATCGAACACGCTCCTCAGAAGTAACCCTCGCTTGTTAACAAGACGAGAGGTTCTGCTGAGCAAACATATAGACGGTACCTGTACTTTTCTATCCAATGTATAATATGGAAAATCGTCATTTGAACATGTACGAATTGTTATTTTACGTATGTATTGACCAGTACTTCTATTTGCGTGTATCTTTTCCGTTCTTTTATCTCTCTGTACATGTACAAGTGTGTTTATTAAATAGTTGTTTATATTTACGAGATTATATAATATGGCGAGCAGATATGTTTAGGTGCTAAATGAATTAGATCTATGAAAAATGGAACCGACTACACGGCTTCAATCCTGATTGCTAATGAATGCTCGGTATAAGTGCAATCATCATTCAAGGTAAACACCAGAGTTTGAATTAAATTGAAAATAGAATTTTTAAAGTAAGAGATGAGAACGGACAAATTGTGATTAACATTTCAATTAAACGTCAAAGGAAAGAATTATATTTCCTGACAAAGTTCTAAGTGTTATCTTTTTGTACAATATTAAGGAAAACTTAGAAATGTCTAACTTAGAAATTTTATACAACTTTTTAATTGCTTATGCATTCAGTGTTAAGTCGTTTACAAGCCTCTGGAAAAGTTGAAAGCAAAGTGGGTTCCATATGAAATTACAGAAAAAATTAATTAGTGTTTAAACACTCGTTCCCGTCTTATTTGACACAGAAAAATGCCATTTATGGACAAGATAGTGACTAGTGATAAGTAATGACTTAATTTGATTTATTTGTTTAATAGGGCATCAACACCATATGGGTCATTTAATGCCGAAATTTAATTTTCTTGGGAGCTTTGAAGAAATAAATGTATGTTATATGTTATTCTGCTTTCACCTTTGAATACATGGTAGATGATACTCAGCTTCTATGCATATACTTGTTAGTGCGAGCATAATTACTAGAGTCAGTGATATATGGGTTTTATGTTGTAGTTTTGTTGAAGAAGTATTTGGAATACAGTTTGATTTCTTTAACAAATTGTAGGATATTATATGAATTATATGTTATGAAAGAATTCCTGTTTAGAAATATTTTAAAACGGATTTGCCTGAAATCGCTACAGTTTGTTAGTATGTGCATATAGTTGGTAATTTTACGAATTAATGTAATGTTGGTAAATCTATTATATAAAAATGTATTGCTAGTATTTTTACTATGAAAAATATATATTTTTTTACCTTCATAGTGTTTTGTTTGGGAGTTCACTATTTGCTCACAGCTGCGACCCTAACAGGTGCTACCACCCTGGGTCGGGGTAGACCTGGGAACAACAAAAATTAAAAGGTGGTTCCAAGTTCCTCAAAACCTCAAATCTCTTAATCAGCCTTGCTGCTGGATGTAGTTTATCGTCATACCTAGGACTATCTTCTATTTGTAATTTTAAAGGAATTGATTTTATTTATAATCCGACATTATTTCTTTAGTAGAAAAACATGTTTAAGTGCACATCTGATTTTTTTAAACCATGTAATTGATGCTTACCGGCCTATGCTTTTGAGAGTCTTAAAACAATTATGCTCTTCGGTAAGGTTCGAACCTACCGTTTTCCTATATTGGGGAAAATAACCTTTAAGCTAGTTGCTCTTTGGGTCGCTCAATCACTAAAGACTTCATAGCAAATCAAGACTCGCTTATAATCAAACTAGTCTCACTGTTTTTCCATGATCTTATACCACCTTTCAGTTAAATTCTGTATTCTATCATCAAAGAACGATGCCAGTTTTTTATTAGGTGAGTTCTTGGAACCATTTTCGATATATTGAATTTTTATAAATTCTGTCCAAGCAATGAGTTTTGCATGGAACGAAACAAATGATAACATGGGAGTGAAAGTAAAAGGTGTGGAAGAATTTTTGCTTTCAATCTCAGGATGATTTGTTGTCTAGCGTTGGCCTCCTAAGTATTAAATTGGCATTTAACAAAATAACCGCTTGACTAACTTACAAAAATAAAAAAAAAGTTTTTTTTTCTGTTCCAAAGCATTATTTAAACATTTCAATTGTCTGCAGATTTGCGCAGTAACAGTTTTTCCAGGTTCTAACAATTCATAATGAATGTCAACAAACACAGAAAAACCTTTTGCCTAATAAGTGAGTTTAGACTGAGTTGTTAAAAGCTTGGATTCAGCAACAGTTTTCTTTCTTTTTTTAAATATTTCTTGTAATAAATTCATTACCTATCACAGTCCTTGGTATGACGATAAACTACATCTGGCGGCAAGGCTGCTGATCGGGAGGTTGGCAGTTTTGAGGAGCGTGGAATCACCGCTTAATTGCTGTTGTTCCCAGGCCCACTCTGATACGGGGTGACAACACCTGTTAGGGTCCCGGCTATTGACAAATACTGAATCCCCAAACAAAAACAAAACTCTATGAAAGTATAAAAATACATTTTTATAGTAAAAATACCAGCAATACTTTTTAGATAAAAAAAATTACCAACAATCCATCGATGGTCATGAAAGCACTTTTTCATGACATTAATTCATATAATATCCTACAATTTCTTAAATATAATATAACTTCGACAAAACTACAACATAAAACACACATATCACTGCCTCTAGTAATTATGCTCACACAAACATATATATGCACAAAATATGAGTATCATCTACCATGTATTCAAGTGTGAAAGCAGAATAGCATATCATATATTTATTACTTCAAAGTTCCCAACACAAATTTCGTCATTAGAGTTTATATGCCGTTTAACAGACAAATCAATCAACAATCGAAGAGTTTCTCAAAAATACCGGACACTTTTGCAATACCGGACAATAAAGCATAATGAATCGTTAGATTAAAAGTAAGTTTAAGGAAAGTACCAATTTTAGTGTCTCCTTTTCAGTGCATCATTCAAACAAACTAATTCTTCACAACAGTTTGTTCAGGTTTGTGCAATTCTTAATTAATTCCACTAAACACAGAGAATAACAATTTCACTTAGCAGAGTCTGTTTAGCGTTTAGTGATGGGGTCTGACCTGGATCTAACTACAAATCTTTTTCTTTCGTTTTTTGATTCTCGCAAAAAAATCCAATTCCATTCCAGAAATGATTATTTTTGTGCCGAGTTTAACATCAGGAAAAGACAGTTGAAATTTCTAGGGCACAGAATGAGGAAAGAGGACTTGGAAAATTTGATACTCACAGGACAGATTGAAAGCTAGAGAGACAGAGGAAAACAACGCATGACATAATTATTGAGCTTGAGTAAATGGATGGAGGAACAAGGTTTAGGAGAAATAACAGAAAGACAATTCATTAAAAGCTATGACGGACAAGAAAATTGTGGAGGGCCACGATCATCTACGTCCTGAAGGGACACGGCACACAAAGAAGAGAAAGACAAGTGTTTAAATGTTTATCGATGTTCGTTTGCGTAAATTCACGTGGATTCCATTTTCCCTTTATTTAGCTCCCCACCCCTAACGCTTTTAAATGATACAATACAGTTGACTAATTTTACATGCAATAAAGAATGAATTAAATTTTAGAGACACTTCTGAAATGCAAACAGAAACTGGCGCTTGTAACTTAATAGCATCCCTCGGCCGTCGTCATCCCACTAACACGATAAGAACAAAAGGAATCGTGCACAAATCGCTTCTATTAAATCCACGTTAACGTTAACGTGCATACATCCTGTTTGCCGAAATCTGATTGGTAAGTTAAACGTTGTACGTTTCAAGGCATAACCCTGCGTATACGATCACGTGTAATGATCCAGGGAGATATCTACACAGTTCATGTTTAAAAAGCACATGGATGTACTGGCCATTCAGCAAGTAGTTTGCTTGCAGATTGAGCATTTCCTCGTCACACTACAGTCTTCCCTTCTAAATCAGAATGTGGATATTGCTGTCAGTTGAACTGCGAGACCAGAGGTCAGCACTCGTCAATGAGATGCTTACAAATACGTACTCATATTAAACATGTGTGCATAAGTATATAAACTATATACAATGAGATTATTATACGGGGGTTGCACCGAAAGTAATGGTTCCTATTTTATTATGTTGGTTCATTAAGTCAAAGGCGGGTGTTGGCATTATGGCAATGAATCAGTTGAATCTTCCCGCCAATAACTCTTTTTGCCTTGATAGCAGTTGAGTGGCAGTCTAATATGCGGGGTTGTGTCACTGAATTCCTCCATGCAGAATTGCAATCATTGATATTCATCGACCCTTGCTAAACGTTTAAGTACACCCATATAATGTACGTTTGGTGTGCTCCGTCTGTCATTTGCTGGACAATATTTTGCTGACAACGATACCGTCATCAGTGGTTAGCAGATTCTATCCTATTGCTGGTGAAAATGTATACCTAATGGTGTTTCCTATGTCGGATAATAGCGTTTTATTGTTGAACATTTCTATCCATCGGTGTTATCGTATTCCCTATATCTTTTGTTGTTTTCATACATACATACATACATACATACATACATACACACAAACACACACACAAACACACATATATATATATATATGTATATATATATATATATATATTTTAGAATTATAAAACAGAGCATTTGCTTAAATACTTGTATCTATAAAAAGAACTTTAAACATAATATAAATGTCTTTATATATATATATATATATATATATATATATATATATATATATATATATATATATATATATATAAATGTCTTTATATATATATATATATATATATATATTCGCTGATGAGTGGACGGAACGATTGCTGAGGGGTCCGTCTACGAAACTCTAGAGACGGGATGTTGAAGGTAACATCAATCAGCTAAGTGACAAACTTTCAATTTATATTAATCCAATATATATATATATATATATAGGTAACTATACTCGTGTCAAAAAACCTTCTTGATCTAACAATAGCCAAATCAATCTCGAAAGGAAAAAAAATGGTTTTAAAAAAGAAAGAGCCAGGAACATGAAAGTCTGTCGAAAATAATCGCACAGATACAGGTTCAAGGCCCAAAGAAAAAATCCCGATATGAGTAAACAACTAACTAAAGAGCTCGATACAAACGTAGAGCAAACCTAGTCAGACCTAATGAGCCAGAAAAAAACCTACCAAGGTTTCACTTAGGCAGATCGTCAGGGTCAGTATATATTGACTGGGTGTTACCGTAAGTTCTATGATAACAGTTTCTTTTCTCGCATTTTTCGAATTTCTCGCCCGTGGAACTCCCTTCTGTCTTCTTGCTTTCCAGCCAACTTTGATCTTAAAATATTTAAATGTAATGTCAATCGTTATCTACTGTCTTCTTGATTACTCTTCTATTGTTCTCGATTCTTAGTAATGTTTCTGTTTTCTAATTCTTTCACACCCAGTAACCACTTTACATATATATATATATATATATATATATATATATATATATATATATATATATATATATATATACATATATATATATATATATATATATATATATACATATATATATATATATATATATATATATATACATATATATATATATATATATATATATATATATATATATATATATATATATATATATACATATATATATATATATATATATATATATATATATATATATATATACATATATATATATATATATATATATATATATATATATATATATATATATATATATATACATATATATATATATATATATATATATATATATATATATACATATATATATATATATATATATATATATATATATATACATACATACATACATACATATATATATATATATACATATATATATATATATACAAAGAAATAATCGCGCATAGAATATTAATGCGATTATTGGCGATATCACATCGCTAGTAGAATATAATGTATGCATTAAAATACTGTTAATCCATAGAATGATAACTAGCGATGTGATATCGCCAATAATCGCATTAATATTGCTGATTGATTCTATGCGCGATTATTTCTTT
The DNA here is from genome assembly GCA_964036315.1 of Acanthosepion esculentum. Taxonomy (NCBI): domain Eukaryota; kingdom Metazoa; phylum Mollusca; class Cephalopoda; order Sepiida; family Sepiidae; genus Acanthosepion; species Acanthosepion esculentum. Next base: position 77,461,042 of record OZ038480.1, read on the forward strand.
GTATATAAATGCTGCCTAATGTTTTATGTTTATATATATATATACACACACACACACACACACACATATATATATATATATATATATATATATATATATATATGTGTGTGTGTGTGTGAGGTGTTATTTTCGGAGCATCCTTCGTATGAAATACAAAATCTTCCTTGATTTATTTTAAATAATTACTTAAGCTAAGATTGGCATAAGGCTACAGTAGTTAGGAACATTAACTGAGAAGCGAACTCTCTAATCTAGCGTATTGTTCAGTCGAATTTTGATCTGAAATATTAAATATAATATTCTTATTTGAATATTGCATTGTTGAAGAAGGAGATTAATATCGAAAATAAATTCTTGCTGTGTAAAATAAATTATTTTTATTTAATGTTTTTAGTCTACAGATTTATGGATGTAAATATGCACTCGCCATTTGTAAAAATGGTGCATATTCAGACGATGGATTCATTCTAAAATGAGGTCGTACGTTGTCTTCACTTTTTCCATTTCATGAAATAAAGAGGTTAAATCTTAACCACATGTACGCTTTAAGTTTAATATGCAAGTGTAATCCCTATGTTGTTTTCATGTAATTTGAAAGAGGTATGTTTTATTTAAACGAACTTTAAATTACTGTGAAATTAGTGGAAAGTGGAAATTTAAAAAGTGGAAATTTATTAAATCTAAAGTGCGTCTATGACTCATGCCAGAATTGGCTTCTATCAAATTCTAACCATTCTCTATTTGTTTGTACTCATTTCTTAAAAAAGCATTTTCGCTTGATTTTTAAGAAAACTAGAAATTGTCATTGATCTTATGTCATTTTGTTTTGTTTATTTGCTTCGTTCATAAATTAATTTGTAAAGTGACTCTGTACAAGAATCGTCCAAAGATTATAGTAGGCTTTTTTTCTTACATTCAATGTGTATCACTTTATATATAATTATTATATTGCTGGTTCTTTTACCTATTCTTTTAACTTAGCAAACACTTTTATTTGTTACTTATGACTGAAATAATGTCTATAGACATTATTTAAGACGTATCAATCAATATGCATGTGTCTCTCCCCACTATATATATATATATATATATATATATATATATATATATATATATGTATGTATGTATGTATAGGCAGCATATCTTCATTCAAACATGTTTCATTGAATAATATAAACATATTGTGTCCATTTATTTTTATACTGATCCTTTTCATTTGTCTAATCAGTTTCTTGATATCCAGATGAAATTTATCAAGGAAGGCGCTGTTGTTTTTATTTTTTTTTTAACCCAAGCACTATCGACCTTTTCTGAGATCATCTTCAGGGGTAAATTACAAAGGCAACATATTGTAACTGCAATAAAATCTGCATTCCGTTGCGATAGTGATTTATAAAAACATACGCGATCTGTTATAATGATTGTCCAAGCGTAGCTTAGATGTGGCACAAAGCCGAAAGTAGGAGGCATCCGAGTGAGGATCGAACTCACTACTCAGTCGTAATTGTTCTAGCGAGACAAGCTTGATAACTATTACACAGCCTTGAGGTACCCTAAAACATAGTGTTTTTCTCAGCGCAGCTTAGATGTGGCACAAGACCGAAGGTATGGGGCACCCAGTGTGGATCGAACTCACTACTCAGTCGTAACTGATCTAGTAAGACAAGCTTTTTAACCATTACACCACGTCGGGGTGACCAAACGCGATCTGTTATAGTTATTTTAGAATTTTTAAATTTATCCTTTGTAGTTATGGAATTTTTTATGAAACAAGCGTTTCAATATAAGGGAATTGGTAAAATTGACCGGAAATCGGTAAAAATGTAAAATGGCATTAGTATATAAATGTTATATGCACTTTAATATGTCGTTGCTATATTCGTAATAAATTTTGCTGGGTGTTGGTCGATTGATTTTGATATAAACGGCCTCTAGAATTTTTTATGTTTTTGTTTATTATTTTCATGGTGTAGTATATTGATGTTGTCAACAAGTATTTCCTGTATTTTGAAGGTGGACAGGAATGTGTTTTTAGATGTGCAACAAGACTTGTATCTGACAAATTAAGTGTAAAACATCTTCATAATGTTGTGGTCGTCAATGGATACATTTAACAATTCGAAAATAACTATAACAGAGTCTGTCCGCGCGTGTTTTTTAAAATCACTATCACAACAAAATGCAGATTTTATCGTAGTTACAATATGTTTGTCTTTGTAAATAAAGATGATCTTAGAAGAGGTGGAAATAACTTTGGTTAAAACAAAAATACGGTGCCTTTCTTGATGAATTTCATCGGAACATCAAGAAACTGATTAGACAACTGGAAATATAAAAATAACTTTTTCACAATATGTCTATATTATTCAATGATATAAATATATATATATATATATATATATATATATATATATATGTATTGAAGGCCACTTTTCTATTTTGGAATATTTTATGACGATTTTGTTTCGCATTGAATATGAAATAGTTAGGGTATTGGAGGCACTTGAAAGTATTTCCAATATATTCCTCCTCTTCGTGTAAATATTGGGGGCTGCAAATTTTGAGTGCTCTTGAATCGAATCCGATGATTATTCTGGATTTTATTTTCTTGTTATGATGGGAATAGAAATTTATGAGATTATTTCTACTAGTTGATTTTCGGTAGGCACTAAGTTTTAAGCTGCTGTCAACGCGGTGTAGCATGATATTTAGAAAAGGTAAAGTATTGTTTTCTTCCATTTCGTATGTAAATTCTATTGTATGTTCGACTTTGTCTAGTTTATCGACAAGATCATGTAAATCAGTATCATGAGGATATATTAATTAACCATCATCAATATATCGGAAGTCTGTTGATTGTTTAGGTAAAATATTTTGGAAAGGACCAAATTCGAGAAATTCTAAGAAAATACATACCATCACTCTACTAAGAGGCAATCCCATTGGTAATCCAAATTTTTGTTTATAAAAATTATTGTTAAATGTGAAATAGCATTGATTGGTAATAAAACGGCAGATTTTAATTATTTTAACTATTGGCAGGGAGAGGTTTATCTTTATGTTCTTTTTATGAGATTTAAGCATTTTTCAACCAGGACGTTAGTGTAAAGTGATTTTATATCTAGACTGGCCATGTGTTTGTCAGTCATATTTTTTGCCTTTAGTCTTTCAACTAGGTTTCTCTTTTTTATATGTGATGAATTGATTTTTCCAAGGAAAGGGGTTAATTTTTTTGTTATGGCTTTAGCCAGTTTTTTTTTTAAAGAGGGGGGGGGCCCTATTTCTGAAATAATGGTACGCATTGTAATGCCTCTTTTGTGGGTTCTAGGGAGACCGTAAAGTCTGGGTACTCTAGGGTGATATTCTATTAGTCTATACCATGATTTGTCTTCATTTTTAATTAGTTTCCTAATAGCTTTATTAAATTTTTGTGTCTCAGTAATTATGTTCTGTTCGTTTATTTTTTCATGTGTCGGTATCGTTTAGTAGTAAATTGATTATTTCATCGTATGAGTTCTCATTCATTATGGCAATCCCACCTCTCTTGTCCGCCGGTGAAATGTAGATTTCCTTATTTTCTGCTAGGTTCCTTAGTGCGTTTAAGTGTCTATGTGGTAATTTTATCTATCTATCTATCTATCTATCTATCTATCTATCTATCTATCTATATATATATATATATATATATATATATATATATATATATATGTGTGTGAATTGTGTATTTCGAGAGTAATGTCTCTTTAATATATGTTTCGTTGAACAAGACTGACAAGTTACATTTGTTTATTTTTTTATTATGGCTTTCTTGCATACGTAATTGTCTTCTTTTCTGAACTTAATGAATGTAAACATTGTCCAAAGGTTTGTTGGTTTCGAGCGCTTTCGGCTTAACTGATAACCATTTTCAAGGTTCATTTTTTATTATGCTATAATAATAAACGGTGTATAAGTGTTATTGTAAATGGTATAAAATTTGCTGAAAGTAATCATATTCTAAATTTCCATATACAGTCAGTACATTGTGACTGTGTTTATAATTAATGTTTTGACGGGTTGGTTTCTTATTTTTTAAATTAAGAGCTTCCATCATTTTTAAATGCTTTTTTGCATTGAGAGGTAAGTATCATATTCGTGTTCTCGACGAGTAGGTTGCGTTGAAATTAGTTAAAATATATTTTTTTTTAGCGTTCCACCTCAAGCAAGGCGGAAGCCACTAGCACGCAAGGTGTTACAGAGAGTTGGAGCTAGAGCAAATAGGAGTGATAGAGAAAAGGATGAGGAGAAGGATAGGGTATAGATCAGGGCATCTGGAGACGTCGATTGACATTACATTTGAATAGTTGGAGATTATAGCTATCAGGGAAACAGGAAGCGGGGAGGGAGTTCCACGGTTACATTTAACAGTTTCGACAGTGAAAGGGTGTGAGCGAGATGCCAGCCTAGTAGAACGCTTAAATTCATGAAGTTTGGGAACCAGCGAAAGCAGCTCCTCGGAGCAGTTAACATGAACGTATTTGTAAAAAAGACAGGGTGAGGTGACGGCACGTCCGTGAGAGTGCGACTGCAGACGAGATGCCAGATCAGGGCCAATTACATTGCATATAGGTTTCTGGATCTTCTCAAGAACCTTGAGACAAACATAAGGAGCACTGGACCATATATGGCAGCAATACTCCATGCAAGGACGAATGGTTGATTTGTAGATTTGAAGGATCGACTCCGACGAGAAAAATGTCCTGGCGCGGAACAGGGAGCCAACTTTCCTTGCGGTGGACGAAGGTATTGACTCAATGTATTTGTTCCATCTCAGGTCAGCAGTCAATGTGAGGTCGAGTAGTCGCAAATAGGAGCTCTTGAGAAGTTGAGCGTCAGACATTCTAATGATAGGAGTGGGGGCAGCTCAACTTCTCGAGAGCTAAAAACGATTCCTAAAACGATCGGTTAAAGCAAAAATCAAACGTTCGTATGCTTAATTTAAGCAGAGTATCATTTTTTTATGTCAAAATTGCGGCCAGTCTCAACATAAAATTTGTTACTACTATATCCAAAACAATAAAAAGAGAAAACAATTCACTACGACGTAAATGTCTAGAGAGTGCTTTAACCGCAAGCTCATCTCCAGTAAATTTGCGCCCTGGGTCTTACAACATTTCTTCATTCCTGGCAGATTACAGCGTGGGATACCTACTAACAAAGGTGATGGAAAGAAAAAGAAAAGGATTCTAAATGAATTCAGCTAGATATAAAAAATAAAAAATAAAATTTTTTAAACAAATTCTTTAAAAAATTGTGAAATCCCAGCGACCCTCGTTTGTGCGCATTTGTAGTCGTGCCAACATAACACATTTAGCCCAATGAAGTCCTTTTCCATTTTGTCATACATTTTCCCAATATTGTTCTTGATATATAAAAATATATATCGTTTTCTCATATATATATATATATATATATATATATATATATATATATATATATATATATATATATATATATAATAAAAAGGCTTAAACACTAATATTCCATGGTCATAATTTATTCCATTGGAATCGTAAATACGATCCAATTCATCAGACCTACAAATTAAAAAAGAAAACAGAAAAAAACAACTCCGGGAATAAAAAATAAAATTTAGTCAGAGTGTATGTATGCGAGTGTGGGACGAATTCTAGAGTAAATGAAAGCTATAGGGAGGGGTAACAGATGAGAGAAGGACAGGAAAGTCTAAAGATGAAGGGGGGATTAAAGTTTAACAGAGAGAAGTTTTAAAGAGGGGAGTCAAAGACGGTTTAAGTGAGTGAAATATGAATATTTTCAAATGTCTAATACATTAAAGATACACCAGAAAAGAGTATACATTTTGTGGTGACATACACACACAATAGACGATATAATCTTAAAGCTCAGAAGTTGAGAGAGGGAGAGGAAAAGAAAAAGGAGTGGGGGAGATGGGGTGGGGAAACTAAAACCGAAGGGCATTTATAAAAGGACCGCTGTGTAATCAAGAAAATTTGACAAAGGTTATATCGACTACAGGTTAAAAATCTAATATAAACATATAAAAATAACGATTATCTAATCCAGCAAGGACCTATATTTCTATGTTCAAAAACACATACGTATACACACATACACAACAACATATTTATATTTTCACGTACATACATACATATAGGCGTGTACACACACACCCATACATATGCATACATACATATCTATATATATACATATATATATATACTCACATACACATACATACATAACACATACATTCATACACATCCACTCCTACACACATATATACATACGGACATACACATACATGCACATAAACAATATATACATAAAACCTTACACATCTCCATACAAATACATACACACAACCATCTGTACAAATAAACAATGTATCCATCTATCTATCCGTCTAACTATACATACAAACGTACGTATACACCCATATACAGACACATATGTATACATACATACCTAAACATGCACACACACACATATATCCACGGGTGATTGGAAGCAGCGTCTATACAACCATAGACGCTCCTTTAGATATAGATACCTCAAAAATCAAACTTCCTTATCCAAACACTACTGGGATCTGGTGGATAAGGGACTAACCCCACTTTTTGAATGGAGATACTTATCAAGAGCTAGAACCCCTAATAACTTCCGTGATCGGTGTGATGCAAAATCAGATAGTCTTATAATATTTATATACCTAGGTATATATGTAAACGTAAGAGATAGATACGCGTTAATCACTATATATCTTTTTTCTGGTTTATATTTTCCTCGGGGAAGATTGTTGCCTCGTACACTACATTTTCATACATACATTTACCCCCGATTGGACAAAGGTCTTTATTCCTACAATTGCAGGTAGGGTTACTAGATTGTTTCATTACTATGGTTGTTTCTAAGTATTCTACAATTATGGAAAGATATAATTTTCTCCATATTTCTAACGCATGAATAACTAATTTTCAATGTCTTCCTATTGAAAATTTTATGTAGAGGATGCTTACTGTGAAAGTGTTTATCTATTAATCTTAGAAAGAAACTTCCTATATCAATGTTAGAGAGCCTGCAATACGGTGGGTTAAACCATATTACCTTCCTCTTTCTGTTTTTAGTTCTATTATTATTCTGATTTACTAGTTCTCCGTTAAAGTTTAATTCTTGTCTAATACCACTATTTTGAGGGCCTGGTTGTATATAAATTTATTATCTTCAAAGATTTTTTGGCTAGAAGATGTATTCACAGTTTTGGAGATATGATCTATCACAGATTTAGGGCGGTTAGAATGGACATTGATGGATCTGGTGGATAGGGGACTAACCCCACTTTTCGAATGGAGATACTTATCAAGAGCTAGAACCCCTAATAACTTCCGTTATCGGTGTGATCTGTGCATTGCGGAAAAAATTTTATTATTAAAGATAAGAATCAAGATGAGTTGCTAAATCTTCGTAGTGAAATCTTTTCTAAATGTAATCCTAAACAACGATTCAAAACATAAACACGGTTTTATAACGTGTTGTTGCTTGTGACAATTCCATCTTGGTTCAATAACATCGGGCATGACATTTTAATGAAATGACTATTTTGATTATCTATATGTATCATTGTGTATGTTTAGGTGATGCGCTATGTATTTAATTTTTTTTTTGTTAATCTTTATTCATGTGGTGATATATGTGTAAGTGGGTATGTAGGTAGACGTTTTCCCTAATAACTGATATGCAAATTCAGATAGTCTTATAATATTTATATACCTAGGTATATATGTAAACGTAAGAGATAGATATGCGTTAATCACTCAGCCGGTTTTTAATATTCTTAATATTCTTAACGTTGTCTTCCTCAATGTTCTTGAAGTATAGATTAATTTAATGCCACCCGTATATTTTTATATGTTAAATGTATATATGGATGGATATGGTCCCTAAATTTTTTTATTTTTTAATTAATTTTTTGATTTTGAAAAAAAAAATTTTAGCTTTTACATTTTGATTTATTTATAGATATGTATATGTGCGTTCATGTATGTGTATATGTGACTGTGTATGTGTATATATGAATATATATATGTATGTATATATATATATGTGTATATATGTATATATATGCGTATATGGATGTATGTATATGTAGGTAGATGTGTATGTAGATGTGTTTATATGTGTGTGTGTGCATGTTTAGGTATGTATGTATACATTTGTCTGTATATGGGTGTATATGTACGTATGTATGTATAGTTAGACGGTATGTATGTATATATATTTTAGATATATGATTGCATATGTATGTGCATATTTACCACTAATATTATCAATATATATATATATATATATATATATATATATATATATATATACAGGTGAGATGAGAACGAATAGAATACAATTCCAACGTTCGTAACATTTAATTTAAAAGAGGAATCAATACAAAATAGAGCAATATTATTTATTTTAGGATATTACATCGAAAACATGTCAAAATCGCTACACAATTGCAGTTGTCTTTCGATGACTATAAAATGCATCTCATCAAGGCGATTGTAAATTACTGGCGAGTGAACGATTTATTTAGACTTAAAAGAAAAATACAACCCCTTTTACGAAAAAAAGAATAAAGTGGAGAAGTTATAAGGTTTGTGGGCTTTACTCAGATTAACAATCGAATATGACCTACGTTAAATTTAAACTAAGCAAAGAATCAAAATTAAGAAATTATTTTCCATAAATGGGTCATGACCCGTAGATTGGCACTCAAAGGCAACAGAGACGTTAAACAGGACCGGCTGTTAATGGATGCATTTTTTACACACAAGTCAATGTCATTTCCTAAGAAAAATGAGATTGAGCGGTAATTAAACAAAATGTTAAACAAGTTATATGATTTGTGAGTTTCATACATAACTTTTTTTATACTTGATAAATAGCTTCTTTACGAAACCAGTAAATAATTTAAACGTATATGATTACTTGGTAAAATAACATGCAACTGTTGACTAAAGATTCTTTATAAAAGATGTTAATAACAATAACCAATCAATGCAAAATGTCAAAAATACCAACCAAATACCAATACCTCCATACAAGATGTTACTAATACTACCAGGAGATTAATACAGAATTATATTAAATCTAAATTAATCATACAAATTGAAAGATAAACCATATATGTTGCAACACAGTTCAACTAAAATCCAAGAAAAAGTATTGTCAAATTCCAAGTCTAACTGAATTGTAAGGTAAAAGGTAGACTGTGTTTACAATTTTCCATTTGGTTTAATAAAGCATTCTCATCAAAGAACCTGATAATTATCAATTTTTCATGTAAACATAGAAAACAGCGTTCATGTAAGGATCTACATAAACTAGTCATTTTAAAAATGTTCATTTCACCTTAGGAGGTTTATTATCATCTTTCAAACTCCAAAAATATTTGGAAAGTGATGTATTATTTCTATAAGTATTATTTGTAAAGGACAACACATGTTGATAGTACCTATTCTTGAAAGAAATCTTAGTACTACCAATATAGAACTTTTCAACCGTCGGATTCTCTATTGTAGAGATAGTACCAAGATAAACAAAAGATTTAGCTAAACATTTGTTTAGCAATGGGCATTGGTCAGAATTTCTACAATTACACTGGCCAGTATCATTAACGATATTTTCCTTGGAACATGTATTATGATTCAGAATTTTAAATTGGTTTACAATTTTATTATTGCGTAAATTTACGATATTCTCAAGATTATTGTTGTAGCTATAACTTAGTTTTAATGTGTTTCTGTTAATTTTTAACTAAGAGGGTTACTTTTAAGAAAGATTTTGATTAACATTTTCCTAAAGGTCAAAATTGGAAAATTTTAAAAATGGCAAGGATATGTAGATCCTTACATGAATCCTATATATGGTCTCACAAATCTTTCCTATGTATAAACGTTTAATTAATACTGAAAATGCATTAGTTGTTTTTCAAATGTCAAAGTGAATGCAAACGAATTTGTTATGGCGTTAACAACATCAAGAGAAAGTGCAATAAATTTGTAAAATCAATGATTGCGCCAATATTAATCTTGGCTGACATTACGTCAGTCAAGCAAGAGAAACAAAGAGAAAATTAGATCCCGCCTTTTATTTCAGAGGGTAGTGTTGTTTTTCTTTTATTTAATTTACACGTTTTCTTTTAAATACCAGCATACTAGTGACTAAAATGTAAGTAGTGAATCTCTTATATAGAAACCGAAATGACACAAAAAATCGACTGGACGGTCTAGAACAACTATGTGCACACTAGATTAAACGCGGTATTATTCATTAACACGGTTAGTGAGTAGGGTTCCTGAAATATACTGTACCCAGTGGATCAGCTTGAGAAACACACAAAAATATCAAGTACAATGAGTTGGAACAATCTAATGAAGCTCAACTTTTGTTTATCCGCTCGAAAAACTGAAAATTATTTAAAACTATGACAGCAAATAAATAAGGCATTAGTCATGCCTAACAGCACGTGACATACTCTGGTCAACTTAGCATTTATTGCTTAATGACAATACTTAATTTGCATATTCTGCTTTAAAAATGTTAATTTAAAAATAACTGTTTTGTTAGTAATTTCCAATTTGCCTTTTGTGTACTTTATAAATAAGCAATTGGTTTTTTGATGGCTTTTATAATTAAATTGCATACTTATTTAACTAAAGCTCTTTCTGCTGTGACATTAGTGAATACCTTAGTATTGAGATCACAGTTAAGAATTACTAAGCAATGTAGCAATGTATAAAATGAAGTAAGTAATGTTGACATTTTGAATAGCATATTTAGCTTAGGCAAATCTCTCAAAGAAAGAGACGCAAATACGGAAAGAGATTCGGTCTATATAACGCCGGGTATCCTTGCTGCTTAATAAACTAATTACTGAATCTTGACACTGGGCAGCCTCATCATCTTTCTTTGCTTTATAAATGAACTTGTATATCATTATCTTTGCAGAAATAAACTGTCCAATTTGATTTAATATTACATCTATAATCATGGCGCATCGATTACACTTCACACCTGAAGGTTTTCACATATTTATGCAGCGGTGTGTGACTGAATGGTTAGAGCGTTAGCGTCCATGTGACTCAGGTTCGAATCTCACCATTGTCAATTAAACAAGACGACTTATTGATAATATCGTATGCAGCACCATTAGTAAAAGTCTGAAAAGCCTCGTGACTGAAATTGGGTAGATGAAAAACTTCGGAAACCGTCGTTGGTTATGTTCGAATCTAGCTTTGGCTGGTAATCTATCTCGAGGTGGTGTCTTGATGAAAAACATCCATCCCTCAGCAGTCTGGTCATTCGCTAGAATGCATCGGTTGAAATTCTTAAAGTAGACATAGCACTTGAGTTCGAAATCTATTGCAGGTGGAAACAGCACAGCATTAATACAATGGACCATCAATGCTCGCGTTTCCATGTTTTTTCTGTCTACAACATAAAGTCAATGATAAACGCATTCTTACTTCCCCAGGAATGCCTAAAAATGTTCTTTTCCCCTTCTGAGATGGGGGGGGGTGTAAACTTGAAAGAAATCTCGTTTCATTTTAATATTTAACATGAAATTTATAAACTTGTAAACAAAACTTCTCAGAGTTTTATCATTAAAAATTCATTATATGAAAATATAATAAAATATGAGAAAATAGATAAGAAATATATAGGAATGTCTGTCATAAATCTTTTCCCCCTGTAACTGGAAATTCTACGACGTTTGATATCTTTCGCCCATAAAGAATGTCTATTGTTCTTCACTTTCTTATTTAGATATATAATTTATTTACAAAATCTGGTTAAAATGACAGAATGACTTTATTGTAAAGATAACGTATTAGTGACCTGTCTTACGGTTAAAATAATTACATATTTGTACAAGAGGTCATCAGGAGGGTCATTTATAAAGATAAGAAACAACGTCGTTCCAAGGATGGAGCCCTGGAAACGCCTGCATTAATATGAAAGGATCTAAAAGAGTAGCTGTTCTACACAACTCCCATTACATGATTTAACAAAAAATATTGTATCAAGTCAAATATTCGGCTTGTGAGGAAGGCCAGCAGGGTAAAACTTTTCAAACGACTTCGAGATATCAAAAGAACCATTGCCCGAGTCACGCTGTTCTTATCTAAAGCGTGATAGGGAAATTCAGTAATAATCGTTAACACATCAGCAGTTGGCATAGAAAAGGGAAAGCTATATTGTTTATCTGAAAGAAGTCCATGTGAAGTGAGATCCTTAACTAATTCGGTGTTGAAACCCAGGTAAAATCCAGAATATAAAACACTTTTTTTTGAGACAGACAAGCCATATCTACTTGGATAATTGGTGTAACACAATTCCCAATCCATGTGGTCTGAATAAAAATCGTGAAAACGAACGGTTGAATATTATAATTCATAGACTTGATTGGCTCTTTAATTAGTTCTACTAGCATAAACATTAATTTGATCCTATGAGCAAATATTTAAAGCCTGAATAAACCATTCTGATCATATCCTTGTACAAAGGATTAGATATAAATCCTGTGGTGCTATGAAGATATTTTAATAAGGATGTCGAGAACTGGTGGACAAAACATCCGTTTTTATCCCTTTATAAACTGCGTCATATTAATCATCAACGGGTTATTTACTAGTGGAATACCATTTGCTGAAATAATGAAATCAATGAACCACCAAAAAAACATTTTCTCAGCCATGTACAAAATGGAGGATTGTTTCCATTGTGGGAAAAGAGTGATATAATAGCCAATAGATCGATCGCGCGTTTATGGATGTTCGATGAATTGTTTGCCGGTGCATATCAATATAAAATCAATAACGTCTTTGTAGATGCTAATTTACCGCTGTTCCTTCATTTATGCTGTGTAGAAATGTTTCTGTATCGTTCGGACAATTACAGAAATCTATTGCTTTTTTCTAGATAGCCTTTTGTTGGTCTAACGGAACATTTTAGATGCTATTATTGCTTTCGCTATTATAACTCTAATCCCCACAGATCATTTCAAGAAAAGCTTTGTTCTTGTGAACATAGTGATAGAATTTCGGCTTAGTAATTATCCAAACTGAATTTGAAACTGGTCGTTGACAATCGACACCACAGGATTACTTAGGGAATATAAATCTCAACTCAAAACCGTGTCCTTTTCTGTAATGGTTAATTTAGCACAGGTAAATTAATCAATATTAGCAAGATCTAAATATCCAAAAGATTTTTTTTCTTTCTTTTTTTAATCATTTCATCCCAAGCGAGGCGGAAATTCCACTAGTACGCGAGGGGTTACAGAGAGTGAAAGTGAAAGAGAAGACTGAGTATAGGGAGTGAGCAAAAGATGAACGGGATTTAAGAAGACAGAAGATGGCGATTGACGTTGCATTTAAATTTTTGAAGATTGTATTTATCAGAGAAGCAAGTAAACAGAAGGAAGTTCCACGGGTGGAAAGAAACTGTTGGAGTCGAAGTGGCGGTTGCATTTAGCTATTTCAACAGTAAAAGGGTGGGACCTAGATGCCAGTCTAGTAGCACGCTTAAATTTATGTAGTCGGGACACCAGGGAAAAAAGGTCGTCACAGCAGTGGATTTATAATCAATGATATTTTTTGCGTAGGAAACTTTACCTGTGAATTTACTTACTGTTCTTCGAGTTTAAATATCATAAGCCAATTTACTTTTTATTAACAGTGATTGTCCCTTAAATCGCATTCTCAGATAAATGGTTAAAAATGGCTACGAGCGAATGAAATCTGTAGTTTTTAGCGAACACCATACTTATTCGAACCTTGAAAACCGACGCTACAGAATCACTGACAAAGAACACTACCAAATAAAAAACACACCTCTGAGATGTTTCAACAACAGAAACTAAAATGAATAGCATATGTTATTCAAAGAGAGATAATGACATATCAGTGTTGAAGTTCCACAGATTTCAAAATTATCCTTTTCAGGAAAACGCCGTTCAACAACTACATAACTGTCCTTTTCAATACAACGCTTTTCAGCGATTACAAAATTGTCCTGTTCAGGAGAACGCTCGTTAGCAAATACAAAACTGTCCTTTTGAGGACAATGCTTTTCAGCGACTACAAAACTATACTTTTCAGGACAACACTTTTCAATGACTACCAAAACCGTCCTTTTCAGGACAACGCTGTTCTCAACCTCTACATGAACACGCCGAGATGTTTTTTTTACCTAGTGCTCTGTAACCTTTTTTGTGTTAATGTATTTTCTTTAACGAAAATAAACTTTGCAATATAATTTTTTTAATCAATTCTTCGCTTCGTTTGTTGCTGTATCCCATCATTCAATATGTGTTTGCGGGCCAATCTACCACCCGCAACATTACCTGAAAACAAAAAGTTAGGAAGAATCCTCCCATAAATACTGAAAAAGAGCAATAAAAAGCAGACTTGAGAAACCTGTATACCTGAAAAATAGTTTTAAGAGAAAGATTTCACAAATTTCAAGTTAAGTATCACCAGTCGCCTCGTCAATGAACGCCGAATGTTTCCTTATAAAGAATGGCGTAATATTACCATTACAATAGTAATGGTAATAATAATAATAATCTTTATAAAGTAAGCAATGCATACCATTCTTCTTAGGAATAAACGCAAAATATGTAAATAAATTCAGCCTAACTCTCTCCTATATATATATATATATATATATATATATATATATATATATATATATAATATCTTACAATTCGGAGTTTCATGCTATCTGGATTCTTCAAATGCAAATTTAGGGTAACACCATTTGTTTAATATTTCTGGTTGTCGCGAGATATCTTATTGTTAGTGGGGATAATTATTGTTGTTAAATATTAAAATGAATTGTAGTTTAATTTTGGATTTGAATTTAGGCGCAGATTAACATTTAAGGTTGAAAATAAGATTGGAAATAAGAATTATAAATTTTAATTAAAAAAGAGACACTGATATAAAAATTGTTTGAGATCAGGGCGGCAACTCTATTTTTCCTATGAAAATCAATAATAAAATTAATTATTAACAAAATAATAAAATTAATAATATTAATAAAATATGCACTGATAAAAATAAGATACTAATAAATATGATACTTAATAAAAATAAAATAGAGTAACATATATATTAAATAGTTGTTATTCCTCATTTAGTACTGTTTTTGTTACACAATAGGATATATATATATATATATATATATATATATATATATATTTGTATACAGACGCTTGCCCGTACATTCACCTATATTTATCCATTTGATTATATATATATATATATATATATATATATATATATATATATATATATATATATATATATAGATAGATAGATAGATAGATAGATAGAATAAAATAGACACTCGGAAAATAGTTCTTCTTAGTCCTTGCCGACGCGTTTCGTCATTTGACTTTATCAAGGCAAGTGATAATAAACAAAACCGAAATGTTGTGTAGTTACATCAAATTCAAAAATTTTAAAAGACGCTCCTGTATAAGCCTTTCTGTTTATTAGTAACTTTTTTTAAAAATAAGTGTGTGCTTTTCTTTTCCATGTCGACAATATGTTAAAGTTCTTAGAATATATCTGTAGAGAAGACAAATTGAATAAAATAGACAATCGAACTAAGACTAAGTACTATTTTCCGATTGTCTACCGGAAAATCCTAATTGTTTTATTACCCTTCGAGCAAAAGAATACTTTCGCCACCAGTTCAAGAAATACAATTGCGTTACTACTACGGACAAAAGACAATGGTTAAATATCAAAAACAAGGAAAGTTAATTCCTTTTAATAATATGTGGAAATAACAACTGTTTGCCTCATGAAGTTCGCGAGAGTGGAAACAAGTGTAGCAAAAATATGGAAAATAAGGTATAATATACACTTTCAAAAATCCACATTATCATAACCAAAAACGCTTGTGGTTTCTCTCTTCTTTTAATATATATATATATATATATATATATATATATATATATATATATATATATATATATATATATATATATATATGAATTCCTACACAGATAAAATCTTTTATTTTTTCATATGCGCATAATAAGTTATGATCAACTGATGTTAAAAGGTAGTTGCCCTCGATGAGTACGAAATAAAGTGAGTTACCAAATTGGCACTTGTCTAAATCTCTTCTAATTACGGGATTCGATCATCGAATATCGATAAATGGATTTGCTTCTGTTTTGACGAAAAAATTCTAATTTTAATTGAGCGTGTGATGAGGAGTGTCCGTGATTCGATAGTGAAATTACAAAGCACGACCATGTTTCTGATCTGTCACGGCTGCCATCGTTTGGGGTGAAACGATCATTACACCGTTCTGCCCAGTGCATACAGTTAAACCGAACACTTTATATTGTTTCCGGGCCATGGATTACGAAAAAAAATACAAAACCGTGATTACCCATTCAGAAATGGTTCTGCAAACCCCTGAGCAAGTGACAATCAATAGGTACATGGTTGCGAGTATATGGAGGATGAAGCAATTTTCACCAAGGTCTTCTAAGAGATCTTTAGTCAATCGTGTAATATTAGGACGAGAATTATCGTAGTGGAGGATTACTCCTTTTTCTGTTGATTAAGGATGGACGTTTCCAGTCTAAAGCTGCTGAGATCAGAGTTGATCATGGATAGTTTCTTGAATATTCCACCATAAACTCAAAGTGATATTTTAAAATGAAATTCTCCTCTCAGTTGCTGAGTAGGTCTGTTTCCTTGACTGTTCACTAGCGACAACGCTTAACATTATGGTAAAGGATGCATTTCTCATTACCAGTAACAAGTCTGTCCAAAAATGGCACTTAAAGGTATCTTGTAAGCAATGACTCGCAACAACTGACACGTTGATGGCGATTCTCTGGAAACAATTCGCACAGTACCCATTTTTCAACCATTGAAATTTTTCCAATTTTTTGCAATTCTCATAGAACTGTCGTATTACTAACATTAAATTAAGTTCCCTAGACGTAGTGGCAGGATTTTCTATAACAACAGCTTCCAAATCCTCTGAATAGGGTCCTTTTAAACGACCCTCCTTTGGCTTGTCATCTAGACTAAAATTCACAGATGTATTTTGCTGCTGCTGTACTTGACTTGGAGGAGGAATAACAGGTGGAATAACAGATAGCGGATTGAGGAATCGGAGAGCAGAGTTCGAATTCCAATCCAATCCATTACATTCGCTTATGTACTAATACCCTTGGGAAAGGTATGAATCCTCTTCTTTTCCCCACCCCCATTTACCCATACAAGTAAATAGCAGGACAGACCGGGTTCTATAGCCTTGGATGGCAACTGATCTACCGCAGAAAGTAATGGCAACCTACTGTGGGGAAAAATCTGCCTCGTCAGTCATGTATCAAAAGATACATGATCGCCTAAGCGTTTATCACGCATGGCACATAACTGACTGACTTGACTTGCATTGATACCTTTAAGAAACGCATAGATTACAACATTTTTAATGTTTTCTTTAGTTAGGACCAACATAGGAGTAAGTTCCGAATTATATTATGAATAATATTATCGTAATCTGAAGGAGGAACAGCATAAAGAAATACTTTATTAAATTTTGTTCATCATTTTCACCTTAAAAATGGAACAGAAATTTCGTCCCAGGCTGATATTTAATCCCTCTCTCTGTGTAATTGTTCCGAGGGTTTAGCGTTAATCCATTATTTCATTTCTTTATAACGAAATTTACGAAGGTTAAGAAAATCGAAAATATTTTAATGCTCGTGAACAATTTAGAAAATGATTTTTCGAATATAAATATAAATAGGTTATTTAACCCGTAATTTCACGACAGCGATTTATTAAACAGATACGTCCAAATTTCATTCGCTCTAATGACTAAATTTAATAGCGTCACAAATTCTGTCCGAGAGGTTGCTTCCCTGAACACTACAATCTTAACCCCTTCAAATCCAGGGCCTAGTGATATCTATCCTAGATATCTTAATCATATACACTTCTTACTTCCTCCTTCCCCTCCCTTACAACAATCTCACTCCAGTTAACCTTCTACATTGGTGACCCCTACACATTGTTTTGAGTGAACTAAAGTGAAAGAAGAAGAAATCTTTTCTCTTACATTTACCACACCAAGTCTCTAGGTGTTTGTTTGCTGGTCAATCCACTTTTTGGCTTACTAACCCGCTATTTTTTATCAGGAATGTCTGTAACATTCTCAACACCAGTTGAAAAAAAAACACAGTTGTGTTTTAGAACCTATTCTGTATAGATAAGCGCTCCTTTGCCTTTACTCTTCCACTCCAACTTAGCTTTAACCCTGTTGTGCACCAACAAAGCAGTAATAACATTAGAAGAAAATGTTATAATTAAACCTTGAATTTTCTCATTTTTTATTTAAAAGTTGTTTGAACAGCTTTCAACATTCAATCTGTCTGTTGTACATTAGAAATAAGAAAAGAATGGATTGTCATTGCTCATAAATTTGTCATAAATGAATGCAAGTAATACTGATACTGAATAGTGATATTATTTGTACAATTTTTAATACTCTGCAACTATTATGTAAGTAAACAAATTTAATCTAAATGAGGTGGGAAATGTTACCTCCTTAACTAAATTTCTGTGGAAATTATTCGGTGAAAGCTAAATTGTTTCATAAAACGATGATTAAAAAAGGAATGCTTAGCAAATTAAGCAACGTGCTAATAACATGGGAATTTCTGACAACACACTGCCTGAAAATGTCTAACATGTCTGCTAACATTGTCAGCCTAAGGCTAATTTTTTCTGGTAGGTAGTACAATTCGTTAAGAGAGAGCGACAAGCAAAACGAATCAAGAAATTGAATAATAAAAAGAACTGAACTGATAAAAATGGACAGAACATGTAAGTCAACAACTTGTCAAACAAGCAGAACGAAAAATATACAAACGTAATTGAAATCAGAGGAATTACTTTTTTTTTTTTTGTTTAGCTACCGTAATTATCTCCCCTCTTTGCCCCGGCGCAATTTGTTTTGGTTTGTCAAACTTTTTTGTCTTTTCATTCTATTAGTCTGTTTTATAAAAGCCTTTGCCGTCTTCAATAAACATCTGAAGCTGTTAAGTGAACAAGATTTGAAGAGACTCACCGATTAACTTGAGCATTTCCGCGCTGTGAATCAACACACGCACGTGCAATGAATCAACTGCCAGAATTTATTTAATGAATTGGAAACATCCTCAGTTTTGCTCCATTTGTTCTTGCTTTCTTGTTTATCAAAATAATTATTATTGACTTGGGTGCAGTAAGTTTAATAATACAGGATTGAATCAAATCATTTCCCAGTTATTTTTGCATATAACTTAACGGCAAATACTCATAATTTCGAAAGATGATAAGAATTTCAATTTATTTGTGAAAAACCACAAGTTCTAGCAACATTGTATCCGTATTGTGAATAGAACACTCAGAAAATCGGAATTGGGTTTTAGCAGGAATTATAATTTCGATAATTTTTACATGTTAGGGATTTAATAGCAAATATGATTTAGAGTTTACTGTTGCGTAAACACGACGCGTGGATAATCTGAGATAGGAGGCGGCCTTTAAGTCATAAAACCGTGACTAAGAAATTGCTTACTAAAATTAGCTCACGCGTTATTTTCACGTGCGTGTGTGTGATGGAAATGATTATCTTCTTGAGGGACCAGAACCCCCAGGAACCTCATTTTTTCACTGCATGTTACTTTGAGCTTAACAAACAATAGTGAGGATGCAGAAATGAACAAAGTTTAATTAAAGTTATATATCCAGATAATAAAAATAAATACTAAAATGAACAAAAATAAATGTCAGTCAATTTCAACTAAGTTCTCCATATAGCCCCGTCTCCACCTTGGCCTCTAAATATAACTAATAGTCTAGCACCAATTTAGATAATCTGACTTTCAATATAATTACAAGATATGATTTGGGACAAGAAACAATAATGGCATTATACTATAGAGCAAGACTTCAGCTTCTAGAAATTCCTTCAAAATATAGGTTATGAAAAAATTCTAGAAAATTAATTAAAATTTATTTCTTGTTCTGTTGACAGACTTATTAGAAAACTTTTTAATCGTCTTTGATTAAATAGTAAATATTTACAAGAATTAACAATTAGAGTTACTGAGAAACTTGATTCGAAAATTTTACTAAATATGAGCATCTGTGTATGCTCTCCGTATATATGTAGACATACATATAGATGCAGACTTACCAACATATCTACAAGTAGATATATAGATAAATGTTGAAAGTCTATGTACACATATGATTTGCAGACATATTTTATCTACCTTAATCTTTCTATGCTGTCTGCCATTTGCTTTTATCAATTGATGAAGGATAATTGAGTACAAACGTTTTCTCTTAGTAAATTCTTCCTTTGAAGAATGATCACAGCCTAAATTTCCAACAAGTCCGTCAGTGTGCGTGTCTGCCCAAAATAATATCAGCTTTTTAAATGTGTCGCCATCATCAATCAGTTTTTTATCAAATTAATTGGCATTAAAGCATTTGTAACCGCAATAAAATCATCACACATCATTTTCTCTTCAATTCGGGCATTTGATAATCACATGAATATTTTTTCTTGACAAAACAATCTACATTGCAGGATTTGCTTGTAGATTTAATTTAATTACGTACAGTTTCTTTCGGTGGAACGGTACATATAATACCTTTCTTTGAGACCATGAAGATTATGGGAATCATTTAATAATAATAATAATAATAATGACAACACCATCAGAACTTGTGCAAACAGAATGCATATATAGGGTGACCCAAAAAAAAACGGGAATTTTTGAAGTGCGTATTGCCAGACATGAGGAAGTGGCAACACTGCGAGACAGTGACCTTGAGCAAGTAAACATTTCACCATTTTAGTAACGAGAATGAAATTCACAGTACCCCAGCTGAGATGTTGCAGCAGTCAATGAGGATTCTCAACAGCAGATTTCAAGAATGCATTCGTACAGGAGGACGCCATCTACAGGACGTAATTAAAAAAAAAAATGAAAATTCCATCATTGTTTCTTAAATGGCATGTTTTAAGGTTTCAATTACTATGAATTAAATATTTTTCTTCCATCACTCTTGGTTTTAATGGATTATTAAAAAGTCCCCGTTTTTTTGGGTCACCCTATATTTACTATCTTTCTTTATCCTAGGTCAGTGGTTCTCAAACTTTTTTTTCTGAGCCGCATTTTCGAAATTAAAATTTGCTCACGTCTAAGCAAATTTTATGTGATAACAAGTACATTAAAAAATTAAAACAATAGAAACATGGTTAAAGGGAGATAACCACGGATTTGAAGTCAGAACATTATCATTGATAACTTTCTCCTCCAATTTGCTGACCCTAGTTATTATATTCTTAATACTTGATATAATGTAAAAATCTCACAAAGATAAAATCGGCCAATAAGTATTCATAACTCTTTATACTGAGACTCATGCATGCAATTACAAGCAATCCATAATAATATTTTAAATTTTGAAATCATATTTATTTTTGGCATATGAATTTTTTTGAAACTGTTTCTATATCTTTGATTGTCTTTCAATCATTCCGCCTCACCCATGTGGCGCGCCGCACCGTTTGGGAATCACTGCCCTAGGTATTGGAAAATTACCCAATAGGAGAGTGTACTAAACATAAATAATAATAATAATAATAATCCCAATAATAATAATAATAATAATAATAATAATACGAAAGAATAAAACCTGTTTAAGAATGGAAAAATATAACCAAGAATAATGTTAGGTAATCTCTAACAAAATCTCCAAAATTGAAATCCCCGGGAAATGATAAGGTACCCAACTTTTGGCTCTATCATTTGTCATCAATTCATAAAACTCCTGCACAAACCTTATCCATGTTAATTAATAACCTCAGTGAAATTTCAGAATGGATCACTGAAGATATTACATATTTCCTATCAAAAACGGTTGAAACAGATTATACAAAAAATTATAGGCCAACAACATGTCTGTCTACCGCATATAAATTGATCATGTCTGTCCTGATGAACTGTAGTTATTCTTTCCTCGATGAAAACAAAATTCTTTCCTTGGAACAGAATACATGTCGCAAAGGTTCATATAGTTGCAAAGATCAACTATTAATAAATGAAATGA
The DNA here is from genome assembly GCA_964036315.1 of Acanthosepion esculentum. Lineage (NCBI taxonomy): Eukaryota > Metazoa > Mollusca > Cephalopoda > Sepiida > Sepiidae > Acanthosepion > Acanthosepion esculentum. The sequence goes on from OZ038480.1 coordinate 77,483,274, forward strand.
TCATGGGGAAATTGCGGGAAAAAAGGTAAAAATCTCAACACAGCTTGGATAGATTACAGTAAAGCCTTTGAGAGAAAATAATACTACAGGCGTTTGCGTCTGGTGTTAAATATCGAGTTGAATTCACAAGACACAATATCAACCATAAACACATTGGCTGTCTATGTGATGCAATGCAGTTTCAACCATAAGCATAACTGAACATTAAAGGAATAGATGTAAAACGGGAAAGCTTCTTATTGGCCACCGCATGCATCATTCTTAGACTGATGTTGATTGTGTGTATGTTCCCAGATCCGAGGGGGGCAGAGGATTAGTTCAACTAGAACTGTCTTACTAAACCTCAGCAATCGGTTTTCACAGATGCCTGGAACCTACCTGGAGGGTGATATGCGTCAAAGAACATGAAAGAAATAAGAAACTTTATTCAGTAATAAAGGAAGCCAACTAATTTAAAGGGGAATTTCAAGTGAGTGAAGAAGTGCAAATAAACCATAATACACCGACTGCAACGATAAATAACCTAAAAAGAAAGGAAAAACAAATGCAATAGACCAAGCTTTTTCATAGTCAATACTCTGCCCGTACTAAACAAGCTGATGTGGACATTAGTGGTTACGTAGTGAAGGGTTAAAAGCTGAAAACGAAGGTTGCATTCTTGCTGCACATGACCAATGTTTGCTAACTAGAACATTGTATTGGCCCCAAATTCAGATTCTTCGATCAATATTAAAAAATAATTGGTCATCTTGTATCAGGTTGCATAGTGATAGCACTCACTGAATATAAAAGTCGACATGATAGAGTGGGATAATATCTGCACTGGGAAATATGCAACTTTTATGTGAAGGAAACTGCAAGAAACTGGTAGGAACACCACGCAGACCCGATTATCCGAGATAGGACCTATAAGAATTTTATGGGACTTTGCTATACACAGACAGAACAATGAAAGATAATCACCCAAACATCGTGATCAAAGACCACAAAAACAGAATGTGCTTTCTTATTCACATAGTAGTCCCTTCAGATTGTAATGTATCTTTGAAAATCTTCAAATACCTGTCACAGTACAAGGATCTTAAAGTGGGAATCTCAAAATGTGGCACATGAGAACATCAATAATTCCAGATGTAGTTGGAACCCTAGGATTGATTGGAAAAGGTTCCGATAGACTGATTGATCTGATTCCTGGTATGCCTTAAAGAAATACTAAAAAAAGTACTCACAAGTACACCCCACACATTACGAACAGCTTTATCTATGTAAAATGTGGGTGATGTTAGGATTTTATTTTGGAAAAATGATCAGTGGGAAACGTCATTAAACCATTTTTGACCTTTGAAAGGAAATGATTATACAACAGAAATCCAAGGAAATAATAATAATGACAACACTATCAGAATTTGTGCAAGCAAAAATGCATATATTTACTATCTTTCATTACACTAGGTTTTGGTTAATGATCCAGTAAGAGATGGTAATAAACAGAAATAATAATAATAATAATAATAATAATAATAATAATAATAATAATACTACCCCAGGAAATCCAACGATGAGCAGACAAAAATGAGACGGAAAACAATTATATGATTATTTCAAAAGGCCTATAGAAGGAATTACAGTTGAGTTAACATGGATATATAATATATAAGTAATTTTGAAAAAAACTGGGTCATTCTTAATAGCGTCCCAAAATAATAACCAACAGCAACAACAAATACTACTACTACTACTAATAATAATAATAAATGCTCTGATGTTACACCAGGCGTCATTCTTATGGCTTTTGATCTTAATTGATTGATGGGACGTGTTTTGCCTTTATGAGTTAAGATTGGCTACAGTAAATATCACGTTCACTGCCACATATTTACTTATCAGTTGCCTGACCATAACCAGTTATTATGTAGTCACTTTCCAGATTGAAACCGAAGTGTCGTTTATACCATCTCTAGAAACAGGGTCATCATTATGCTTTCTAACAATACCTGAAAAAAAAATCGTAAGAATTCACTTCTTTGACAGCCTGAAAATTTGTTCGTTTTTGTATTACCAACTAATCTTGGTATTTTACTCGGTGAAACATTGACCTGGATCGATGTTTCTTAACCGCTCATTGGTTGAAAATCTTTTAGTTGATTATACACGGTATGCAACATGTCGTCTTTGCATAAGTCCTTGTCATGTCAAATCGTGCAGAAATAATCAACGACTCTTGAATTCAATTTAACAACTATAAATAATTGTTGAACTAGCTCAGGGTTATATTTATGGATCTTTCAATGTAGACAGAAGTCACTATCAATAGTGTGACTAACATACTAACCAAGTCACACTATGTCGCTCTAGAATTAGAATATTGCTTGAAGCTCGCAAAACGGTACTTTGTTTGCAATAAAAACGATCTTATTTTTACTAATTCTCTTAGATGTTCATCTTTTCTTTTTTTTTAAATCGTCTAATCGTTGCTGCCAATCTAGTACTAAATCTAGGTAAAATAGAGGGACGAATGGTGGACTTATAAATGTATGCAAGATTCTGGTGAGAAAAATTGTCTAGCGCGACATAGTGAACTAACTTTCTTATTTATTTGGCGCAGTAACAGAAACGTTTCATTGATTCGTGAACGGAAATAAAATAGCAGATTTCACTGCTTAATTCCTAGGAAAACGAATGAATTAAAATTTTACGTTTTAGTCTATGAAATTACTTTTGCACGTTTAATTTACAGAAAGTAAAGGTTGTAATTATCAGCAGACTCAAGTCATGTTTTTCGTCTTTTCAACTTAGGATTCCGACGAGTGTCGAGATGTGCTGATACATTAACGTTGTGTGAATAATAGCGAATCGGTCTGTGATCAAATAATGATAAAAATAAAAAGGAAATATGTATTTGCTTTTCACTTCCTTTTTTGCCAAATCTGACACGAAAAATATTTTTCTTTATGCATTTTCCAAAGTAAACAAATGAACATTCCACTCAAAAAATAAATAGAATACACTGACAACGCTATCGTCAAATGAAATAAAAACTCATCTCATAATGCAATCCAGCGATACGCGGGTAAGGTAACGGTTTTCGGCAAAGAACATGAAATCGGCGAGCCGAGTTCAAAATCTCGCCTCGTCTGTTGTGTTCACTTTCGCATTATTGCCATTTGGATCAGTATTAATTAATCATTGCTTTTCCCGTCCAAGTTAAGGATTAAATAGCAGGGTAGACTGGGTATTCTAGCCTTGAATCGAAACCAGTCTAAGAGAAGGAATATGCCAAATTCTAAATTGTGGAGAAAGCAATGGGAAATTACTCCGCTATCTTTCCCAATAAGTCATGGCAATTTATAGATAATAAAGAAATGGAAGCCATGCAGAGACCTGGTCGCTTACGTCCTGAAGGAACATGGCATTTTAAAATATTCATTTGCATAAATATCTATATAAAGATAGGTTTTGATTCGGAATACTGTCGGTATGGTCACTGTTAAAATGTTAAAAAATGAACATTTTAAATAAATGAAAACAGAAAATATATTTTGTCATTAAATAGGAATTAAGTGACAATCTGAATGAGAAAATGAAAAGGTATATAATAAAATATATTTAAATAGATATAACTAGTATTTTAGTATATATCTCCTATGAGTTTTAAGTTTATGTATAATTTTAATAGTAACAACAAAAGTTATATTTTTTACAAGTTACGTAAAAAACACGAAACCAAAAAAAACTGACATATATCCTTAACGAAATGCAAGATTCTAACAAATTAACAAATACTAAAAGATGCGGAGAAATGAAAACTCAAAATGCTGTTCAACTGCTGTTTATACAATTCCTTTGTTTACATACGCAGTCATATATTTGGTTAATTATAGTATATGTTGGAATGTAGTATTCAAAACAAATAAAATAATCACGTATTATATTTTACAATAATTTACTTGATTAAATTTACATATAAGTGAGAAATAATTTGATGAATATATTATTTTTCACGCTTAATCAGTAACTCTTTATTTTTGTTTTCAAACGATACTGTGACGCTTAGATAATGTAAACAGCTCAGATTAAGTTTCTATGGTTTTAACAGTAGCAAGAGAACCGGGGCGTTAAAAGAACTGGATAAAAAGTTGGGAAAACTACAGCAGAGCTACATTAAACGGGGGAAATTGTTGGATTACATGTCTTGTATAGAAAATCCAAGATGACTGTGCTTAACAAACTTTCTTCTTTTATGTGCCTCGTCCCTTCAGGACGTAGGCGATCATGGACCTCAACATCTTCTTGCCCCTTGTAGTGCTTAATAAGTTTTTTTCTTTTTCTTATTCTTCACAAACCCTGTTCTGCCATCCATTTACTCAAGCCTATTAAATATGTCACGAGTTGCTTTTCCGTTTCCCTCTTTCCCTCTATCCGTTTTGTGAATATCAAGTTTCCAAGCCCACTTTCCTCATTACGTGCGCCAAAGATTTCAACTGCCTCTTCCTGATGTTAAATATAAGTTTCCTTTTTGTTTTCATTCTCTCCAAAACCTCGTCGTTGATCACATGTTCGGCTCATGGTATTCTCAGCATCCTTCTGTAGAACATCGAGTCTCTTCTTCATCTTTGAGGAAAATGTCCAGTATTCGCTGCCATACAGGAGCACAGACATCACGTAACATTTCAGTATTCTTTTCTTTGTTTCCAACGAAGTTTTCCTGCCTCTTAATACTCTACTTAGCTTTTGGAATGCATTTTTGTCCATCCCAATACGTCTTCGGATCTCAGTGTCACACTTTCCGTCCTCTGTTACAACACTTCGCAGATATTTAAATTTTTGTACCTGCTTGATTTTAGTATCAATGTAATGTGTATTTTGGGATCATCATTTTGCTGATGACCATGCATGCTGTTATCTTGTAGTTTATGCTTAGTTCTTTCTTTTGCTTTCTTTCGCTACCTTCTGTAGGAGGTTTTCTAGTTTCTTTCCCGCGTCTGCTATCAGCATTGTGTCATCTGCATATCTTATATTGTTAAGATTGTGAGCGCCAATGATGAATCCTGGTAGGACTTCTAGTTCTCTCAGAATTGCGTCGCTGTGTAGGGTGAATAAGTCCGATGAGAAGACTCATCCTTGTCTTATATCCTTTTCTATTTTTTTATATCTGCTGAACTCATTTTCTATCCATATGCAGGTGGTTTGCTGCCAGTATAGATTCTTAATACACGTTTAAGCAAAGGTAAGAAGACACTGGAATGAATAAAAAAATATTAACAAATTAAAACAGAACATTACATTCGAAAATAATTGGATTCGCTCATTTAAAGACTGGCATGTTCGTATGAGGCGATTGAGCAAAAGTAAAGTATTTTGAAATATGGAAATCGACCCCATAGAGTTGGGATTAAGAAAATTCTCTCTCCCGTTAAAATTCAACATCCCACTACGTCAAGTGGGGGGCTCAGGGTTTCTTTCCTTTTTGGGGTTTGTCAGTTTTATGTTTTTTACATTCTTTTTTGTTTAAGGTAAAACGAGAAATCCCTACTCATTGTAACTGTAATGGTATTATTTTAAGAAACACGTACAATCTCTTTAAGCGCAATAGATTGTTATGAACAGTAATGAAACGCGATGAATTTATAAATTATATTAGTGATTCTGTGACATTTTTTGTACTGGATTCCACCTGAAAAGTCCCTTGAAATCAAAGTTTGAATTTTTGACTCTAAACAACAGGAAAATAAGAACTAATCTTGTTCATTGATAGATTGATTTGTTTTTTACGGTTTATCAACTCTTTTCAGGTTATTTAAAGCCAGAAAATATTTTTAGATTGTAAGAATTTGGTGGAGAGAGGAGATAATAATGATTTAGGGGTACAAGTCTTACTAATTAACCCATAGCAAGGGGAGAAGACATGGATTTATGGTATTTGCGCATAATTGAATATAACGAACTCAACTGGAATTGGAACTATTAACAATTCCGAGCCATTAGAATGGGTCTTTAAATGTATTTTGTATTTTTCCTGAATATACAATGAATTCTTACCTATTATACGCAAAGAGTTACTTTTCTTGTAATAGTAAAAAATAAACGTTTCGTCTTTTTGTGGTGATATTGTAGCAAAGAATTTGCAGATAACATAACAGTTATCGGCGCATAAAGCGGAATTAGCGACCCGTGTTCAAGTTCCTACCTAATCCCATACGTTTACTTTGCACTAATGCACTGGATTTATTTAAATTTGCCACGAGGTTGATCCTAGAAGAACTAGATGTCCAAACAGGATTTATTATTTGTGGGCACAATTTGAACATCATTAGATATGAAAATGACATAGTGTTGATGGCAAACACAGAAAGACAACTGCACGAACGTCTAGACAAAGTAGTAAAGGAAAGTGGGAGTAAAGGACTACCATCAATTGTAAAATGAAAGAATGTTCAGCCTGACGAAGATCCCAATATGCGAGTGAAGAATCTACGAATTGTAGATGTCAAACTCAGCAAATACAGAAGACTAATTATCTGGGAAATGTTTTAACAGACGATGGAAAATATGACACAGAAATCCGAAGACGCATACTGTAATGCTATATAATAACCATCCTCCTATATGACAATGAATGAAGGACAATTTACTCCGAGATCTTGAAGCAGCAGAGATATGGTTCCATAGAAGAAGACTGAGACTATCATGGACGGAGCATGTGAGCAACGAGGAAGTTAAGGGAGATGGAAACAAAATGAAAAGAAAGAGACAGCTGAAATCTCTGCAGCACATAATGAGGAAAGGAGGCTTGGAGAATTCGATACTCATAGGACATATTGAAGACAAGATGGACGGAAGGAAAACAGCGTGTAAACTACTTAAGTAGCTTATGTAAATGGGTTGCAGAACATAGATTGTGACGGATAGTAAGGGGACAAACGTTAAACGTTGCTTAAATCTATGAAGTATAGGAAGTTACGGATGGTCATAAACACGCACGCCCTGAAGGAACATGGCACATAAAAGAAAATTTCCGATATAAAAAAGAAAAGGATTATGTGGAGAGTCATGATCGTCTATGACTTGAAGGGATATGGCATTTAAAAGCTGAAAGTGTTTGCGGGTTACAAAAGAAATCTAGGTTATTATTTCAGGAAGAAAGGGCACAAAAGGTTTCGAATGTTGTTGACGCTTCGTAAGTCTGCTTAAGATTTGAATTGGACTTTTTTCTCCTTGAATTTGAAAAAAAATATTAAATCATAGATCAAGTGATTTTGTTTCTGTATTTTCTTTTAAAATCCGAATAACTCACAAAATATCAGAAAAATCTGTCTACTAAAATTCCGTTTAATTCTAGCATAAGCATCACTTTAGATCATTATTACGCAATTAATTGATACCCATTTATTACTATATATAATTGAACTAATTTTTCGTGTCTTGAATTGGAAGCACAATGTTAATCTTGGATTAAATTAAAAGTTAGCTCAATGAAAATTAGAAAAAAAGGTTTTCTGATTAAAAGTTAAAGGTAACATGGATCAAAGCTCAGGAGAACTGATCCATGGCCATTCCAAGAAGTGATCTATTCTATGTGAGAGTTGATGAGTGATTGGTTAGAGTATAGCCGTCTTCAGCACTCTCTAAATAGCCGCAAGGTTGGTCAGTCAGGTTCCCCTAAAGAGTGGGAAGGTCTTGGAGTTGAGGTTTTGAATTCAGAGTTGTTCTTCTAGACCGGTTGCCACCCAGTCTCTCCTGTTATTTACTCATATATGGGAGGGGAAGATAGATTCACACCTTCCCCAATGGTATTTACACGTAAGTCGATTGGAATTCGAACTCGGCTCTCCGATTCCGCAATCTGAGACGCTATCCATTACTCCATCATATCTACACGTATAGCTGTAAGGAAATATAAATTTCATTTTTTTTCCTTGAGAAAATAATCACTTCTTTAATCTTTCCTCTCTGATGTTCATTTTGTGCGTAATTTTCTTTTAAAGATTTACATGTACAACAGCTGAGTTTCCAGTTATTATTTAATAAAGTTTAAAGTGTCGCTGATTAAAATATCTTAAACTTTAACTCGAGGAGGAGTGTACGGTCTAAATAATTGACTCTCCACAAGGTTTGTTTTAAGTTTGAATTTTATTTTTCTCTTCATTCTGAATCTGAAAGCAAATGTCATATCACGGGTCAATTGACTTTGTTCCTACTTTCCTGTGTATTTATTCGGATGCAGTTTTAATAATCAGTTTTGACATGGAATTACCGACAGTATCATTTGGCTGAAAGGGACACAGAAAGAGAGAGAGGAGAAAAGAGTAAAGAAACTTATAGAGAAGTAAAACACGAATATGGTCTTCCCAGTCCTTTTCTTCTCTTTCCGTTTTTCTGTGTCGTTCTTATGCACTCAAATACACAAACATTACTTTATTCTCAAATACGACTGCACATAAGGTTACATTTATACACATAATAAGAAAGAGATGCATATACGCGCTGTTATCACAGGGGCCTGGAAATATTACAATCAAACACATATACGTGCGCTTTGCACATCTATATCTACCTGTACACGATTGTATATTTAGGCATGCAACGCTATATAGGTGCGCACGAACACACACGCACAGAAATAGACAGACACATGCACACTAAACATGCGTGCACACAGAATGACACTCGACATGATATCAGAAACTATCTCGTCAAATAGACTTTTCCAAAAGGGTATGTTTGCATGGATTGTATTCTCTCTGTTCGTATATTTCTCTTTTCGTCTCTCTCTTTTTCTCTTCCCCTCTTCCCTTCTTCTACGCTCATGCAGTCTCACGCACACACTCGCATACTAGCACACACATACACACAGCATCAACCGAACATAGAGCAGACCCACATGCCCATATGCTGAAATGAATTCCTTCTACATACACATGTTTTCACGTAAAAAATAATTTCTCTCTCTGAGTCTACACAAAAAATCTCTTTACCCCATAGAGAGTCGAGATAGGCGCATGCACATGCACATTTGTTTGCATAGGCGCATCAACATATCTACATAAACATGCACACGCATAAAATCAGACTTACGCACACAATTTCTTTTTTCTTCCTCATATACACGCGCATACATACGCATCTAAATATGCATATTTATGCACACATGCATATATCCACGTCGCCCGAATTACTCAATATTTAAAATCCCAACTTAAGTGCACATTTAATTGCATGAGTCAGTCGTCATCTTTCCGGGAACAAAAGGTCCCCACTTGCCTCTATTCCAATGTTCACCATCAACCACACACTCTCTTTCTCTCTCTCTCTCTCTCTCTTTTATTTTCCTTTCTCTCTGTCCCCCCCTCTCTCACTCTTTATCTCTTGCTTTCTTTGTCGTGCTCTGTCAATCTCAATCCTTTTATCTGATCTTCGTCCGCGTCTTGTGCTCGTGTCAAGCTCGGCTGCAGTGTCGTTGATTTCACAAATAGGTAACAATAACAACGACGCAGAAAAAAGAGAGTAAGATATGAAGCGACGAGCGGAGAGGAGAGGAGAGAGAAAAAATGGAAGACGTTAAAGAGAAGTATAGAATGGCGACAGAGGGTGGCAAGGTGAACAGAAAGAGACACGATGAATGAACATCAGAAGAAACATTTTAGAAAAAGAAAGAAAGAGAAAACAAAAATAGTGCGTTATATTGTCTAATTGGCGAGAAACAGAACGAGGCAACGAGTGATGAGAGACGGAAGCAGGAATGGTCTGCATATTGGTTAACATTGGCCGATTGTTGTGTGAACTCATTCAACCATAAACAGCCTTGCACAAGCAGACAGAAAGCTTTGAACATGAAACATTTTGTTACAAACATTTTTATGAAACCATGTTTGACGTTGTGTCTTATCTGTTACTAATGTATCGTTCCCGATACAACTTTCACTTAGATGTTGGACGCGCCTTTCATAGTCTACACCAAATATGTGCTGGTCATTCCTTTATTTGAAAAGAAAACTAATAACCAACAGTTATGTACAAGATTTCAAAACTTCAAGCTGAAACTTAGCAATATAGATTTTCCATTGGCTATTTTGCGTCATGCATCATATGTGCTCCAACTGTTACATGTTAAATGGCATTTGTTCTGTAACTTTATCATTCGTCTTTTAAGCGATGGTCCTCATTACCGCTGGACTTTTTAATAATTCTGACTCCGGTGTATCTAATTACCACCCGACAATCATTAAAACTATCCTGAATAAAAAAACTTTGGTAATTTTATTACTTACAGCGTAGCATATTATTTTACTACGGTTACAGTTAGGGTTAAGGTTTAAAACTAAGAAACTATTCTTTTGCGTAAGAAGTCGGATTAAACGCTATTGATTGATTGACTTGATTTTACGGCTTATCGACCTTTTGCGGATTATTTAAATCCGAAATATATTTTGGGTTCTAAAAATAATCCTTTTTTTACGTGGAAATATTGCAACAACATTTATTTTAGAATAAAAACAATTTAACCAGATAAAAGTCCTACCATTTAGCCCATAGCTGAGGGAAGGATTGGATTCATACCTATCCCAATTCGACTGGAATTCGAACCCGGAAATCCGAGCTACTCTCCATTACGCCAACCACACATCCATACTGTATTACAGTAATAAATATTACGAAAATGTTCAATTTTACTGGGCTCAATTGAAATTTCATCTTTCAAAATTATAAAATTCCAATATTTGTGAATAAAGTGGGACATATATACCATTAAGTATAACACTTTAAAAAAAAAAAAAGAAATGTTTTAAAAATTTGAAAAACTTAACCAATAGGTAATCACTAATAATTCGTCGCCTTAATTTGCTAACAATAAGTGTAAATCCGATATTTTTTCATGTTTACGAAATATTATTTGAATGTGTGAGTAAAGTATCATCAGACTTATCAAAAGATTCATTGTTTTTTATGCTTGAATCCATAAAAATATAAACAATATATTTTTTTTTTGTTAATTAAAATCAGTAAGACAAAATTCTTCTCCTTCCAGCTATGGGTAAATAGCAGGACAGACTGGGTTCTATAGCCTTGGATGGCAACTGGTCTACCGCAGAAATAAATGGCAACCTACTGCGGGAAAAAATCTGCCTCGTCAGTCATGTATCAAAAGATACATGATCGCCTAAGCGTGTATCACGCATGACACATAACTGACTGAAGACAAAATTTGCAAATCATCATCATCATCATCATCATCATCATCATCATCATCATCATCATCATTTGGTTTATTTTATTATTATTATTGTTTTTTTTATTGATAACGATGATAACAATACTGTTGCTGGCGTTGATACTACAAAGTAGTTTTTTTTTTTACTTATCGCTGTTATGTTATTCAAAATGTCCAACCCTTCAACTCCACGGATGCCCTTTTAGAAACATATCAGTTTCAATACTTATCGACGTTATTTTCCACTAGATAAACAGAGTTTAGCAGCCGACAATAAAAAATGATTTTGAAAGCTTTTGTAAAATCCTTAATATCACTGTAACAGCTTCCACGTTGGTATATCAATAATTCCGCAAACTAATGCTGAAAGAATAAAAAAAAAAAACAACTTTATATAAACAAGAAATATTTATTTTCCAACAATTTTTCCTTGTCGGTGCACTTAATTCAGTGTTGAATATTAACTACATAAATCGAACATTATACAGGGAAATTTTCAAACAAAAACAACTAATAACAACATGTGAGACTACGAATTGACCCACAGTCGTATATACATTATTGATGCTTTGTTATTCATAAATAGACGATCTGCTACACTTATTGATCAGATGGTTTGTGGCATCTAACTGCAGGTGTACAGTTGCAAATTGGTGTAGTTGGTGAACCCACTGGCATATTTTCACCATAAAAGAAATTTTAAATTAAATTAATGTGTCCCTTCTCAAAATATTCTGTTATATTCTGGAGAAATTAGAGACAACTTACACTACACACTAATTTTTATTTAAAATTTATTTAGTGCATAAAATAAATAAAATCATCAACAAAATGTAGGAACAATATGTTTTTACAAACAAAATGAACTTGCAAACGATTCTTTGTGGCCTATGTTGAGATCAAATAACGGATTGCCTGAGGTTTATTTGAGATAAATGTTGTTTTCTTTACATTACTCATAGTCTCGGAATATTTTCCGTTGACTTTTCTTTCAATTCCCGTAAAAACTTTTCATTCTTCATGCTTTTCTCCCACGACATTTCAATTCTTACAGCTTGAAACAAATGTTTTGAGCGTTACTCACATGAATCAATTAAAAACTTTATTCTTCTATAATTCATTTTTCTTGAAATGTATTCTGATTCAGTTCTCAGCGGGAAGTGGCGCAGTTAAGTTTCTCGCATCAAAGCGCCGAAGGCTATGACATTTTCGAGACACTGGTTCAGGCTTAATCATAAAAGTTAAGTAAGTTGGGTTTCAAAATTGATTGGATAACGTACAACAATTTCAGGTGTAGAATAACAATTTCATCCTTTTAATAAATAGTTCTATCAAAGTCCATTAATTTTCCCTACACGATCAAATTATAAAATGGTCGTTATCATTTTATCGCAGTTGCTATAAGAAAAAAATTATCTATCTTGTTGAAAAAGTATTAATTGTAGTACTTATTCTTATATTTGAAGAATTGGGATAATGCTGGTTGGTGAGATGGCTGAATTAACCCTGTTAGATTGATCACTGAAAATAAAATTGATCGCTTAAGCTATGATTTTTTCTTCTCTCAAATGTGTTGGCAATAGTGACCTTCTAAGAATCTGGAACTCATAAAAATATTAAAATTTAAGGCTACTGGAAGCTGAAATATCGAGTGTCGCTAATTAGGATAAAGCCTTTTTTAAATGTCACTTTTAAAGGTAACTCTGTTTTTCAGAGAAGAAAGGTACAACAGAGATTTGTTCGTCATTCACAGTTAAACTAAATATTGTTGATTACATAGTGAATTAGGCGTCTCACTGTGGAATAATGTCAAATGATCTAGCCTCACATGATATTACTATTATAATGAATTCAGCCATGAGAGGGTGTCCTCCATGAGAGGGTGTCCTCCATGAGAGGGCGTCCTCCATGAGAGGGTGCCCTCTGTGCTATATTAAGCAATATTGATAGGGAGCTTCGCAATGGCTTATAGTTAGCAAGTTAATTGAGCAAACTATTTCTAAGGCGCATTGTAATAGCAAAAGGTGCATTTCAAGAACTAAGCAAAGTATTAAGAAACAGGAAAATTTCGTTAAAAGCAAAGGAGTGTTACGTAATTCTTACACAAAACCAATTCCATTTGCCATATGGAGGAAAGTAAGACAAGAAAAAATAAATGGATGATAAGTGAATTTGTTTCAATTTTCCCTAAAATTTCATACGACTGATATCGCATATTCAATATCCGATATTCTGATATCGCATATTCAATATCCGATATTCTGATATCGCATATTCAATATCCGATATTCTTTTCTTTGTTTTTAACGAAATTTTCCCGTTTCTTAATAATTTGTTTAGCTTTTGGAAAGCATCATTCACTGATTTCAGTGTTGCATTTTCTGTCCTCTATTAAAATACTTCTTAGATATTTAAATGTTTGTACTCGCTTGATTTTCGTGTCTTTAATTCGTAGTTCCTATATTGGGCTGTTCCTTTTTCCGACAACCATACATTGTCATCTTACAATTGATGTTTCGTCCTTTCCTCTCGCTTTCCTATACTAACTTCTTCAGGACTTCCTGTAGTTTTCTTTCTATGTTTTCTATCAGCAATATGTTATCTGCATATCTTATTTTGTTAAGATTGTGGCTGTCAATAATGAATCCTGGTAGGATTTCTAATTCTGTCAGGTTTTCTTCACTGTATAGTTTGAATAAGACCGGTAAGAAGATGCATTATTGTATTACGCCCCTTTCTATTTTTGCGTATTTATCGAATTCATATTCTATCCCGATGCAAGCGGTTTGCTCCAAGTATAAGTTCTCGATTATTCTAATATCCTTCCCAAATAAATCAAGTCTAGCAGTTTAAACAGTTCTCTGTAACGTACTTTTTATGAAACGCTTTTTGATTAATATTTTAAAAAATGCTGAAAAGAAATAAAATTAATGTGGCAAGAAGTGATGATCGAACGAACAAATTTGTCGGTTAGAAAAGCTAACTCACACGTTATTTATTGCTCTCCACAACTTTCTATCTTTTGTTCAAAGTAATTATTCCTATTTTATAAACCCTCTATGTAGTACCTGATTCACCATCCGTTTACTCAAATAGGTGAACATATTATTAATTAAATTTTATCTGGCACAAGGTCATAATAGTGAAGTATGCAGCGAATAAACCCTCTATGTAGTACCTGATTCACCATCCGTTTACTCAAATAGGTGAACATATTATTAATTAAATTTTATCTGGCACAAGGTCATAATAGTGAAGTATGCAGCGAAGATAGGACGTTTCTCACTAGTACTGCTATACGAGACTATCTTGCTCACACTAGCTTACACTTTAGAGGCGCACCGTTGTTACTACGAGGAATGCTGAAAAATTCTCTGCCCCATTAAGGAGGGATTTAAAACAATTCAATTGTTTTTGACATCTGGTCTGATTGTGGTGTAGGTTGACAACTTTTCAGCACCCTTCGAATATTGTGTCCAAGTTATATTAAAGTCATACATCCTCAAATTACACAAATCATTTCTATAAATGTTTAGATTAATCGTAATCATTAGTAAATTAGTCAGTTTCACAGTTTCAATTCATGTTGAACCATTTTTTTTTAATTTGATGTTTTCAACTTGTGCTGCGAAATGTGGGTTACTAGTTGAGTTTGAAAGTAAAAATCATGACGAGCCGACATAACAATAATAATACTTGTTTCGTGACAACATGATGCTTTTTATCAGCCCCCACAGTCATCAAGTCTGCATTTCACGAACTGACAATTGCTCGTTCTTAATCTTATAGATTTAGGAATGGTTTGACGTTACATTTAATTTTACTTTTGTTTTAGGCACTGCTTTAGTATTATGACGTTTTAACCTTTCATTCGCTAAGCTGATATTATAACGACATTTTTTAAGTTAACGATGCTGATGTATTAGAAGATTTCACAGATTTTCTTACTCGGAAAAAACAGTTCCTGTTTTTATACAAGAAGATACTGAAAAGTTCTCAACCTGACTTACTTTCCAAAATCTGGCGAAACATTAAAATTTATTTTTGTCAAGTCGAAAACATTTCAGCATCTCCTCGTATAATAATAATAATAATAATAATAATAATAATAATAATAATAATAATAATATGACCCCTTAAAACTAGTTATACCTATAAAAATTGGAGCCCTGGGTATTATATATAAAATGGGACAGACAAGTATATTAACACCCACGCCCGACCGGCAGTTACTGTTTCTTCTTTATGTGTCATGCCCCTTCAGGACGGAGGCGATCATGGTTCTCCACATCTTCCTGTCCCTTGTAGCTCTTAATAAATTTTGTCTTTTTGCTATTTCCCTCAAACCGTCAAGCCCATCAAGTATGTAACGTCCTGTTTCCTCTGTCCCTCTTTCCCTCGATCTGTCTTGTAAGTATCAGATTTTCCGAGCCCTCTTTCCTCATTACGTGACCCAGAAATTTCAGCTACCTCTTCCTGATGTTAAGTGTAAGCTTCCTGTTTTAACGAGCAGAACTACTCATCTGCTCGGTTTGAAGTAAAGTAAATGCGTAGATGTAGAGTTCTATTTCAATGTAATAGACGCTATACAAATTATGATTTACATCATCATTTTTGCAGGTCTCGGGTAAAGACCTGGTAAAGAATTGTGCTAAAAAGAAAGCGAATACTACTACTACTACTACAATTACAAATACTATTACCAATAATACAAACAGAAGTACACCGGCAACTAGAAAGCTGTGATTAGGTTCGTGTCCGGTTCATAATAATTGGTGTAGTGATAACTGCTCCAAAGGCATTCGGGAGTCGAAATTGTAAGAACTAAAGACTGGAATATAAGACAAGACTGTTCGCACCAGTATCGCTGGAATCAGCATGTTGACTTGGTTGGTGAATTTTGTTTAACGACATGGGTTATTTAATGCCGAAATCTAAATATTTTGAGCACAATTTTCCGGCTACAACTAAATATATTTTGAACCCATTTGTATGCCTTTAACTACAGATACAATATATTTTTAGTAATTTTACTATAAATAGATATTGTTGGTTATTTTTTATATAACAAATATATTGCTAGTATTTTTACTATAAAAATGGATTTTTATATTTTCATAGTGTTTTGACTTTATTTGGGTTTACTATTTGCCCATAGCTGGGACCCTAATAAGTGCTCCCACGCAGGGTCAGGGTGGGCCTGGGAACAACAGCAATTAAGAAGTGGTTCCACTCTCCGCAAAACTTCCAATCTCCCGATCAGAGGCCGTGATGCCGGATGTAGTTTATCGTCATATCCAGGACTCAGAATCGACACGACTACCGAGAAATCTGCTGGAACGCCAGCATCTTAATTATGTTATTATTTCTCTGAGTTACATGCGCTATTCATTTTACTTATTGCTGCTATTGAAAGTCCTACGTGGTTTGAGGACGATGGTCTAAGCTGAAGTCTACACGCTTCACTTGCTCGAAACCATTTTTAGTCAATTTAGATATTTATAGCGAAACATGCATGGAAAAGAACTAATCTGGTGGGATATTCATAACCAAATCATTAAAGTATTAGACCTCTTTCTGCTTTGCATCATCATAGCTGTTGCTAACCTCCAGGAGGGAGACTCATTACGCCTTCTCGGGCTAATGTTTTCTGCTGACATGAAGTGCAAAGACTATATTGAATCCTAGATTAGCTACTAAGAAAGTTGGTTCATAGACAATTTTTCTCTCCCGAATCTATGTTACATATTCATAATTCTACCATTCGTCTATGCTTAGAATACTGCTGCGAAATACGGTCTGGTACCCCCCCCCCCATCATATATATAGAGATCCTTGATAAAATTCAAAGAATCTGCAATATTACTGGTCCTGATCTGGCATCTCGGTTTCAGTCACTTTCTCACCGCCGTAAGTTGACTCAATGTACCTTTTTTTATAAATATTTTCATGGTAATTTTTCGGATGAGCTCTTCACTATCGTACCTGGACTTTTTGAAATTGTGCCCAGTAATAGACTGGCGACGAGGTTTCACCAGTTTTGGCTAGATGTAACCGTAAGTTCTATGTTAACAGTTTCTTTTCTTGCGCTTATCGCTTGTGGAAGTCTCTTCCGACTCGAAGCTTTCCAGCCAACTTTAATCATCAAACATTTCAGTGCAACGTCAATTGTTTTCTACTGTTCTGATTACTTTTCTTTTGTTTTTGCTCCTTAGTAAAGTTTGGTTGCTAATTCTTCCACACCCAGTAACCCCTAGTGCCTTGCTTAATGACTATAATAATCGCGTTTTACATTTTTTTAACGGTTTTGCTAACTGAAATCAGTCATGAAATGAACTGAAAAATGTAAATACCTGTCTTTCGTCTTACATAGAATCTAAACAAATATGATTCCATAAGAAAAAATCAGGCTTCGTTTTCTATTCTTATGATACTATAAATTGTATACTTAACATAGTTGGATCCAAATTACTATAAAATCTGAAAAAAAATGAAAGAGACAAAATATTTCCGACAAAATCTTCTGCGATAGTTGTTACAATATATTTAGTGATATTTTTATTGCTTTCTCATGATGACCACCTTTAAGTTAGATGGTTAGAAATACGTACACATGCACCTTCATATACAAGTAACAGTGAATATCATATATACTTGAAACTACAATTTGGGTCCAGTACAAACGATATCTACCATACACGTCCTCATAATATGAATTTCTTACTTCCTCTTTTCCCTTGACTTACAGCAATCTCACTTCGTAATCCTCTACTTTGAGTGGGCCTTGGGCCTTGTAAATAACAAAAATAGCAGTAAAAAAAACATTATTTTTTTTCTCTGAAAACATGGAAAAAGCAGTAGGAAAATATTCGTCCATTTATGGAATTGTCCGTGTTCTGCTACGACAGAAATGAAATTGTTAGGCATATTTAAAGAAAATATTCTTTAAATTATGGTGTGGTAGATCTGATCATAGGCGGTCAATGCATTATTTGTTCCACCGCAGGCGATTATGTGCATGATCAGAGGGAGAGAAAAAATCGTATATATCTCCATCAAGTTGACTTACGTAATGTCGCATGAACTGTTTTTTTATATAAAAATATTCACTATAAGAAGGTGAAGAATGAAGTACACAAAATATTTTCATTGCAAATGACGGAGTAAAAAGTATTTATACATTTTATCGTTTACAAAGTTTCCTAGCATAAATAAATATGGATGATTTTACAATTCACAAAATTTATTCATTAAATTACATCTAAGTATCAAGAAAAAATGTGACGCAGAATGCAGTGATACGCATATACATGCATGAAAGAGACATACTTGGTAGTTATTAAATTTAGCTTGGTAAGGTACAAGGGCAAACGGAAATGAGATTAGGAAGATTGTATTGCGCTAAGTGAGAAGGACACTCAAAAATCTCGAATGCCGACCTTTGGAAATGCGTAATCATTTCAGCTATTTATTTTCTATATTTTCATAGTAATTGTTCCGTAATGTTATCGGCCTTGATCTGGCAACTCTGCTCCATTTATTCACCCCTCGCCGTAACGTAGCTTCCCGCGCTTTTTCTATAAATATTTCCATGGTAATTGCTATGATTAATTTTCCTCTTCGGTACCTCGAATTTAAGCGAAATACTAGATTGGCAGTTAGGTCTCCATCATTTTACAGTTCAAATGGATATATGCAACCGTCAGTTGTGTGTTAAAAGCTTCTTCTATCGCACTTCTCACTTGTGGAACATTCTTCTGGATTCTTTCTTTCCAGTCAACTTTGATCTTCAAAAATTTAAATGTCAATCGTTATCTTCTCTCCTCGTAATTCCTGTTCTTTTATTGTTCTATCTCCTTAATGTAATTTCTTCTCGTATTCTTTCACGCTCAGTAACCTTTTGTGTCGTAGTGGCTTTATTGCTTTGCTTGGGGCGAAATGAATAAAAAACAATTGCAGGGAAGACTGGTAGCAAATTATTTTTCGTTACAAAAGATTTTAATTTGGTGTATAAATAGTCAACTGAACTGTAAAATAAACTGGTGGATATTTATAACGTACATATCTGGCATGCAACTTCGTTTGCTATTCAATAAAAATCAAACTTACTCTCAAAGGTTTGTATAGTATGATTCAAGCCAGGAAACACCAGATGTCTGAATCGAATCTTATATCAGTAAGGAACATTTGTTCTAAGAGGACTTGATTTGTGGTGATCCCATTACGTACTGGGACACCCTAAGAGACACCAAAGTAAGCCTTACATCCATTGTCACACCGGAGAATCAAAAGAGTCAGGTGCATGAGAGGATTAACCCGGAAGTTACACTCATCGACACCGGGTGCAAAATCGAACTCAGGATATGCACATTCAGGACAATTAGATGACAGGAATATACAGGCGCTCTAACAGAGACGAAAAAGCAGTCTCTCTTACATACTTGCGAGATATCAACATTCGAATAAAGTTCCCAAATCGTGCCGAGATTACATCGTACGTACATTAATTGACGGAGTCCAAAAACGAAAAAAACAATAATTTTTCATATAAAGAATTTAGTCTCATGTTCTTATCAGACGTTTCTAAGGTCTTAGAGAAGCTGCTCCGATTAGCAGTCGGATAATATCGGGGTATCTGTAATACCATGTCGCGCATGGGTATGTTTCCCTGGATGTATTCCCAGTGGGCAACCCTGAGGCTACATTATGCTCTGCTCTCAGCTACGCACTGGCTGGTTTGTATTGCCATTGATGACAGATAGTGACAATTATGGTGGTCTTTTTTTCTCTATCCTCAAAACATATCTCATGGAAATCACAAAAAAAAGAAAAATAAATAAGCCAGCTAATAAAAAACACCTACCCGACCCTCAATCTTTATTTCTCCAATATTAGTGGTATCCGTCACAACTTCTGTAGCGTAGAATCGTTTCTCCTGGAACGGTCGCCAAATATCTTTGCCCTATGTGAAACCAACTTGAATTCTTCCATTGCTACCAATGAATTCTTGGTTCCAGGCTATCTTCCCCTTTGTCGAAGAGATTCCAGCATTCACATGCATGGCCTTGGTGTTTACATCCAGGATATTCCTCCGATGACCGGGGAATTTTCTCTCGAGGCCCTTGATCACTCTTTCATTCGCTTCCATCTTCCGCTACTAAACTCTGCCAACTATCTTTTTCCTTTATCACCCCGCCTTTTCCCGAGGCTGCAGTATATTAGACGCAATAGCTAATGGTATATAAAAGGCACTTTATCTTCATCCATCTGCGAACATCTTTGTCTTCGGTGACTTTAATGCTCACCATGACACGTGAGTGAAACATTTTAAAGGTACTGATGTTGCCAGTAAGCAGACATTAATTTTTTTCCAGTGCCCAATCCCTTACTCAAATCGTGGACTTCTCTACTAGTTTCCCTGGCCAAACCGAAAAACAGGCTTCTTTACCCCCTCTCCTCGCTCTTGTCGAGCTTCGCAATACTGCCCTCTTGGTAACGCGGGTCACTCTGTGTTAGCTATTCATAACTCCTTTAGAGCATCCATTAAACAGGACTTCCCCATAAGACCTATTTCTGTCACCAGCATACTGAATGCGACTCATTCCGGGATTTTCTTTGTGATGCAACGTGGACTGACATCTTCAGCCTCCCAATAGAAAAATTGCGCCACTGAGGTTTTTTCTTGGCTCAAAGCCGCAATGGAAGCTTTCGTCCCTTATTATTGGTCCTGATCTGGCGGTTCGGCTTCAGTCACTTGCTCAACGACGTATGGTTGCCTCACTGTGCCTTTTCTATAAACACTTTCATGCTAATTGTTCGGATGAACCCTTCTCTGCTAGATGTGGGGCGCCTTTCGTTTCTAGTGTGATTTCCGTATTCGTTGTTGTGCCTGAATGAGTGTTTGGGATGAAAGATTGATTTTATATTATTAAAAGTCCCGCATTAATTTCGTTCAGTTAACAGATGTTTCTGCTACATTTAGAGATTGTGGGATGTTTTATTACTAACATTATTTTGTTTATTTTCCTCTAAATAGTTTTGTTTTCATATTGTAAATGAATACTGGGGCTAGTTTTTAAATTGTTGCTTTTATCCCCCCCACACACATACAGACAATGGATTGTACATATGGGGACTAGTTAGGACTTTCATAGAGACATTGCTGTATTATGGTGGATGTACTAAGAAAGGTAAGTGTTGAAACTTGACTAATGCATGGAATAATAATGCAAACACAAAATGTAGTTAGAATAAAATGTATTGAAACAAGAACGTGTACACAATATTTACATATAGTCTTTTGTATATTCCTGGGAAGACCGTTCCTGGAGAATGTGTTGACTAAGTCGCAGTCGGGCAGAGTCTCTAGTTGGATCTCTTGATTTGCCTCCCTGTCTTCCGGTACCAACCATATTTATATCGTCGGTACTCCGCTATGCAAATTAGGTGAATCCTACCACAACAGTAAGTAAGAATGCGTTGTTTTCGTGATAGGAATATTGTGGTATCTTTGGGTCAGTGTTTGTGGCTAGCTAAGTTTAATGTTAAGACAGATGAAGACCGTCCTTTTTCCCACTTCCCATATTGGCCTTGTGCAACATTTTCTGTACATAGCAGAAAAAAATATCGCTCTTTCTTATGGCACCTAGACTGCATGAAGATAAGCGCATACTAGACTGGCGGCAAGATCTCTTCAATTTACATTTAAGCTACCTACATGTAGCCGTAACATCTATGCTAACAGTTTCTTTCCTCGCACTTCCCGCTTGTGGAACTCCCTTCCGGCTCCATGCTTGCCTTCCAAAAATTTAAATGCAATGTCAATCGCTATCTATTGTCCTCCTGATTTTCTCTTTCTAATTACTAATACTTCTGCTCTTAATTCCTCCACACCCTGTAAACCCATGCGTCTTAGTGGCTGTACTGCCTTACTTGGGGTGATACCGATTAAAAAAAATGACATGAGTGATCAATATCTTTGAATTCTGCCCCAGATAGAACAAAAGAAAGAAAGAAAAAGAACAATATTGATCAACACGTAAAATAATTTTAAAACTATGAACTTAACAATAAAGGAAAATGACCATCATTCTAATTTGATTGTTCACTCTATATAAGGTGAACAGGCATGAGCCTCATTTTGAGTTAACATTCATGAAAAGGTCAAGAACAAGATTAATAAATTTTTAAAAATTCATGGTTATAACAATGCATTTCAAAATATGAAAATAACCAAATTCTGGATTGTCAGTTTTTTTGTTTTTTTTAAAAACCAGTCACTTTCCATTTTCGTGATAATGTACAGAACAAAACGAAGTGGATGAGTCAATGAGAAATAGGTTTTAAGCGTTTTTAATAAATTTGAAATTTATGAGACGCATAATGCGGAAAGAGTGCTTGGAGAATTTTTGACTCACATGACATATGGAAGGCTGAGGAAGCATCACCTAACCTACCAACCTAGTTTGTATAAATGGATGGCAGAACGGGTACTTCGGGGAGGAATAGACAGTCAATTATGTGCCATGTGTGATACACGCTTAGGCGATCATATATATTTCAATACATTGACGAGGCAGATTTTTTCCCCGCATTAAGTTGCCATTTCTTTCTGCGGTAGACCAGTTACCATCCAAGGTTATAGAACCCGGTCTGTCCTGTTATTTTCCTATGGATTCATACCTTTCCGAAGTAAGTGAATGAAATGGATTTGACTGGAATTCGAACTCGGCTCTCCGATTCCTCAATCCGAGCCGCTATCCATTGCTCCACCGAGGAATAGTAAAGGAACAGATATTGCTTAGAGCTACGAAGAATAGGAAGTTGTTGATAGCCATGATCGCCCATTTCCTGAAGGGACACTGCACATAAAAGAAGAACTTCAATTCTACTCATTATAATAGCAACTAAGATGGCTGAGATCTTACGTTTGCTCAGTTGATCTGAAATATTGCTTATATATTCAAAAGTTGTCATGCTTCAAGCTTCGTTATCAGTATGCATTATCAGTGAATGCAGACGATTGTGATGAAGAACTTTAAAATAAAAACAGACGTAATTATGGATTATTCCATGATAATGTAACGTTATCGTCATTCAAACTAATGAGATCACGAAACTTACTATCACATACGTAACATTACAGTTTATTTCTCTCCGGACTACGTCAATCACCGTCTTCCTGTTGGTGTGTGATCCTGGGAACCTCTCCGAAAATGAACATTTGTGTGGATGTAAGAGATTCTCTTCTCTCTAGGGTAGGTGATTATATATCTATCCGCCATTCGCGTCTTTCTCACACGTACACATCCAGGCGCAGCTGGGTCGACCATATCTTCAGATATTGGGACAGGAAGTGATTGCGGATGAAGCGTCAGCGGTCATCTTTCAGGTCAAACCTGCACTTGGCTTCTCTGAATGACACCGAGTGCAAAGTCTATACTGGCGATATCTAAAGCGAGCCACATGTTAAAACAGTATCAATGATTTTTATTGAGTAAAATATTAGAAAGAAATCGAAAATAACTTATTGCTTTTGAAGTGACTGTTTATTTTGGTGAATGTGATCAGATGGTCACTGTTAGCCGGCAGTTATGAAGACACGGCCCTATTTCAGCTGTAACTTTCTTTTTTTAGAGTTTGTACTATTTTTATTTGATGTTTCTCTTCGTGCAAAATCGATTTTGTCAAATATTTATAGAGATTGTAGATGATTGAGACTTTTATCGAAAAATGTAGAACAAATAAATTTAAATTGCGGTGCGTCCGATTTTTTTTCCTTTTTAATTTATTAATTGATTATTGATAAGTCTAAAACGAATTGCCCGCCTTTGTCAGGACGGCATGTTGCTTTTCGTCTTTTTCATTTTCATTTTTCTTCCCTGCCCATTTGCTCACGTATTCCTGTCCTATCTATCTCTTCGTTCTTGGATAGATTTAATATCCTTGGTTAACAGCTGGCTGTAATTCATATATGCACGCTCGCACGCATGCATATAGGCTCGGGCCCGTCTGCAAGTGCGGATGAATGCAGGCGCGCATACAGACTTCAGATTTAATAGATTAAAATTGCTGGAAACAATTTCTTCTTTTTGTGCCGGATCCCTTTAGGCGATCATGGTTCTCCACAACTTCCTGTTTCTTGTAGCGCTTAATAAACTTTGAATTCCTGTTATTTCTTCTAAACCCTGTTCGGCCATCCATTTAATCAAGCTCATTAATTATATCATGTATAGTTTTCCTCTGTCCCTCTTGCCCTCTATCTGTCCTGTGAGTATCAAATTTTCCAAGCCCTCCTTCCACAACTGTCTCTTCCTCATGTTAAGTATAAATTTCTTTTTGTTTCCATTTTCTTTAAAACTTCGTCGTTGTTCACATGTTCGGTCCATGATATCCTCAGCATCTTTCTGTAGAACCACATTTCTATTGCTCCAACTCTCTTCATTTTTGAGGAGATTGTCTAATACTCAGTGCCATACAGGTGGACAGATATCACATCACAGTTTAGTACGTTTTTTTTGTGTCTCTATCGAAATGTTTCCATTTCTTAGTACTGGTTTTGGCTTTTAGATTTCAGTTTCACACTTTCCGTCTTCTGTTAAAACACTTCCCAGATATTTAAATTTCCGCACTTGTTTAATTTTGGTATCTCCGATTTGCAATTCGCACTTTGGGTTCATTCTTTTGCTAACAACCATGCATTCCATCTTATTACAGTTGATGTTTAATACATTCTTCTCACTTTCCTTCACTGCCTTCTGTCGGAGTTTTAAACATCAACTGAATCAAAGAAATCTAATCTTTTAAGCTTTCTTTCTCTTTCTCTCTCCATTTAAGTTTATATATATATTATATATATATATATATGTTGATGCAAGACTCTTCGTTAAGACGAACCGAGTTCTCCAATCACTATCGTGTTTATCTAAAAATAAATACGTCTAAATTCACTCCCATGCCCCAATGGCTTAGGGGTAGAGTCTCAATCCCGGCTTGAGGCAATCGGATGTCTAGCTACACTGAAACAGCAAAACAGTCTGTCTTTGGATGACAATACGCACACACACACACACACACACACACACACACACATATATATATATATATATATATATATATATATATATATATATATATATATATATATATATATATATGCAGCCCCATACATATACAAAATGCGCGCATATATATCTATATGGATAGTTGTATATTTAGGCAGCAATCCTTCGTTTATGCATGTTTCATTAAAAACGACAGACAAGGTACTACGATTGAGCTTTTTATTTAATTTTTTTGTGTTCGATCAAGAGCTTTCTTTACAGGACAAAGGGTGTGTAAGAACCGTCCAAATGTTTTATGTTTCCGAGCGAGATATGTATGTTATAGAAATGAAAATAAAAAGAATTTCTTCACAGATTCGTTTCTGCCAATTAAAAGAAAAATATTAATCGCGAACTGATGATATTATTGGAATTAGTCTGGCTAGAACATTCTAGATGACATAACGGTTATCAATTCTGAAAATGAATTCCAACGAACTGAGTTCGAATCTTGGTGGTATCTATTTATATTCACCCTGCGCGATTGCTCTTAAGAAAGAAAGAAACCCACTTCTTCCTACACTCCATCCTGTTGCGATATATTTTGAAAACTATTTCGTGCATAGTATAACATAGTAATTGAAGAAGTGACTGAAAAACCAGTCTCCCATGACTACTTGTCTATATAGTAACAGCGGTTTTAATGACATTAGTCAACTCTGACGTCGTTCAATCGATCGAATATGCCTGGAAGAGAGTTCTCTCATATTTAGAACATTGCTCAAGTTATATAAAAAAACAATTAGGAAAAATTGTTTTTATTAATTGTTTTCCATAAAACTTGGTATCTTTCTCTCGTCTCCCAGTTAACAACATCGACGACCCTAAACTGTTGTCCACCTCCCTATCCATCTTCTCCTTCTTGTCGACCAACAGATTCTTACAAAGACAGACTCCTTTCATCACAACTCACACATGCATGCTTTCCTTCTCTTTTTGTTGAAACAATTCGGTCGACGTAAGTAAAAGTTCACAAAGAAATAACATAGCCCGCTGGCGTAAGGTTTACAATATCGCCAAGCCTTCTCAGCACCATCACCACAAAATGTAACTGCTTTCGTTATTATTTTATTATTATTATTATCTTATTCCGTAAACCAAGCAGTTAATTCCGCCATCAGGCGTAGAACGTCGAAACAGTTACCAATGTGTTATTATCTCATTAAAGGAGAGGACCATGCCTGAACTTTTATAGTTATGACACAAGAGGGAGAATGTCTTTAATTTTTCATATTTGATCTTGACACATCACATGTTAACTGAATAGGAGGCCCACGATAATCTTCTGAATATACAAGTGAGATAAGCTCGCGGGCAAACAAGTGCTCCTTTCATTAGACGAAGATTGCTTATCAATTACCTACATTAAGTAGCAGTCATTAGAAAGGTGAAGTAAGACTGGACGATACCAGTCGCTTCATTCGCCAGCAGAGGATGAATGGATGGAGTAGTGGCCGTTAGGAGTGAGGGCGATTTGGTTGGTGGGCGAAGATTTTTATACGATTCCAGTCGCTGCCCTCGCTTCCAACTCATTGTCGCGTTCACCACTGGGTTACTTCCTTTCACACACACACACACACACACAAACACACACACACACACACACACACACACACACACACACACACACACACACATGCACGTAAACACACATGCACACACACACTGAGAAGTGTTGGGTAATGTAAGCAAATAAGCGTATTTTATTTAGACACACACTAGAATAGTGGTTCCCAAACCTTTTTTTTTCTCTGGGATGTATTTTCGGAATGAAAAATTAAAAAAAAATGACAGAAGGTTAAAGAAATACATTACAGGGAGGTAATTGTGTATTCGAAATTAGAACATTATCATTGATAACTCTCTCCTCCAATTTGCGGATCCTAGTTCTTCTTTTATGTGCTGTGTCCCTTCAGGACGTAGGCGATCATGGCTCTCCACTTCCCCCTATCCATTGTAGCTCTCAATATGTTTTGTCCTTTTGCTATTTCTCTCAAACCCTGTTCCGTAATCCACTTGCTTAAGCCCACTAGGTATGTCCCGGGTTGCTTTCACTTGTCTGTCTTTCACTCTATCCACCATGAGAGTATCAGATTCTCCAAACCCTCGTTTCTCATAAAGTGTCCCAGAAATTTCAGCTGCTTCTTTCTGGTGTTAAGTATAAGCTCCCTCCTTGTTTGCATCCTCTCCAAAACCTCATCGTTGCTCACGTTCATGTTCGGTCCATGGTATCCTTAGCATCCTTCTTTGCCGCGAGTCTCTTCTTCATCTTTGAGGAGACCGTCCAACATTCGCTGCCGTAAAGGAGGGCAGATATCCCGGAGCAGTTCAGGACTCTTTTCTTTGTTACCAACGAAATCCCCCAGGCCTCATAATACTTTCCTTAGCTTTCGGAATGCGTCTTTGGCCATCCCAATACACGTCTTCGGATCTCAGCGTCGCACTTACCGTACTGTCAGAACACTTCCCAGATATTTAAATTTCCGCACCTGCTTGATTTTAGTGTCCCCAACCTATAAATCGCATTTCGGGCTCATCTTTTTACTGATGACTGTGTATTCTGTCTTTTTGTAGTTTATGCTTAGTCCCTTCTTCTTGCTCTCCTTCGCTACCTTCTGTAGGAGGTTTTGTAATTTCCTTTCCGTGTCTGCTACCAACACTGTATCATCAGCATATCAGTTGTTGTTAAGTTTATGGCCGCCAATGATGAATCCTGGTAGGATTTCCAATTCTCTCAGAACTGATTCGCTGTATATGATGGACAAGTCCGGTGATAAGACACATCCTTGCCTTACGCCCCTTTATATCTGCTGAATTCATTTTCTATCCTTATATATAGTATAGGATCTTGAATATTCTAATATTCTTCCCAAATATATCAAGGTTGCCGTATTTACTTGATAAAATACAAAAAATATCACAATGATAAAATCGGTTAATATTTATTTATAACTGTCGTATATTTCCGCGTATTAGACGACCTTTAAATATCAAAAGTCACCCTTAAAAATTGGGGTTTCGTCTTATACTACAATTCTAAGAAAGTAACCTTAAATTCTGAGTGATGTTTCTCGGTAGGCTAACCTTGGCCTTGGTGTGATAACCAATAATGTACATGAAAGGATTTACATTATCAAATAAACAGATAAAAAAGTAATAAAACCATGCATACCTTATAACTATCATAACTTCATAATAAATTTCCTATTCGAAGAATAATTCCATAATGAAATCAACTTGTAACCATGCAAGCTCAGCTGAGAAAATGTAAATATAGAGTTAAGATTGCGTTCACAACAATGGAATATACTACTATTGTAATGTCGTTAGCGGTATTTTGTGATTGTAAATAAATTATAAGTTAATGGCCATTAGTACACCAGGCTGTTTGTAACAGTTTAGATATAGGAAAAGAAGTGGAAGAAGAATCAGTATTCGCCAGAGATCACGTGATGAAACGTAAACAACACAAGGGTTTCCCTTTTAGGGAACGTGCGTAGGAAAAACATGATATAGAATCGGCTTTGTTACTTCGTTTATTTTGAATTCCTAAGATTACACTAAATAACAACATTTCCAATAACATCATCTTTATATAATCAATAAGCAATCATCGTATACTACAGGTATAGGATAAATTCATGAAATTTTGCTATATTTTTTACCTCGTCTTATCTAAATGTCGCCTTATACGCGGAAATATACGGTATTTATATTGTGACATGTGCGTGCAGTTTACAAGTAATCCATAATAATATTTTAATTTTGAATCATATTTATTTTTAGCATATGAATTTTTAAAACTGTTTCTAAATCTTTGATTGTCTTTCAATCCTTCCGCTGTCCTCTTCCGCCACACCGTTTGGGAAACACTGATCTAGAGAAACAACACACGAGGAACATCCCAGAAGGTTTTAGGAGAGACAGTTATAACTATCCTAGATTATTGTAATTTTAGTATAGACACCTAATAAGCTGACCTGCCAACTTTTGTCATTCTAGACTGAAGGAGACGACTTTGAGCAAACCCTACAAAGCACTGCTTTTCACAGTTGTCTAGTTTGCAGAATGCAGTCGGGAAGTGAAGACAGAGATGGGCATCAAAACTTCACTCTCCATATTGTCCAGCTCTTGCTCCCTGTGACTTTTGGATGCTCCCGAAACTGAAGGAGAACCTCAGGGGCAATCCCTTTGAAGACATTGAGATGATGAAGGAGGCTATAACAAGGGCCACGGATACCTTCGCACTGGATGATTTCTATGGAGCCTTCACGAAATAGCTGGTGCGATACAACAAAAGTGCATTGAAGTCGGAGGATCTTATTTTGAAGGCAATTAAAGCCTTGTACTTCCTTGAAGTTAGTAAATGTCTCTCCTGAAAAAGTTTTAAAACTTCTGGAATGTACCTCGTACATCTAGACTTAGTTGCTGCATGTGTAAGATTTTAAAATTGACAGATATTTACTGTGATTGTACACATCACTTGATCAGCTTCTGGCAAATATGTTTCAGCATTATTGAACGATCACACTTTTATTTCAATAATGAAAATGTTTGAAGAAAAACACGAATTATATAAAATGGCAAGAAATAAACTCTATCAATTTTTCTTATGCAATCAATATTTTCTCAATAAAACTGTTATTAGCTAAAACATGTTGCTAAAATATTCACAATTCACTTATATTTATATATATGATTAATATACCCAATGAATTTCAGCTTTCATTAGAAATATCTACAATAAAGTATTTTCCGGTGTGATATTTTATTATGCAGCTCGATTGTTGTTCATCGTATTGCTAATAAATAAATACACACTTGTGTAGCGATGTATTTTTTAATGTCATGCATATAAATATCACACTGGATCGTAAGAAAGATACAACTTCACCAGAGAAACAAAATTTTGTAAGTTATGGGGTGATCTGGAAGACAACATTGTAAAAAGATGAACAGAGTTTACAGAACACTCAAAAAAAATTGAAAACTTGGCAGTATAGAAACAAAAATAATTGTCTTTAATAGTGCCATAAAAATAGATCCCAGAAAAATTAAAAGCCTGAAAAATGAAATGACCACCAAGAAAATATTTGAAGAATTTGTTGATGCTAATGCAAACAGAGAGAAATGTAGAATGTTAAGAACATAAACACATGACAAGGAATAACCATATATATTTTTTAGACTGGATGGAGCAGACTGAATGCAACCAACCACCGAAGACCCCAACGGCGGAATAGTCAAAGATCTATAACATCTCAACGACCAAACTGGCGGAAGAGGACACTGCCAGTCAGGCAGGCGTAACTCAGACGGAGCCTGATAGAATAAGAATTCGACAGCCCGACTATGTTTGCCAGATTTTGTCTGTCTCAATCCCCTTTGAGTGGTGAGGTGGGAGGCACTTAAGTGTGTGGGTTTCTCCTTCATGCAGTGTTGTCCACCAAAATCGAATTCACGCGAATGGCCTCGTCAAACTGTCTTTGACTCCTGCTCATGACACTTCAGGTGTAGCCTGGACCTTCACAGCCATCTCCGACACCGTCACCAGAGGGGAGAAAGGGAATAAGGAGAGAGGATGACAATCCCGATACTCGGGTGCGAGCGGGTGCCGACGGCCTCGAACTCTCCCTTCAAAGTGATTATGGCATATTAAGATACAACTAAAAAGCTTTGAGCTAAAGAGTATGTTCATGCATGACAATGTTACTTCAAATTTAACAACGAAGCACATCTTGCACCTTGAAAAAAAGGTTTCAAAGACACCAAATTAATGGAATGACATCCAGATTCCAGGTATTAATGCGATACAAAACTCGCAAATCTATCATTAAAAGAGCTGTAGATGAGAATGGGAAATAATACAGAAGCCAAGACGACTTCTGGGAAGCAATACAAACTACTGCAAATAATGTAACAATTAAAATAGTAGAAACGTTTAGAAAATTCAATGAACGAAGGGCTGGTTGTTATAGAATGTAAAGAAACCCATGCTAAGATGCAAAATAATAGAACAATAATTTGCTAATAGCAACTTTGGCAGCAAGATCGAAGACGAGAACTCAGACTAAACGCGACCATCTCCAAAGACCCCTACGGCGTGGGTGACGATTACAACAGATCTCAACGGTTGAGACAACGGATGAAGATGACTACGCATGACAGATATACTACAGAAGGTGCCACTCGAAATTATAACAGAATCAGTGGCTGTCTGCTGCAGTTTCATAATTGGATTCTGCATGTCTCATTCCACAGAGGAAACTTATGAAATCAAGCGTGGATCAATTCCCGTCAAGTTGAGGTCAACCTTAAACAAATTCACGCAATCAGCATTTTCTTCTGGTTATCTTTTACTGCCAACCAACTCTTGAAAAGCCAAACGGCGATAGGGAATGGATGGCAAAAACGGGTTTTGGTGAAATTGGAAGCTTCTAGTACTGAATTTTCACGTTGGCGGTGAATTTTAGCCATTAACGCTATCATCATAAAGGAAGCGATCAACATATTAGGAATTACATTCTTGGATATGAAATAAAGCCGATGACGAATTTGCTAATGTATATAGAATCTTGCATGTACGGTGGAGTAATGGATTACGGCCCAGATTGAGGAATCGGAGAGCCGAATTCGAATCCAGTCGAGATCTTTACTTACGTGAAAGGTATGATTCCATCTCTCCCCCTCCCAGTAATGGGTAAATAGCAGGACACACTGGATTCTAAAGCCTTGGGTGGCAACCGGTCTAAGAGAAGGAAAATTAAATTCAAACCATCCTGATGAGGGCTGGGCTCCGTCTTA
The DNA here is from genome assembly GCA_964036315.1 of Acanthosepion esculentum. Taxonomy (NCBI): domain Eukaryota; kingdom Metazoa; phylum Mollusca; class Cephalopoda; order Sepiida; family Sepiidae; genus Acanthosepion; species Acanthosepion esculentum. Next base: position 77,515,389 of record OZ038480.1, read on the forward strand.
CTCAAGATACAATACATCTACTGCAGCTGCAGTACATGTGGTACCCCTACGATTCTAATGAATTAAGGTTTTTGCGATCGTGATAATAGAATCATGTGTCAATCAAATATGTCCCTCTGGCTTATATCTGTTGGACTTATTTATAAATTAAAGTTTAAGTTGCACTTTGTATAATAAAGCCTAATAAGCTCAAAACAAATTCTATTCTAAGATAAAAATTATAAAGTGAAACTTACACGACATGTTGCTAATTATAAGTGTATCCTGAAAATTCTAACAGCATCGGTTGATTAATATCAAATTTATTGTGAAAACATTCACTTGCGTTAGACATTCTTATCGTGGAAACACTTTATACTGAAAATGGAGCAGCCGCAACCATATTATCGCATAGTCTATCAAGTACGCTTACGAGTGAATTGTGAGTTTTCTCACGTGCATTATTTTATCTATTTATCTGTTGAAATCTAGTGCAGTGGTTAAGACCAGTAACATGAGACTTAGCAATCCAATATTGGCCGGAACAGAAAAGAAAAAAAGTAACGTTATACCAGTTTAATGGGTTAAAAATAACGAAGCTAGTTTTGAAAATCCTTTGGGGAATAAGAAAACTTCGCTCTCACTCACTCACTCATTCACTCACTCACTCACTTTTTATATATCTCACTCTCATACACACAGATCTATCTATCTATATATCTATCTATCTATCTATCTAAATATGTTAATATTTTGCTATATGTGGATACACGACTTGTTAGGAATTAGTTGTTAGAAATTAGACTTGCAGACTATTTCCACTGAAAGTGAACTCAATCCTCATTTGGTCGTACTACACTTGTAGCCTTGTGCCAAACTAGACTGTAAATGTCTGGAGGAAATCTTTCCGTGGACTAATGGTGAGCAATCGTTTGAAGCAGTCTGTTACCAGTGTAGTGAGTTCAAGCCTCATCCGGTGCCTCAATATTTTGGTATTGTGCATATCTATAGAAACAGGGTTCACAGGTATTCGAGAATACAACTTTATCAAACCATAAACGGAAGATTATAATGTTATGCGACATGCGCCAAATTTTGAAATTCTTATTTCTCTTTCAGACGTATCGAGGCAATAAACATGGCAGTTTGCAATCTGCTGTAGGAAATAAAGAGGCATGCCGTCTTGTTGGCACGAGCGCTTCTTGAAAAGCTTATCTCTTTTGGGGTGTTCCTGGGGATCATGAGTAAGCAGGCTCTCATAGTTAACGCCACCGAATTCACCGAGGTTCTTGGTGCGATAGCTATGCAATGGCTAGAGAAATCGAGAATTTTCACAAAAATGTCAACCCACCAATATGTGGCTGCTCAATTATTCTGATTTACATTTCCCTGGACTAGCGCGCCATTTTGAACGTTTAGTTTTCGCCCTTCTAGAGGAATATATGAAAATAAATGTCGATAAATTAGTCCTATGTTAAGAACTATACAGAGTGTGGAATTAGTAAATGCCTCGGTGTATGGATCAGTTATGACCAATATTATAAGAGATAAAGAAACTGAACATAGAATAGGCTGCGCTAGGTGTAGTTTCAGCCAACACTGCAAGATGCTATAAAACCAAAATATTAACTTAAGAATTTGAGTCATACTCTTAAATAGTCGTATCAGATCTAAACTCTTTATATGGATATGAATGATATCCAACTCTTAAAAACATAGTCCTTCACTGGATCTTAAAGAATGGTGATACAGAATCACAAAGGACTTTACCAAATAACAGAAACGAAATCACTTGAGGACTTCCAACATCATTGGATTCACTCTTCATTATGAAATGTTTCAGTGGTTTAATAGCCTTGCTGTTCCTTTCCTTTTAAAATATTTTAATTTTATTCTGATATATCATGTCCATTGTCGGCATATCACTTTTGCAGACGTTCTCGGAGCGAAGAAGCTGTCGCCCTCGTACCCTCTTGCCGGTGGCCAGTTTCCCATACAGAAGGACCTTCGAAATCCTCCCATCATTAGACTGTTGCTTCCCGTGTTCTGCAGGAGTGTCCTCTCCAGGTTCCAGGCCTGGGCAGGGTTTTATGAGAGATTGGTGGTTGACCATGCAGAACGTCTCCCCTCTCCACGCCACTGATGCTGTCCAAGGGAAAGGCAGAGGCCAATACAGATTGGCACCGCAGGATTTGCCAGAACAAAATTGAACAAAACATCGGACTGTCTTAGGGACTCCGGCTCCGGATTTGTCCTCAGGGTTTACTCTCGAAGCATTTGCAATGATTATATATGGCCGCAACAGAGCAGAGGGTTAAATTTAGAGTTTTCCTCTTAAATACAAATAAAGAGATCTTATTTAGAAACATTTAGAAACCTTGTAATGATCACAAAAAATAACGCTATGCATTCAAATTCGAATTGAAGAACGCTCTAAAATATTCGAACATCTCTTGAAGTTGAAGAAAAGAAAAAACTATGGAAGACTTTAAGAGATATACATTTTTGACATGTTAAACGAAAGTAAATTAATGTTGCTTTTATGGGCTAACCATTTTATCTTATTTTAAATTTTATGGTCGTATATAAATATATATGTGCGGGTGCGCGCGTGTATTAATGCGCGAATCAAACAATGACTCACTCTGTAGATTTGTGTTTTAGCGCTTCAAGTGATGCAATTAATTTCTTAATTTAAATAATCTAAAATGAAAACAAGTGTTGGCATTTGTAACTGAAAATATCATTAAATTAGCAAGTTTTTCTAGGAACAGAGAAAGGTTCGTGACGCTTGGCAAAGTCTATTGATGAACAAGATGAAAAATATATTTTACTTCCTCAGTAATTTCCCCCTAGTAAGCTTCCAGGCATCTTTCCCGACAAAACACACACACACACACACACACACACACACACACACACACACATATATATATATATATATGTGTGTGTGTGTGTGTGTACTGAGCTCTCGAAAGTTAATTTCTTCAAAGTTTCAAGTTTTTGTTTTAAGATCTCTATCCTTTTTTTGCGGAATTTTCTTTTTCACTCATTTGGCCTGTTTTTCCTTCATGTTGTCATTTGTTTTACTCTCCCCGCCCCCGTTCTTTTATTTGCTTTTGTCCCTGTTTCAGAAGTTCTTTTTATTCTATCTTTTTTTTATTTCTTTTTAGATAAGTGCCTTTCCATTCCGTTGACATCCAATCTGTGCGTAATGAGGAATTTGCCTGTTGCAGATCTCGTCACCTTCTCGCTTCCATTACCACGTCATTGGTAATGGAGAGGAATGGCGCCCTTCACGTCCCAACACATTTTCCGACTAGTTTTTCGCAGCAAGAAGCATCATTTGCCCATTTTCTCCAACAACGACTTTAGCAGTGATCATGTAAAAACGACCGCAACAGAAGATGCGTACGTATTCATTTGTTAAGTTGTGAGTCTTTGTTGGTCGCGTTTGTTTACTTAAGCGGCAAGTAAGCGTTTATTTGTCTACTTTTGAATCATTAACGTTAACATTGAAGCAGTAAATAAATAAAATAAGTAAAAATTGGTTTTACGGAAGCAAAAGGATCTGTTAGCAACAAAATTCTATTTTTAACTTATCTGACTTTTTCGAACAGCGTTTAGAAAGGGAAAAAAAGAAGAAAATTAAGCAATTTTCCTGTTCTTGTGTTTCCTGCGTCAATCAAAGTCCTTTGCAGTAAATTCTCAATAAGTGACCGTGTTAATCTATAAGATAGGAAAGTATAACTTTCAAATTTTCAAGAAAAACTATTGCGGCGGAAACTGAAACGATAGGAGAGGAGTCGAAGACCAAATTCAAAAGGCATAACTACGCAACCTACACAGGCTGAATCGATATATCTGATGCATACAAGATTCCTCGTTTGATATTTCACTATTGTATTACTCTTCCAGACTAAGTTGAACTTATCCATCCATCCTACCTGTATGTATACATAGATAAGAGAATGAAGAAAATCCAATTGAGAGGTTTTACGTTCCGTCCCACATGTTTCTTTATATAGACGAAGCGAAAAAATATATATTTCAAAAGCCTTGAACAGTCAACCCTGTAAAATTGATGTAATGAAAAGTCACTTTTGAAGTTGTACAACACATAGGGCAATGGTTTTTCATTTCGATACAAGGAAAACAAGTCATTGATTATATTAATGGCAACTGTTATTTCTAACCAGGCCAAGGAATTAGCCAGACGAACGAAAAGATGACTATATGGCTCTAACTGCATTACTATTTACCTATATCTGGAGGGTGAAATGGATTCACGTCTTTCCTATAGAATTAGTGAGAAGTGATAGCAAATTCTCCCAGTCGGAGTTAGAATGCAATTTGTGTAATCGCTTATACTGTTAACCGTTAACCAGGACCCCCTGTGAGGAATAACATCAGTGAGAAAAGAAAATGGGGAAGACGAATTCATGCTGTCCATCAATCAGAATTAAATGGCTGTTCGTTAAAAAGCAAAATTAATATGGTGCATTTGCCAGATTTGGAAATGTTATTATAATAAAAGGTTTGAGAACAGGAATCAAGGTCATAGGAAAGTTTGTTTGTGAACACAATTTGGTTGCGTTTAAATTTGATCACCAACGAGTGATTTGCGAATTAATTTAGCCTATTTGTGAACTTGACCAGATAAGCATTAATATTTAAGCTTTAATAACTTTTGTTTGGTTGACAAAATTGTATAACGAGTTAAGAGAGAGTTAAACCCGGTAAAAAACATTTTGAGTTGTTAACCTCTTCAATTACAGATCATATATAGTTTTTGGCAAGTATTAATATCAATGCGTCCTATTTTCAGTTATTTACGAAAGTTATGACTGCGAAACTTTGAAGACATAAAAATTTTCATCTGAACATCTGGATGACAATACTGTATTTCCTTGATAAGCGTATCAAAGCGATAGAAAACTTCGTTTAGTTTTTCAACCTTGTAAAATCCGCGATGGCATCTCAGTAAATTATAATCATGTAAATATAATCGATTCTTTGTGCAACCATTGTAAGAAATGTGTGATCCACACTTTCCTGTTTTAAAATGGCATCGACCGTTTTTCCAGATGAAACGAATTCTTGTCAGATGAAAGACTTAAAACAGTAAATCAGTAAAAACGATTGAATTGTTCCTGAACATTACATCAAAAGCATAAATTGATAATATGACGCAGGATAAATAACAAAATACAATTTAAATTGTAAAAGAAAGATATTCAGCTGAAAAGATTGAGCTTTTTCTCTCTACATTAATCATTTGTATTTACAGAATTATCTACTCAGTGTTAGATTATGTGACATGGTATTAAACTAACGAAATATTAACAGTACCCACATGTATTTTTAGCAGTGGTATGCACAGTATTACCAGTAGTAATATACATACCGGGAGCAATAAAGCGGAAAAGGACGTGTGTAGAAAATGTTTAATGAAAATAGTAAGCATAAGCCAAAGAAAAAACCGGTTATTTCAGGATTCATATTTTTTTTTAAATTGGTGTTTAATAAAGAAAAATTAAATATTGAAAAATATCTCTATTATCCGCACATACACGCACACTGTAAAAAGTCAGTATAAATAAAGAGAACAGGACTTTTCTTTACTGATGCGTTTGGCCGCAATCCACCACCCCAGATAAATCTAAGAATTTTATTTGGCAACAAATTTAAGAACGCTCCGAAATATTCTTAAAGCTAACTGTGCAAGTAAAAGCACAATAGGGAGGACACTAAGTGATGTAATTTAATACCCAATAAACAAAAATGAATAAATGTTTTTGAATGTTTTCGTATATGTTTATACATATCTATTTATTTGTTTATTATAAATGTAATTATTTTTCATTATTTTATTTTAATTTGATAAATTATTCCTATATGTATTTATTTTAAATAATAGACATTTTTGAGTTAACCGTTTTATTTTTAGGAAAGGATTATTTCTTTTAAGAAAAGAGATATTTGAAAAAAAATCCATGGCATAAGTTAACATTTTGAAAAGAATCTATAACTGCACTCTCAAGAACTTTCCGTCTAAGTTATTTTCTGTTTAATAAGTATGTCATTCTTGGATTCGAAGTGTTATTTTTGGTGTATAACTAATGCATTTGATAAATTGTTATATATGAGACCCTTTTTGATTTCATAAATACGTGTTTTTTCTTTTGTAAATTTTGCAAGTTTTTCCATTATATTGTAAAGGCAGTCGACTATTTTGATATTGTTAAGACTGGATAAATTGTTGTGAATAGTGGATATTAAAGAGTTGCTTACCGATTAACTCAAGATATTCTGTTATTTAAAATAAATAAATACATAAATAATTCATGAAATTAAATGAAAATTATATATAGACATATATATATATATATATATATATATATATATATATATATATATATATATATATAGTAATAATAAAAGATAAAGCTTAAAATAAGCCAAAAGCTTAAAATTTAAAATAAAACCGAATGTTCAATACCAAAGTTGACAGAGCTTAATATATGCACCTGATGATGATTGTTATGGCATAAAAATGAGTAGTGGATTTTTATATTATTGCATTAATAATATTAGGTTGGTGCAAAAATAATGTCGTTTTTTTGACGTTCAACTTCATGTGAGAAAACGTCATTATTTTTGCACCAACCTAATATAATTATATATTGTAATATATTATAATATATAATTATATCATTAATGCAATAATATAAAAATCTACTACTCATTTATATATACTAGGCTGCCCATAAAGTCCTGACTCATTTAGGAAGCGGAAAGAAAGCAACAAAATTTTATGGAGCATCATCAACATTTATTCTTCAAAATAATTTCCATTATTCTCGACGATATTCTGCCAACATCCGAATCTGCCCCATGTTGTCAACTGAAAATTACGTCAAGTACTGTCACGTGTGGAAATATTGTTTTTTATTGTTGTGTTGACGTATTCAACCATTTTCCTTTGATTTCTTGATATAGTTGTGTACATTTGTTTGGGAGAGTACTAATTCTGTTAGGAAAGGTGAAATAGGGAAAAAGAAAAAGGTAGATTTTGTTTTGTTATTAATAGTTACTTTGTTTTAATAAATCCATTTCGTTTTTTCCTTGAACAAGTCCATATTGGACGAAAGGCATCGGCTAATATTACAGTTTTCCAATTGTCTTTTACATTTATATATATATATATATATATATATATATATATATATATATATATATATATCAATAAATATTGATTGGCTGCCAAGTATGAAATTTAAAAGCTGTAATATCATAATCTTTAAAAGCTGTAATATTATAATCTTTGATAATACTGTAAAGGCTATATTCTCTTTATTGTAGGGGAAACAGTTGTCGCAGTGAACTAAATGTTATAGTTGATAGCATTTATATTAAAATTTGTGTATACATTAGGAAGTGAATGTATGAGTAAGTAATGGAAAGTGACCGACGAGTAAATGGCCCAGCTGGCAAGAGTTGAAACAAAAAGAAAACATTATCAGCAGTAATAGCAGTAAAGTAAAAAAAAAGCATCAAGGAAGAAATCCGAGCCAAACGAGAATAAGCAATAGCTGTTCTATTTATATCGACTGAAAGTAAGTATGAATTATATTGAGGAAATTCATCTTTGATGTGGGACTCTTAACCCCCAACTGTCTACATTAACAATAATCATAAAAATCTAACGGGGCGAGGTTTGATCAAATCAATCAGGTAATGATATATTTTTATATTTTCTGTTCCTTCACCCCAAATAATGTAAACTTACTTATGGCAATTATCAATTAACCTCAAGAAATTATAAGTTTTGAATCAAAGTTTGTTTGTTTTTTATTAAATTTTTAGCACTCTTTCGAAATGATAATTTTAAATTTTAAGTCTGGGTTTCCTAGCAACAACACCAACCCTCAGGATTAAAATTACCAAAAATCAGAGTTATTCACATTTTGTAAATGTGGATGATATTCAAGGTACTTACAAGGTATTTTTACAATTAAAAAAAAATATATATATATCTGCTTTGGCGTGTTTATCGGGGTGGCTCCACACTTAGAAATATCTCACCCTAGTCAACCACATTGAGCGATCGCAAAGGTCAACCCAACCGTAGTTCAAGTGAAGGGCCTCACTCTGGGAGAAATTGGTGCGAATTTTAGTAAATATAAATTCTTTTTATTTTGGGGTGAATTAATATTTTGGGCTGAATTAACAGAAAAGATCTGATTTTTTCATGTGTAGTAACACGACTTTTGATAATAGCAGCTCAGTCGGAATTATAACCTTTAATTAAAAAAAATTAAATACATTTAAGTAATAAACTGAAAAAAGTTATTTAATAACTTGGACAATATTTTTTTATTTGTCATAATTATTTTTTTCGAGAAAACACTGGTTTAAATAACAACTATTCTTTTAAGCAGTATCATCGACCTGGGAATACATACCACTGTTTTAATGCTATATTTTCGGAATTTGAGGCAGAGGTCACACCGGCGCATAGTAGGAACATAGAAGCACAGATGACGAACTGCCAAAATTGTGATGAAAGAAATACCAGACAAAACTTATTATTTTGTCCGAATTTCAGGCAATATTTTCTCAGTTTTCATTTTATGCTTTGAAATGACGTCAATTTTGTTAGAGTGTAATTGATACAAGAATAGTTGGAATTTACTGCAGTCATAATCGCTCCTTTTGTTGAATGTTCGTTGGAATTCCTTTTCTTTTCTTAAGAGAGTTGTTTTAGTACGTCACAGGACCAGATGTGGGAAATTCGTGGGAAAGGACTACCAGCTTTGAAAAATGGCATTCAGAATCTTGATTTGCTTTGCCTTGAGTACCGTCCACTTGCAGCGAAAGAGCATACAAAGTTACAAAGTAGCAGGAAACACATTTTTTTTGTTACGATACAATCCATTTAAAATAATATAAATCATTTTTCAAATACTGGAACAAACGTTTTTGTTTATACATAAAAGATAGAACATGTCGACGTAGAAGTCGACCGTAGTCAGGATCATCGGGTCAATGCGAACAATCCCTACCTTATCTGTATATGTGCTTCACCAGGGCTACATAGCTTTCAATTCAGAGTTTTCATTCTTCTAGACCTGTTGCCACCCAAGGCTATAGAACCTAGTCTGTCCTGCTATTTACCCATAGTTGGGGGGAGAAGAGATGGATTCATACCTTACCCAAGCACTGAAGTGAATATAATGAACTCAACTGGAATTCGAACTGGGCTCTCCGGTTCCACATTCCGAGCCGTAATATTAGCGAAATTTTACTAATCCATTACTCTATAATGTCTCTTACGTCGAATAAATTCTCATAATTGAGTCCAGATTTTTTAGTCAGTGTATTAATATTATAAACACAACATTAAAAATTGGTAAGAACAACATTATCCATACGCCAGAAAATATTTTAATTATGTTTGAAATTCATAAAATATATATTAATATTATAACAAGTTAGTCTATCAAACTGCATCTTTGAACTGTAACATTTTAAAAGAACTCAACTTTACCGTAATGATAATACGCAGTGTTTGTTTGAAGCCTGACAATCAGCAGCAACAATATGGCAAAGGTGAAACAGTTGTCTGCTGATTTAAAGTAATGAATTGTAAATTGTGAATGCTTGCAATTCAGGAATGAGTGTTGGAGAAGCAGCTAAGCAATATTCCGCTAACATGCAGATGATCTCGTACATTTAACAAAGACGAAAGAAATTTTAAGGCGAAAAATTAAATCTGAAAATTTTAAGTTAGTGTTGATTTGTATTTTTAGGCAGTAGTGTAGTCTATAACCAGTCCAAGAGAGCTACATAATAATTGAAAGATACATTTAGATATTATAAAAGTGCTTTCTGTAGCCCGATGTTTAACAGACCAGTGCAAATGTAATGAGTTCAAAATATGACTCTCTGCCTGATTATGTATAAACGTTGTAAATATATACCGGATGTAACAGAAAAATTGTCCAAATCGTGTAACAGCATAATTGGTCATTCCACAAAATGTTTAATATCTAAAAAAAAAACACTAAACTAATTGAGTTTCTGTTTTTCAAGTTTTCAGATAAGACGTTTAGCCACCTTGACATAATTCGTCGTAAGACTCACTGAAAAACCCATTGACTTATCCAGCTAGAAAGAGAACAGGTTAAAATGGTTTTGTGCCAGACCCACTGTCTTCCCAAATGAGCAATGGTGAGAGAAAAAAGATCATTCAAGCCTTCATACTCTGGCTTCCATCTTCAGAGTCCATTCAAGAATCATCAAAAGAACGGTAAAAAAGAGGAAACGATAGAGAAGAAAACTGGATTTGGAGGTCACAACAGGAAGAGGGATAATCATTTCACCTTAGAGCTAAAGAGATCAATTAGAAAAGATCCAACTCAATCCATAAGACGTTTGGCATGTTTTAGCTACGACAGTGAAAAAAAAAACTTGAAAATGAAATCATACGTGAAACCTGTGAGGCACCTTGTTACTCCAGGACAGAAAGTTTGAATGTTAGAGAGGGCAGAGATAATTTTGAATAAGTTAGAAAATGATCCTGGAATAATATATATATTTGAACTTTATTTCAATTATACATGAGCTTCCGATCTTTAGCTATGATTATTTAATAATGAACAAAACATTTTCGTTTATGATGGATTTCATCACGATTCTTCTGTTAAGGTTGGAGAGTAATTATACATTCTTATTGCTCAAAGTAGAGTTCAATAGTGTTATATAAACCTCGGAGAATTCCATTAAGATATCTTTAATCATTTCTAAGATACAACGGTTCAAAGTTTAATCTAACAAATGGACAATTTTGCTTTACGCAATTTGTTGCTGTTACACCCGGTGTGTGTGTGTATGTGTATACATATATATATATATATATATATATATATATATATATATATATATATATATATATATATATATATATGTGTGTGTGTGTGTGTGTGAGTGTGTGTGTGTGTTTATACATCAGTGGCAAAGAGTGTTTGTATGCAATGCATGCACTGCATACCTCAGATATTTTTCATGATAATATTTGTGCAATAAAAAATTAATTATCGATAATTTTGATTTTTCTCCTTGTACTCGTGATAATTTTGAAATTCTTTCATTCCTTCATTTCTGAAGATAAATGCTTATTATGACAATATCACGTTGAGACACAGGTTAGTGCACGATAACCAAAGTTAAGCAACAAGCAACGTTGAGTATGGTTAGTACCTAGATGGGTGACCACTTAGAAATACGAGGTGCTGTATGCGTGGATGTTCAGGTGATGTAATGGATAACAGCACGGAATTGAAAGTCGGAGAGCTGTATTCCAACTCCATTCGGGTTCACGCAAAGACATCCCGTCCATACAAAGTTGGTTTGGTTTCGTTTGGTCTGTTTTACGGCATATCAACCTCAATAGGTTATTTAATGCCGACAAAATTTTTATTTCTGGTAAACTTTTTCCTTCAAAAATGTTTAGTTGGTAATATTTATTTTTTCAAAAATGTATTGCTGGTAATAATTTTTTTTACAAAAATGTATTGTTGGTAATACCTTTTTTCAAAAATGTATTGTTGGTAATACCTTTTTTTTAAATGTATAACTGGTAATATCTTTTTTTTAAAAATGTACTGCTGGTAATAATTTTTTTTACAAAAATGTATTGTTGGTAATACCTTTTTTTTAAATGTATAACTGGTAATATCTTTTTTTTAAAAATGTACTGCTGGTAATAATTTTTTTTACAAAAATGTATTGTTGGTAATACCTTTTTTTTAAATGTATAACTGGTAATATCTTTTTTTTAAAAATGTACTGCTGGTAATAATTTTTTTTACAAAAATGTATTGTTGGTAATACCTTTTTTTTAAATGTATAACTGGTAATATCTTTTTTTTAAAAATGCATTGCTGGTAATAATTTTTTTTACAAAAATGTATTGTTGGTAATACCTTTTTTTTAAATGTATAACTGGTAATATCTTTTTTTTAAAAATGTACTGCTGGTAATAATTTTTTTTACAAAAATGTATTGTTGGTAATACCTTTTTTTTAAATGTATAACTGGTAATATCTTTTTTTTAAAAATGCATTGCTGGTAATAATTTTTTTTACAAAAATGTATTGTTGGTAATACCTTTTTTTTAAATGTATAACTGGTAATATCTTTTTTTTAAAAATGCATTGCTGGTAATAATTTTTTTTACAAAAATGTATTGTTGGTAATACCTTTTTTTTAAATGTATAACTGGTAATATCTTTTTTTTAAAAATGCATTGCTGGTAATAATTTTTTTTACAAAAATGTATTGTTGGTAATACCTTTTTTTTAAATGTATAACTGGTAATATCTTTTTTTTAAAAATGCATTGCTGGTAATAATTTTTTTTTTTTTAAATGTATAACTGGTAATATCTTTTTTTTAAAAATGCATTGCTGGTAATAATTTTTTTTACAAAAATGCATTGTTGGTAATACCTTTTTTTTAAATGTATAACTGGTAATATCTTTTTTTTAAAAATGCATTGCTGGTAATAATTTTTTTTACAAAAATGTATTGTTGGTAATACCTTTTTTTTAAATGTATAACTGGTAATATCTTTTTTTTAAAAATGCATTGCTGGTAATAATTTTTTTTACAAAAATGCATTGTTGGTAATACCTTTTTTTTAAATGTATAACTGGTAATATCTTTTTTTTAAAAATGCATTGCTGGTAATAATTTTTTTACAAAAATGTATTGTTGGTAATACCTTTTTTTTAAATGTATAACTGGTAATATCTTTTTTTTAAAAATGCATTGCTGGTAATAATTTTTTTTACAAAAATGCATTGTTGGTAATACCTTTTTTTTAAATGTATAACTGGTAATATCTTTTTTTTAAAAATGCATTGCTGGTAATAATTTTTTTACAAAAATGTATTGTTGGTAATACCTTTTTTTTAAATGTATAACTGGTAATATCTTTTTTTTAAAAATGCATTGCTGGTAATAATTTTTTTACCAAAATGTATTGTTGGTAATACCTTTTTTTTCAAAAATTAATTGCTAGTAATATGTTTTTTTCAAAAATGTATAACTGGTAATATCTTTTGTTTTCAAAAATGTATTGTTGGTATTAAAACCTCTTTTTACACTTACATAGTGTTTTGACCCGAGTTTGGGGCTAACTATTTACCCAGAGTTGGGACCCTAACAGGTGCTACCACCCTGGATCAGGACGGACCTGGGAAAACCAGTAATTAAAAAAAACTCCTGCTGTTCGATATAGTTTATCGTCTTACGCAGGACGCGGATGTAGTTTATCGTCATACCCAGGACGGTTCATTCAAAGAAATAATCTAGTAGTGACGATATTTAAAAGGTCTTTCATAAATTACATTTTTCATTGAAATATTGCTACGTTCAAATACCCTTGATAAGGGTATGAATACACCTATTCTTCCTCAACTATGGGTTAATTAGTAGGACTTGTATCAATAAATTATTATCTCAAAAAAATTCTTACAATCTAAAAATATTTTCTGGCTTTAAATAAACCGCAAAAAGTTTAATAAGTCGTAAAAAACCACTCTTAAAATAAATTGTGAACAAGCGTTCGTTTAGTAGCGTAAGCAGAGAAGATCCCTATTTCTGTATGCCACTCCGGCACCAGAACTTTAGCTTAGATTAAAAATGCCCATCTACCTCAGCCACCACAATATATTTAATGATATCATTCTACGTGTTTGTTTGTGTTTATAAGTTTGCTTTGAAACCGAATCCCACTTCAAGATGACGCGTGACCACGGACAAGACTCTCTTCATCTTTGTCTCTAACCAACGAACTACATAAAATCGCTCGTTTTACGAACATTTATCCCGTGTAATATGTTGTAACGACACGACTGATTACTGTAAATATTAGATTGCAAAATTAGGTTAAACGTAATTTTTGCATTACAAAGTCAAATACACACACACACACACACACACACACACACACACACACACACACACACACACACACACACACACACACCTACGCAAAAAATGTAATGATATAATTACGAAAAAAATGAGTCGGAAGTTCTAATTTTTAATCTTCACGCATGTGCTTTTCTTTCACAATGATAAATTATTAATTCGTTCTGACTAAGATATCTACAGGATATATTCTATGGCCTTTAGATGAACATAGGGAAGTGCACTTCTTAACAATGATATATGTAGGAATAATAATAATAATAATAATAATAATAATAATAATAATAATAAACATTATTTAAATTCTTTTTCCGCTAAGTAGTAACTGATGGTTTCACTGAAGATCAAGTGGTAGCATTCCCCAAACATTCTTTTCAGTATTTAAGCTGAATGATTTTATTTCTCCCTCGGACTTCCAATTCTTCCAATTTTTCAAGGCTCTTTGACACTTTTCTAAACATTTCCAATTATAATGAATATAACTATCATCTTTATCTTCTACAAGTTTTTAGTTCACTGTCAAGATCGCAATATTATTCCAGCTTTTGAGATACTTACTTTTGTTATTTTTTGCTAGGATGGCGATATCCGTTAACAAGTTTTCTTTTCTTTGTTTACGATAGTCAGATGCGATTTGTAACATTTAATTGAATCAGACGCTTAAATTTCAATATCACAAATAATTTAATATTTTCTCTTCCCGACGACAGATTTTGATTTATACTTCTCCATACGTCCGTATCGTCGTTTGAACAATTCCAAGTAGCTCACCGTTCTTACCCATTCATGTCTACTTTTATCTCTCTTCTGGGCTAATTTTCTAGATTCATTTATTTTATGAATGAAGGTTGTATTTCTCTCTCTGTAGAGGTGACATTTTCTATTTTGCTAATACGGTTCGTTTTAATATACTTATTGGATGCTATTATTGACACGATGGCTCCAACGCAACCCACCTGAAGGTCGTGGTGATATGTCTGCAATGCCCACACGACCCTCTAGTGAATATTTTTCCAATTTCTTTTCTGTGGGGATTATTGGGAGTGGGATGCTATAATTGATTACTTATGATGTCATGGTATACCAGAACAACATTTTTTTCCAAAAATATTTTTGAATTTTTTGTTTTTTATTTCGTTTTCATTTCTGCTGTTATTTTTGGGGCCATTTTACCCATACACAGAGCTGTACCATGCATTCAGATAAGCTAAAAGCCTGAGTCAACAGAAGATTTAATTAGCAAAACTTTATGAAATTAAAAAAAGTATACTTTATTTACTTAAGAAACCAAAATGATGCCTACAACCTGTAAAATAAACACAAGAATTCTAATCTAATATAAATCACATTCCTAATAAATAAAAAACATCATATTCCAAATGTCTGATTTCTTGAAAAGATATAAAAGAAAAAAATATAAAAGCACATATTACTATATGACTAGGAAAAGTTGAATTGATTCTTATTGAAACACTCAATGCAAAGGGAAGGATTACCTTCACATTCAGCATAAAATGTATTTCATTTTTTTTTTTTACCAGTTTCCTTTGTACTCATTGATTTGCTCATTTCACTATAATATGATTTAAGATCTAGTCTTGTGAGCCAACATGTTAAATGAAGACTTTCAACAGCAGCAACAATTAACATGGATAACAGAACATAGTCTGGAGGAGGAAGAAGAGGGAAGGAGCTTGCTGAGAGCTGCAAGGGATAGAGGGAAGTGGAGAGCCATGATTGCCTACGTCCTGAATCGGAATGGTACATAAAAAGAAAAAATCACATGTAATTTGAAGAGAAAATAATATATATATATATATATATATATATATATATATATATATATATATATATATATATATTGGCTCCTGAAAAATTAATTTCGGTTGAGCTCTTTGGTTTGAGATGTGGGTTTGTAAACAGTGACTATTTAAGCTAATATTGAACGACTCTTCGGCAGAATTGAGTCACTGTCAGTCACTGTGTGTTTATCTAAATCGAAAAATAAACACGCTAAAATTCACCTTCATTCCTGCCGTGCGCCAACGGCTTAGTGGTAGAAGTTTCGACTGACGCAAATTCGGTCGGGTTTCGATTCTAGCTAGAGACAACCGGACGTCTAGCCACACTGATGAGCTGCGAAACAGTCTCTCTGTGGATGACAAATATATATATATATATATGAAGGGCTGCTGAAAAGTTATCAACTTCACCAAGAAGTCCTTCAAAAAATTAAAAATCTAAAATTTGGTCATTTGATTTTTTTATCAAGTAACATTCAGCTAAAATTTGTTTATCAGGAAATACAGAGATCATAAAATTTATACAATATTCGTTTAAGATAGCAGTCACTAATTCATCTTTTCACTGATTACCATACATTCTGTCTTCTAGTTTATGTTTAGTCCCTACATGCTTTCCTTCATTACCTTCTGTAGGAGGCTTTGTAGTTTCCTTTCCGTGTCTGCTATCAGCACTGTGCCACCTGCATATCTTATGTTGTTAAGATTGTGGCTGCTAATGATAAATCCTGGTAGGATTTCCAGTTCTCTCAGAAATGCTTCGCTGTATAGGTCTCTTATTGAAACATCCAATACAAAGGGAAGGATTACCTTCACATTCAGCACAAAATGTATTTGATTTTTTGTTTGTTTTTATCAGCTTCCTTTGCACTCATTGTTCTCCTCATTTCACTATAAGAGAATTGAAGATATAGTGTTAGGAGCCTGGGACAACGAGGGAAATGAGGCTTGGAAACAAACGTGTTAAAGATGCATGTCTCTTTGCTAGTTTCCTTTGCGCAGCCATGATTATGAACACTGAATCCGTTTATTACTATTAATAAACTTACAGCTAAACAGTTTGCCTAAAATGATAGTCGAATGCAGTAAGCACGATCAATGTTCAACGGCGGTTACAGAATTAGATAGAAACTAATCAAAATAAAATATAAGAAGCAATATTTCAATAAGAAATGTAATTTATGAAAGACCATTGAAATATCGTCACTACCAGCTTATTTCTTTGTGTGGACGAGATTTCTTTGCGTGAATTAGTAGTGGTATGCGCTGAAAAAGCAAGCAGGAAAAGTAAACACTCCCATATATATTTCCCGCCTTTATAAATCGTTCATTGAAATAGATGCTAAGTAGTTTATTCAGAAGCTCATAAGTGAGCCTCTGTGTCCTGAGATGATTTCCATCATAACGCCCAACCACACCAGTCACCTGATATCACTAATGTGCAAAACACTTTACATGACGCAAATGGTTAAACTTGTTCCGAAAATTACCAATATCATATGTGAAAATATCTGAAAATAGAAATTACAACTCTGGCGATCACTCTCTAAATTCTTCCCTTGATTTCACTCGGACGCCTGCAAAATTAGTCGAGGAATAATTTGCCGAAATCTCTTCTGCTGCGATATTGGACATTTCTTTGGCTCTCCCATCACGAAGATAATAGGTCATGAGTTGCAGCGGTCAGTGAAATCTATTTAGAAAATTGCTTTCGGTGATATAGCTCCTTTTGCTGCGGCTCTATCCTATTACGTGTGTTCTTAAAAACTCCTGTCGATAACTTCAGTCTTAAGTGCAGTTGAATGGCGTTTCTGTTACATTTCAGCAGCGGCAACTTATCTCGGTCGAGCGCGCTTCCATATCCACACAGTTGCCCAAGTGCTCTCCCGCTGCCGAGCTTGCAAATTCGTTAGACAGGTCACCTTTCTTGAAAGGACCGCTGAGCACAACTAAACATCCCACTTAACACTAAAGTATGCCTCATTTCAACTATGTGGCTAATTCAGCGCTGGTGTTTACACCAAATGGACATCCAGTTGGTGGTCGTCCGTGTGATGAGGGATCTATCTTGTCGGATATGGATAAAATGGCGCAAGAACTGGTGCGCCTTTTCCGCCTGCTTTTCTTATTAGAATCTGATTAACAGACAAAATCTGTGACTATCAAAGGGCAAGAAAAGACTACCGCATCAAAGAAGTGTAGGAATTCTTAATGTAAACTAGAAAGATTTCCTTTAAAGAAATACACAATCCCGGTCGTACACGTGGTTATATGCAGGTAATTTTTTTTTACAGTTATGCTTTCCTATTCCCCCACCATATATATATATATATATATATATATATATATATATATATATATATATATATATATATATATATATATATATATATCTTAGTGTGTACAATTACCCAACTAATACATATTGGGACATCAATAAGTATTTCGCCGAATGAGTAAAATTCTTTATTTTACATTTCACATGATCTCATTTTTGTCATTGTACTTAACCTTAACCCAACGCTTTTCCATTAATCATATGGATACACTATAAAGTAAAATCTCCAGGACAAAATTCAGTTAATAGCTGTGTCAGGCTACGAACTTAGTGATTTGCCCTTCTACTTAAACATATAAAACCATTCCATTACTGAAGTATTATTGTATAAAGAAACAGCTTTTGACGACATTCAATTTCACATGCTATATTACAGAGGTTCATGCTATATATATATATATATATATATATATATATATATATATATATATATATATATATATATATATATATATATATACGTATGTGTGTGTGTGTGTGTGTGTGTGCGTGACGTTTTATTTAAGACAAGCATCAGTGATATGGGATTGAATCTCATATGAGACATAGCATGAATCTCATCGGAGGCTACGTGTTTATTTTCATTTCATTTTGTTTATGGTAATCGTTGAAGAGTAGAGATGCTAAAATGATATAAAAAGCTATATCAAAAGGCTGAAGAAAATAGTGTAAAAAAATTATTATTAAATACTTTATGTCAGAATACAGATGAACAATATTAGAGTCCCATTACTCTCATCATTGTTGTTTTTTCTCATGATTTAAATATGACTTTTTCAAATGAAAAGCACAAATGAAAAGAAAAATCATTGAATGTCAACAAATAATCTCAAAATATCTGAAAATATGTATCAACAGCATATATATATATATATATATATATATATATATATATATATATATATATATATATATAGGGTGCGATGGATAGATTTTCCTCTAAATTACACCAAAATTAAAGTAACATTGACATCTCATTTTAACAGATAAATTTACCAAAATTTCACAAAAAATATGTTGAAATACAAAAGAGTAAATTTATTCAATTAAATCAACTTGGCTTCTACCACTGCCTCCATACGAATTCGGAATCTCCTGCAACTCTTCTTGGCGTTTCCATGTTTAAGTTGGTGAATGCTGCCATAATGCTTGCCTTCAGTTCATTTTTGGTGTTACAAAGAATTTTGTTGGTCTCTTGCTCAACTGCGCCCCACACATAATAATCTAGGGGGTTGCAGTCTGTGGAGTTAAGTGGCCAGATGTAAGGGGTGATATTGTCGCAGAAATTGTCTGAGACAATGACTGGGTTCTCCTGCTTGTGTGGCATGGTGCGGATTCCTGTTGCCAGACAACAGCCGCCCTCTTGACACAGGGCAGCATTACTTCCTCAAGGCACTTGATATAGGCATCTTTGATGCCCTGTGGGAAGATGAATGGAGGCATAACGTCGCCATCACGAGTGACTAATTCATCTCTTTCCGAATCCTCTGCACTGTACTCAGACTGACATCCAAACACTCTGAAATGTTTGTATTGGAACTTTCGGTGCGAATTCCAAGCAGTACAGCATAGCGTTTCCAAATTTAAGGCGGAGTAAATTGTGTCATGGTGGTCTTTTTCTCACAGACGGCGCCCAACTACAATACTGGGCAGTTGACAAACCAAAAACACCCCCTCACACAAAAACACCCCCTCACACAAAAACACCCCCTCACACAAAAACACACATAGGGTGCGATGGTTAAATTGTCGCCATTTTATAATTTGTCAACTGTACAGTATATATGTAGAAAGATATGTAGAAAAATAGGAAAGAACACGTTATGTAAATAATCCAGAGTTTTTTTAGTATTTTTGTTTTTATATAAAAAAAAACAGTGCTCCATACAGAAGTAGAGCTTAAATTATAATTATTTAAAAAAAAATATGATTCCTTCGCTATATAAGAGTTCTCATGTTTCAAAAACGAGAGCCAAAACCCTCAATATAATTATTAAAATTAAATTGAGTTAAAGTATCAAGCCCTGTTTCATCCTCAAGCGAAAATTTAGGAATAACCAATCTTGAAATTTACGCATATTTATAAGCATGTTCATTCGCAAAATTAATTACTATGGAAACGGCTGGGGCGACCATTTTGATAAGGGGCCTAACAATTAATTTTTATCCACATATCAGTCACCTTCGGAAAGAGGTCAAGTCGAGGTAGGGTGGGGTGTCCATTTCAAAGCGAATGATGGCATTCATGTACGCACATCGTCTGGCCAGTCACAGCGAAAGATAGCTTTGGCAACATGATATATCGTTAAGTGTCTAGAGAATTTTGTTTTATTTTATTTTATCTATTTATTTATTTTTTTCCAAAGGGCTGTTTCATATATAAACGCGTCGCACTGAACTACAATTTGTTTTTTTGACAACTTCATAAAGGGTTTTTCTATCTTATGATTGGGTTAAGCTTTTAAGTCTTTTATCAGAATATGAAATTTAAATTTTTTTTTAAGCTAATTATTTAATGCAAAAATTTGTCTATGGTTTAATAAATTTTCATTATTTAGAAACTTAATAATGTGTAGTTTTTCATGTAGGCATAAAGGGCATGGGTCATCCCAGGTTTTACAAATTCTTGTTCTATTTATTATTTTCCATTTTACTTTTGGTGTTTTATTCATTTCTTTTAAATGCCAAAAATATTTGGATAGAGATGTCTGATTTCTATTTCTAATATTATTGAAGGAGCTTTTGTGTTGTTTCCATCTAATTTTAAATTCATTCTTCGTTGAACCAATATATATCCTATCAGTGTTAGGATTCTCAATGGATGAGATAGTGCATTGGTATACCACAGATTTTGTACGGCATTTATTTTCCAACGGGCAGTCTTCAGGGTTTCTACAATCACATAATTTTTCATTATTTTTGTTTAATTTTAGTTTAGGATTTTTATTAATACTGTTTTGACATGCGTGGTTTTCCAGGATTTTATTATTATGTTTTTTTATGATTCTTTCTAGATTTTCAGTGTAACATAATTTTAAGGTGTTTTTATTAAAGATCATGCTAAGTCTGCTATTAGTAGGAAAGTGTTTTTCAGTTAAAGCTAGGAACTTATGTCCTAGCTTAATACTAACCATTGGGTTGAATGGAGGGGTATACCAAATGATTTTTCTTTTCCTGTTTTTCTTCCTGTTAGTACTATTGTTTCTATAACTTATGTAAGCATTTTTGTATCCGCTATTTTAGGGCTGTGTTATAAAAATTACTGTGTTGTTGGAATATTTCCTTATTAGCGGAGTTCATGCTGATATTTTTCTCTATTGATGTGGGTATATACTTAATTATAGATGGAGGGTGGTTTGACTTAGGGTGTAGATACAAGGGATTAAGTTAATGGTCAGAGTTAAATTAGATCAGGAAACGGTATTATTAAAAAGTGCTCAATAAACATATAAAATGATAAAAAGATAAAAATTTAACATGTAGCGCTTTTAAGTATAGAAATTTAGGAAATAAGTCGATTCCGCTTCCTTGGTTTCAACGTGCCGGTATTTTCAAGCGATAATTATATATATATATATATATATATATATATATATATATATATATATAGAGAGAGAGAGAGAGAGAGAGAGAGAGAGAGAGAGGGAGAGAGAAAGAGAGATAGAGAAGAGAAAGAGGGAGAGGAAGAGAATGTATTTTCTCGCGAGATAATGTTAGCGCCCTGTTTGGTCAAAATGCACTCCTGTGGGCTGACCTCTCCAGGAGCCAGGCCTGAGCGATGGTATATGTGCCGTGTCCCTATATATATGGTTTGTATGTGGATATAAACTAAATAACGAGATATATTAGCAACTGTATATGAGTGCATATACAGGTAAGCATATAAGTATTTATTTAATTTGTGGTGTAAATAAATCGGTGCTCAATATAGTTCAACGAGCTATAAAGTATATTAATAAATACACATATGCCTACACTTATCGTGAAACTCGGAGTTTCATGGTTTCCCAACTCGTCAGGCACAAATGGTAAATAAACCATTTAATACAGTCGTTTTTTAAAAATACTGTGTCTCATGGGATGGACACTAAAATGTATACAGATTGAAAGTTCAAAGTTATTATAAACTTAGTGGGGTATAATTTCAAAATATAGAGTGTTAGTAGGGAAATATCGGGTGGGGGGGGGATGGTGCATACTTTAAGATTATGTGGTACATGTTTTCCTGTTGGGGGAAACACACACATATACACACTGATAGTTGGTTATTGTGTAAAATGGTGTAACCCCCCCCCCCCGCCCAAAATAAAGGAAGTTAAGAATAGTAAAGCATAAGGAGTAAGCAATATGATTACAAAATGGAGGTGGATGAATGTACGCACGTTTATAAGTCATCTCTATGTTTCAAGGGAGTAACATTGCACTGTATATAGAGCTAACATTTTATAATATTAGAATGTAAGTTAAAAATAAAAATTGTAGATAGACAAATAAGGTTAGAAAGTGAGAAAAAGTAAAAGTAAAAAAAGACTAAAGAACGCCATGTTATTCGTTACGTTATCAATAGACATTGTAAGGGTGCAAGGGAAATAGCATATATATATATATATATATATATATATATATATATATATATATACAATTGGCTGCAAATTGTATTCTATGTCTACATTATTTTACCCATTTTTTCTGAATAAACATTCAGAATTTGTTTTGACATTCGTTCAATTAAATTTAGTGAAAATATAGCAAGTTAAATTCAACTTATAATACTTGTTTTTTTTTAACATAAATATATAGGATATGTGTGTGTGGTATAATGGATTGTAACTCGGAATAAGAAATCGGAATATCGAGTTCGAATCCCAGCCGAGTTTGTTACATTCACTTACGCGCAAATATCTTTGTGCATGGTATGAATCCATCTCGTCCCACCCCTAGCTCGAGTGTAAATAGCAGAGTAGATTGTGTTCTATAGCCTTGGTTCTATAACATTCTAGACATGGTGACTTGATAAAATCACACATCTACAAGCAAGCCTGGGCTACTCGTAGGAATGCATCAGCCCATGAAAATCCGCAGTGAGTGAATTTCTTCAGTCGTGTAATTTGTGCATTCTGTAGCAGACGGAGAATGCTTTTAGCATGTGCGGGGGTGGTGTAATGGATAACGGCTCGGAATGAAACAACTGGAGAACCGGATTCCAGTTGAGTCTACTTAGGCGCAACTACTCTTGGGAAAGGTATGTATCCGTCTCTTTTCTCCTCAGCTATGAGTTAAATAACACGACAGACTGGGCCCTATAGCGCAGAATGAAACTCAATCTACTGCAAGAAATCTTCTGCCGAGTCAATTATGAATCTAAAGAGGCATGATCGCGCAAGCGAGTATCACGTGTATAGCATTTGACTTATCTAGAATAACTTACGTGACATATGGAGGGCAAGAGAGACAGGGGAAAACAACCCATAACATACTTGGTGAGCTTGAGTAAATGGATGGCGGAAAAGGCCTTATGAGAAATAACAGAAAGACAAAGTTTATTAAGAGCTACAAGGGACAGGAAGTTGTGAAGAGCCATGATCGCCTACGTCCTGAGGGGACACGGCACAAAAAAGTAGATTTGGTGGCGTGAGGTATTATGATACAGCTTATAATGATAAAGATTGCCATGGTTCATAAGAAGACTCTAACTTCAAATGGGAAACAAAATCTAGTGCAAAGGTTTTGAATGATGGGAATTCAACGCTCGAAAAAGTGAATTGAATGGCGACCACAAAATCACCAACAATTTTTTTAGCATATTAGGTGAAACTCTTTCTGGGGTATATTAGGGTCGCTGAATGCGAGGAGAGCATGGTTTTGTCCAAGTTCAGAAGTTCCTCCACCGCTGAGGTGCAACTCCTACGCCCAAGCTGGCGACTGACCGATGGCCGCTTGACACGGGTGGTTTGGGGAGATACGTTATCGTTCACCGGTCGGGTCAAGAAACTCTTCCGACACACTCTAAACGAGGTCGATGCCGTTGACCGGGCTGTGGCTGCCGCAGTGCCTATGCAACACTTTGCAACATGTGTTAGAATTTGACGCAGTTCAATTCCGCATCCCAATTCACCTGAGTAAAGCAGGGTCGACAAAAATTGAATAGAGTAATTGATTCGTTTTCTACGGCTTATCAACACTTTGCAGGTTATTTAACGTCAGGAAATATTTTTAGATTGTAAGAATTTTGGAGGAGATAGTGATGCAAGTTTTACTAATTAACCCCTAATTGGGGGAGAAGATGCGTATTCATACCTTTCCCAAAGGTATTTCGGCGTATGTGTATATAACGAACACAACTGGAATTGGAAATCGGCTCTCTAATTAAAAGTTAAAAACCGTAACTGGTATTCCCAGGTATATGACCAGGCTCGACGTTGCTTAACTTCGGTGATCGTACGGAAACCGGTGTTTCAACGGGATGCGGGGGTAAGGAAATAAATTGAATCATTACCAAAGCAAGTACAAGAAAAGAAAAATTGCCGTTAATAATATCACAGAAAGAATTTTGAAAATAATTAGAAGGTAAACAAACAAGAAAAGTGGATTGACAAGTAAGAACTTATTTGAAGCTGACGATGCGATTGTAAACATACAGAACAAAAAATGCAAAATATTAGGCACATTGGCTAAAGAATGCAAACCAAATTGCCATTGTTAAGTAAACTTCACAAAGAGAAAAGTGTAAGCTATGTAAAAAAAAGTAAATGGAAAATGATTTCTGAATGGTAATTTTAACGATGAAGACAGAGCTACATTGGATTGACCCGATGGCTGGGCTAGCTAATCTGTCTTTCATGGAAATAATCAACCAATACGACTTTAAAATTCGTTATTGGTGAATATTCTAGACAGCAAAATTATAAGTTCCTTTAAAGCTGATGAAAGTGACAAGATACAGTGAGAATATTACTATAAATTCTTTAAAAAGGTTTTTTTTTTAGTAGTGCAGATCGCAACAAGAATCTTTATACTGAAAAGTATATTTATGCATGACAATGTTCCTTCGCATATATAAAAAAAATAAGGTTTCAAATGCACCAAATTACTCGCCCCGCCCCAGTCATTCCAATTATTTATCCAATAGAAAACATGGTGTTCTTCATTAATCCAGTAGAAAACATGGGTTGGTTTGGTTTGGTTCGGTTTGTTTTGTTTTACGGCATATCAACCTTAATGGGTTATTTAATGCCGACAATTTTTATTGGTAGTAATATTTTTTTGTCAAAAATGTGTTGCTAGTAATATTTTGTCCTTCAAAAAATCTATTTCTGGTAAAATTTTTCCTTCAAAATCTGTATCGCTGGTAATTGTTTTGAAATACATTTCCAAAAATGTATGGCTGGTAATAATGTATTGCTGGTAATAATTTTTCCCTCAAGGAAAGTATTGCTGGTATTAATAGCTATTTTTACACTTCTATTTGTGGATCAACTATTTGCCCATAGCTGGGATCCTAACAGGTGCTACCTCCTCGAGTCAGGGTGGGCCTAGGAACACCAGCAATTAAGAAGTGGTCCCACGTTCTTCAAAACCTCCTGATCTACCTTGCTGTTGGACGTAGTTCATCGTCTTGCCCGGGACGCGGATGTAGTTGATCATCTTACCCAGGACGCGAGAAAAACATGGGGCTCATTAAAAGAGATGTATATGAGAATGCAAACCTATATTGATGCAAAAAGATCTCTAAAAAGTAATAGAAATTGCTGTAAAGAATGTTGAAGTCGAAACATTAGAAACGTTAAGAAAATCAATGAATAAAAGATTAACAAAAGGTATAAGGTGTCAAGTTCATACTAGAAACTAAATTAACTGATTCGTCTATATGTGATATTGTGTTGATCAAAAATATTTTTCTCTGACCTACATCATTTCGATTTACTTATGAATACACATTTAGGTTGCGCTTACATAGTAAAACCTGACACCCACTAAAAAACTGTCTATATTTTTATAATAAGGATAGTTATTACAATGTGTAAGCCACACGATATATTGCTTATACATATATATAAGTAGATCCTAAAACATTTAGCAACATCGATTTGCTAATTACAGTTTTTTGTTAAAATATTGACTTGTATAATAAAAATTTGACTTAGTGTAGAAATACATGTTGTCCGCACAAAACTGACATAACTTAAAATGTGAGTAACTACATGTCACGGGCAGACGATATTAAATAGATTTCATGTTTAACAATAAAAATGTATTCATCAAGATTTGAACAAGATATTCAAAGGGATGTAGATTTTATAACCGGTTTAACAAAGCATAAAAACGTTCAATATGCACACCACCTGTGATACGACACACGTCAACTCGGTAGTCCAGCCCCTGCCAAACACGCTGTAGCATGACTTGTGTAACATTCTCCAGTGTTTCGGTGATTCTCTGCTTAAGTTCCTCTAGGCTTGTAGGAAGAGGAGGGATATAGATCTGTCCTTTCACATAGCCCCATAGTAAAAACTCACAAGGTGTCAAGTCAGGTGAACGTGGTGGCCAGCTCGATTCAACTTCCTGGTAGATTCTCATAAAGATAGGTCCACACTGAGGTGCTTTTACGTCGCCTCATTAAATATTTAAAAATTGATCAATATAAACGAATTTTGAAAGTTAAATTACTCAAAATGCTGCTAATTTAAACTAAATATAAAATTTTGGTATTTAAAAATTTAACCCGAACCCGAGCTTGATTGGATTAAAAATATCCAATCAAGCTTTCAAATGTAAAAAATATAATCTGTCTTTTAATAAATTTAATAATAAATCATAGTTTTTTAGTCTAAAAAAACTTAGCCTCAAAATGAAACTTGTCTTGAAAGGTACTTTGAACTCAACAAATGAGTACAAAACGAATTTGACTTCAAGGATCGAAATTCTTGATTAGTTAAAAAAAAATATGACGTGGGGTAAAGTTATTAATACTAAAACCATTTAGTTTCCAGCAGCAGCATTTAGAGTATTTTAACCTTCAGAATTCGTTTAGATCGATCAGTTTTTAAAATATTTATAGAGGCGGCGTGAGGCAGCACAAGAGAGTAAGAAACCAAGAGGCCTTTTAAGCAAGCAATGAATCCGAGTCCTCGTGACTTCTAATGTAAAACTTCAAGTCAAATAGGTTTCCTTTTACATTAAGAAATACATTATCTTCTGACAATACTTGGCTTTAAATTGTCTTGTGTCAGATCTTAGTTGAGTTGATATCTTATGTACATATTCGGAATAATATCAACCTTCTTACGCCTTACGTTGTGTCTATTATTTAAAGTCAAAGCAGGAATGCTTGATTCTTTACAAAGAAATTTAAAACGATTTATGCTTTAATCTGCCAGTAACTTAAATTTGAATATTAAACGTGCATTTAGACCGATAAATCGTAAGCGCCTTCATGTTCTTTAAAAGCCCATGATTCGTTTAGATATAGATTTAGTATTTATCGTTGTGTTCATGTGATTCTGTAGGTACATGCATATTTAATGCGTATGTATACACTTGTATAATGAGAATATTTCTTATACATACATACATACATATATACACGCACACAAATATATATATATATATATATATATATATATATATCTGTATGTATGTATATAGGGAGATAGAGAGAGACAGAGACAGAGAGAGAGAGAGACAGAGAGAGACAGAGAGAGTCCGCCAAACAAATGTATACACAATTTAGGAAAGGATAAACTTGTATAGATATCCTAATACTAAATTTATTCAGACATCACGAGATTAATACAAGTTAAATTTGGACTCTACAATCACAAAAGATGCTCAAAATGGTGGCCTTTAGCTTCCAGATATTTATTAGTATGGCGAACTAGTGCTTGGGAAACGTTAGCCAAAAGGTACAATGGGATTGCTGCACATGCATTTTCAGTTTTTGGGGCCGCCAGTGTAGTCGGTTTTCTACGATACACAACATCCTTCACCACTTGTCGATGCTACAGCCATGAGAGTAATACACCCGTAGAGAAAATACTACAGTAAACAGTATTATCTCAATTTGAGAAAACTAGGAAAGATAAGTTTTGCTTTACTGAAGTTTGTATACATTTCTAGGACTATATATATATATATATATATATATATATATATATATATATATATATATATATATATATATATATTACGTCAAATGTTATTTTTAGTGGACACTCGTATTTAAGTAGACGCTCTGTTTATTTTAAACTGTTCTGCAACCGTTGTTAACGATTATGTCGAGTAAAAAATGAATGTAAGCACAGTTAGGCACTAAGTAATGCAGTGGCAATGTATGTGACAAATTAATTTTACGAGCACAATATGAAGGCTCTTGCTTATCGCTAGTGAAAATGCACAACCATTGGTGGTGACTATACTGAAAAGTCCAAGCTTGTAATTTTACTGCCTGTGTCTGTTTTAGTTTCTGTGGCAATAAATAAGAAGCATTACTTTTGGAGCGTCCTTCGTATTAATTACTTATTTTAATGAATATGTCATTTAGCATATGTCAGTTAGCATATGTCATTTATTACATCGCTTGTTGTGGTCATTGTCATAAGTTTATATCGAAATGTCGCATTCTGAATGATAGAAGGTCTATTTTAAAGATGGGAAATAAAACACCTATGGAACTAAAAAAATTATGGAACTTAAAATCGGAACTTTTCGGACGGAAAAGAGATGGCTTGGAGAATTTAACATTGACAGGACATACTGAATGCGGGGGTGCAGAGGAAAACAACAAATAACATACCTAAATAGTTTGTGACAAGTGAGTGGGAATGTGGGAAC
Organism: Acanthosepion esculentum; assembly: GCA_964036315.1. Classification (NCBI taxonomy): domain Eukaryota; kingdom Metazoa; phylum Mollusca; class Cephalopoda; order Sepiida; family Sepiidae; genus Acanthosepion; species Acanthosepion esculentum. The sequence goes on from OZ038480.1 coordinate 77,544,341, forward strand.
AAAGCGGAATAGTAAAAAAAATCAAAAGTTGCTTAGAGCTACAAGGGACAAGAAGTTGTGGAGGGCTATAATCGTCCATGTCCATTCAGGACATGGCATATAAGAGAAGAATAATAATCGAGTAATTGGAATACTACAGCATATTTATAATAAAATCAGACTATTTTATTTTAGGATAAATATTTTCATTAACTGCAGCGAGAACATTAAATATATCCAAAAGAATTGACAGTGAATGCTGAAAAATCGCCTCAAAGATGAAGAAGAAACTTAAGTAACAGAGATGTAGTTCTATAGACGGATGCTGAGAAAATCATGAATGGAACGTATGAGTGATCAATTTTTAAGGAAACTGGAACGTTATTTAAAACCAGAAAGTGACAGTTGAAATTTCTGAGGAAAGAGGGCTTGTAAAATTGGCACTCACAGGGCATATTGAAGGCAAGGTGAACAACGAATAATGATCTTGAGTAAATGCTTGGCAGAACAGGGAGTAGAAGGAATTGTCGCTATTGATAAGAGATACAAAGGATAGGAAATTATGGAGAGCTATGATCATTCACCACTTAAAGGGCCACGACACATAACATACACAGGAGTTCAACTCATTGTAATATTGCAATCTATATATATATATATATATATATATATATATATATATATATATATATATATATATATATATATATATGTATATATATATATATATATATATATTATCCTCCAAAGACAGATTGTTTCGCTGTTTCACAGCTCATAAGTGTAATTAGACATCCGATTGCCTCAGACCGGGATCGAAACCCGACTGATTTGGTATCAGTCAGAGAATGAACCCTTAAGACACTGGCGCACAGCAGAGATGAAGGTGAATTTAAATGTATTTGTTCTTTAGATAAACACGCCAGTGACTGTAAGAACTCCATTCGTTTTTATCGAAGATTCGTGCATTAGCAGCAGTAATATATATATATATATATATATATATATATATATATATATATATATATATATATGTTTCCACTTCTTTATACATTTTATCCAACATTGTCCTTGATATATAAAGATAAATATCGTTATCTCTCTCTCCCTCACACACACACACACACACACACACACACACACACACACACACACACACACACATATATATATATATATATATATATATATATATATATATATATATATATATATGTATACGAGGGTCATTCAATAAATAAGTTGAATTTTTCGGTATAATGACTTCTAATACAGATAGAAGCTTACTCTTTTTTTTTGTTTTAGTTCTTTTTCACATGGATTTAATTTCTTTTGCAGATTAAAAAAAACTTTGAGAGTTTTGGCGATTAACAAAGATGGCCGACCAAGAAGCATGCTCCAGGATTGAACAGCGGTCAGTTATCAAGTTTTTGGTTGCTGAAGGGTGCAAACCAGTTGAAATTCATAGGAGAATGTCAACTGTGTATGGTGCCACATGTTTCAGCCAAAAAAATGTCTACAAGTGGGCTAAATTGTTTAAAGAAGGACGGAGCAGTGTTGAGGATGAAGACAGGCCTGGGAGGCTTACAGAAGTGAGGTCTCCTGAGGTGATCGAATCAGTCAATGACCACATTCAGTCTGACAGAAGGGTGACAGTGGATGACATTTGCAAGGACTTTGAGCTTATCTGTTGGGACAAACTCAGGGGTCATCAGTCAGAAGGAGTCACCTTGCATCATGACAACTCAAGGCCTCACACAGCAGCCCAAACGGTGCAGACCATCAACAAGGTGGGCTGGGAACTGCTCCCTCATCCCCCTTACAGCCCAGACCTTGCCCCTTTAGATTTTCACCTGTTTGGTCCCTTGAAAGCGTTTACGAGAGGCACGAAGTTTAAAAGTGAGGATGAAGTCAAAAGTGTTGTGAGCGACTGGCTGAGACATCAGTCCAAAGATTTTGACGCTGAGGGAATACGGAAGCTTGTGCACAGATGGGAAAAGTGTGTGACAGTGTTGGGAGACTACGTTGAAAAATAAAAAAAGTAAGCTTCTATCTGTATTAGAAGTCCTTATAACGAAAAATTCACCTTATTTATTGAAGGACACTCGTATATATATATATATATATAGGAAAGTATTGGAGAAAAATGTATACAAAGTTGAATAAGTTTTCTTGTGACGCGTTTCGTCCTTTTAGTTCGTTGAAGGCCTAAACGCGTCACAAAAATGTTTTTCATATATATATATATATATATATATATATATATATATATATATATATATATATATATATATATATATTACAATCTGAGTAGTTTATTTTATGATAGAAATTTTGACGAACATGAAAACGGAAGATAATTAAGTCTGAAAAGGAATTGAGTATATGGCAATGAATACGGCACTTTTTCTTCAGATGAAAAGAATCACTTAAGACAACAGAAATGTGCTTCTAAAGAAGAATCCTGAGAATACCTGAGAATACATGTGAGCAACGGGGAATTTTTAAGGAAAATAGAAATAAAAACATTGTATTTAAATTCAAGTAGAGACGGTTGAAACATTTTGATTAAGTTCAGATGAAAGATCATTAAATGTCTGCAAACGTATTGAATACAGTGGTAATGAGATTGGTAAACTTTGTCCAATAGCTACACAGCCTCTTTAAGACTTGAAAACTTATCAACTGTCTTTGTCATTGTAAATGAAGATTAATTATTTGAAAAGTGCCAGCTTGAACAAAGAACTTGCCAATTTCATTACAACCTGTATTTATTTGTAGATTTATATTAAATTTATCTGACAATGATGCCAGAAATTGTCTTCGAAAATTCTTCTGCAAAATTGGTCATCAAAATGATTTCTCTTTACATTCGCCGATCTGATTTTTTTTAAAGTGTGGCTTCAATTCTCAGAGAAATAATAATGTTTTTTTTTTCTTTTCTATATGTAAGCAAATAACGGATTTTCGGAATACTTTCCACATAGCTCCAATTATTTTTTTTAATTTACCCAAGTAATGAATGATTCATTAAAATATGAAAAAATGTTTTCATTTGAAGAACTCCATGATTTCCCTTGGCATGCAGCAAACGCATTTTTTCAAACTCAAACAATTTTTTTATCTTATTTTATTAAAAAAAATATTCTAGCTTTGTTGTTATTACCATCATTATCTTCATGATCATTTTCTGCGTCAGGATCATTGTCATCATTATTGACTTTATTCATTATGTTAAAGCAATCACCATCATTATTTCTATCATGAGCATCTTCATTATTATTATTATTATTATTAACTTTAATCCTTAAAATCGTCGATGTTATTACTATTAGTGCCGTCATTATCATCATCATCATCATTTTAAATCATTGATGTTATTGCTGTTCATGTTATTGCTTCAAAAGTTACTGTTATTTTTTATTACGATAATCATTATCATCATCATCATCATCATTGTCGTCATCATCATCTTTTTTAGCTATCGTTTATTTATTGCTTTATATCACCGCAGTATTTGCATACAATATCATTTATCTATTTATTTTAGCCTTATTGCTATTGTCTTCATTATTGCTATTACTTCATTTCTTATGAAAGGAAAGCGTTATTGTCCCAATTCGTTGTTGATTTTTTTTCTCAGGCTCTCAAGTCATTAGACTATAACTTGTTGAAGACAATGGCAGGAACAGTGGCAAAAATCTTAATATGTTTCTTTTTAAGCAAACGTTAAATAAATTACGAAATATTGAGAAGTCGGCATTCATATCGAAATTGGTTTAGGCAACGATTAAGACAAATATATGAACTAAACTTCAATATTGAAACTGGTGCAGATAATTAGCAGGGGAGAAATTGAAAACGTAGAGTGAGAAAAAATACAACCTCTATAAAATAACGAAAATGAATAAAGAAATAATGAAAAAGTAACATAAAAAAGTGTTAAAATTTCCATTTTTCTTTTCTCTGAACGTAGAAAAAGCAATAATTTTTCTTCGTTTATCTTGTCAATTACTTACCAACTTTATACTGATTGACACACGCAAATCAATGATTTTTTCAAGTTCTGTAAACCAGTGGATAATTGCGGTATTTCTTGAATTTTGCCAATATCAATTTCTTATTAATAGAAGATGCATTAAGGACATTTTCGAACTCATTTCTACATGGAATTTTCATGCACAAAATACGAAATATATTCTGCAGTTGCGTAATGTCTTTACAACAACGCATTAGAACAAAGTTAATTTCAGCTACTGTTTATTGAATCATTTATAATACTGTTTAAATACATAGTAGAACTATACATATGTGCCTATGAAAAATGAGGAGTTTCTTACTCACAATGTCATTGAGATAGAAAGGCTTTTAAAACTTTTTTTCTGTGTGTATAGTGGAAGAGTAAATGCAATCTCAGTGAGACTAAGAGTAGATACAAGATGAGCATTTAATTTTACTATATCCTCAATCTCTTGATATCGGACACTATAATTATAAAAAAGTGATGTGCAGAGGTTTGGTGATGTTTGGTGATGCATGGGGTCAACTCCTTGATTAGATGCCTCTAACATAGAACCTAGTACTGAGAAATGTGAGAAAGGAAGACATTTTAAATAGGTAAAAATAGATGAAACATGAAATAAGCACTTTACTCAAATTAAATATAAACTAAATTTTTATTTCACCCTTTGATTGGATACCCTCCCAATATGGATACCCAGGGTCGTCGCACCCTCTCCCCCACCTGAACGCTACTGCTAGTCTTTTAAGTTTTTCAAGGTATTTCTGAAAGGTTAACGTTTTTAAACCTTATCTTTCAGAAATACCTTGGTTGATTGTTTTTTAAAATCAAATGCATTTTAAATAAGTGTGTTTCATAAAGACGGATCAAAGTCAGCACTAAATAAATCAGTGTTATTGGTGAAAATTTATTTATTTCTCTATTGGATCATGTTATTTAAGTCATGGCAATTTTGCGTGAAAAATAATATCGCCCAAATATCCGCCAAGGCTTCGGCGGCACACCTCCACTCTATGGTCAAAATGTTTGATGACGTCTCTGCATAGTTGCTAATAGATCTCACCAATATGCCTTATTATTTCATCCTTCAGCTGTTGAATTGCTGTTGGCTTGTTGGCATAGACCTTACTTTTGAGATGACCCAAAAGGAAGAAATCTAAAGGCGCCAAGTCGCACGATCGTGGTAGCCAATTGACTTCGTTGTTTCGAGAGATGATGCGACCTGGGAACTTCTCATTCAAATTCTGTTTGAACGTCCATTTTCGTAATAGGCTTCGACAACTTTAACAGGTTGTTTGTTAGTCTTTCCTTGATTGAAATTGCCAAAGTTGTCAAATCTGAAAGAAAAAGAAAAAAAATCATTAGACGCTTAAACTTGATTCACATTTAAAATCGGTTCAAGTTATCGGAACGCCCTTTATATGCAGGATGAATTTCCCTTAGAAACATTATAAAGAAATACACAACCCCAGTCGATCGGAACATGAGAAAAACATTTTTTTTTAAATTTAAAAAAAATTTAAATAGCTAACATGATAGTCAACAACAACAATTCACCTGCAAGATCAAAATTACAGAGAACCAATATCATTTATGAATTTACATGTCTTTTAAGGAACTACGTTCGTGATCAAACCACATTCATGAATAAGCATATATCACTACATATCTATGAAGAAAACTCACGTTACACCGCTCTGATCATAGTTCAATTAGAACTCATTCAAAAACACACAGAAACCTACCAAATTCCACATACGACATACTTGTAGAAAATATAATTATAATAGCCTCATCAATATTTAGAAAAGATTAAAAGTAATGGAAGCACTAATAATAAGAAAAGAAAAAGCCAACACTCAACATCAACGGCCATGTTTGGAAAATAAAAAAAATTCCCATCACAATAAAAACATATATACAAATCTACACATTCAGTTAAAAATAAAAAATAAAAAAACATCTTTGATAATGTCTAATAGAATAGCCGAAAGCGCTCTGATACACAGAACATTTGGACAATTTTTACACAGTTTACATCCAGAAAAGAAAACGTTCATACGAGCGACCTGAACTCGCCAAACGTCAGTTGTTGTCAAGCAGTCATATTGGGTAGACGTGTTCTTTTTTTTTTTTCGTAATTTTTTTTTACTTTATAGAGTGAAAATGTTAAAAAGAACTGCAGATGCCCTTATGGGTAACAGTGAGAAAAAGAAAAGGAAGCATCTCTCATTATCCATAACATAAAATGTCGAGCTTTTGCAGAAGCTTGATCGCGGTGTTCCTGTGCGGCGTCTGACTGAGGAATATGGTGTCAGAACAATCACTGTGCATGATTTAAAGAAACATAAAGACAGGTTACTAAAATTTTATAGCGAAAGTGGTGACCATGAACTAATGAACAACAGGAAAACACTACATACGACAAAGAATGAAGATCGTGACCGTGTGCTAATTGAATGAATTCGACAACGAAGACATGAACGTATGCTACTCACTGGTTTGTTGGTTATGAAACAAGCTAGAATATACTATGAAGAATTTAACATTGAAGGCGAATGTCAGTTTACAGAAAGTTGACTACATGAATTTAAGAAGCGACAGAGAGACATGAGAGCGCAATATATATTTTTAGTTTATCGTTTGATGTAGTTCAGTTTTTAAGACATGCAAGGCATTTCTTGCCTGAAATAAATAAAATGTATTAATTACTTATGTTCTTATCAGTCTATTTCATTTATCAGTATATTACTCTAGAAATAGACTGTAATAATATTTATAGTCTTGCTTTTTATTCCTCGCGATGTGATTATTCATACTTTTTTGCTGCAATATTGTTTGAATTTCTGAAAAACGATAAAATCGGTAAGCTGAAACATAATTTATCCCAAGGATTTCGGATATGGGATTGTGTACTCGTATTGCACTCGGAACATTCCGACCTGTGACAACCAGCTGCTCAGTTCCCATTTTCCTCTGCATATAAAACTGACTTTAAGTTTTTTGCGATTGTGTCAGGTAATCGCTTAGACATCATGACCAGAGAATTGAGCAGAATCTCGTGTGCATCAGGAATTTAGTTAAAGATAAACGGTGCCTTAGTGAGTTTAGAGGAAGAAAATATGATCTCGTCGTGTCGTGGCTGATTGCCAGCGACCGACGAGTTTTTTTTCAGTTCTTTTATATCTACGTTTGTTATGTCCACTTTTGTTATACGACTCTACAGAGAAATAGCTACTGGAAGGTTTGTTTATCATTTTTTATTCCTGGTGTGTTTCCTTCACTTCGTCGCCAGCTTGTTCGTTTGTTCTAAAAATTGTTTATGTTTTGTGTTTCAAAACATTATGTAAACTATATCAATTCTTATTTCTTAGTCACTATGAACAAATATTACATTTAGATTGAAATTTGCTGCTACAAATTCTAAAAGTCAGTGAATACTATACGCAAGACATGTTTTTGTAGACTTTCGTAGCTTTATGTTGGGGTGCGTATTATATATAAGTGCGTATTATACACAAATTCGTGTTATATATGAATATTTACGGAAGGTTTTCATGAATAAATCAGTCGACTGATCGGAGAAAAAGCAAGAAAATCTCGGAGTGAAAAAGAATAAGCAGATAGAGTGAAACAGTGGAAAGAAATAAACAAAGTTGGAAGTAAGATTATAATTTAGATACGGTCGTGGATGGTAATAAAGAAAATGAGCAACGTTATAAATAATAAATCGAACGCAGTGCTTTGTCACGTTCTGCTAATCTAACATTGGCATCTACGCGCCCCCGTTTTTCATGCAATCAATGCATGCATAACAATTTAACCACTCATCCCCGCTGATCCATCCAAACGAAAAGGTCTCCATTTCCAGCACGAATCGTAAGAATCCTGCTCGTATCTACAACAACCGTTATGGTTAATCTTGCAGACAGAAATCGGCAGTCGAGTATAGGGATGCAAACAACGAGGGTGTAATCTTCATTCCCGGTCGGGAGGTGTAGCGACATTCGCAGTTCACTAAAGAAAATGAAAAATTATTATATCTTCATTTATTTGGACCAGTTTTCTAACCTTTGTTGTTTTTAGTTTTAGCATTTTTTTTTCGATTGCTGTAATCTCTGGATTTATTCAACTGATGATGGTCGGCGACTGAAAAGTCGTGATAAAAGCAACAAAGTCTTCTAATAAATCAATAATAATAGCGACATATGTTCGAAATACGAACAAAAATGAATTAACTTTTCTAATACACAATCAAAATGCTAACACAATTTATGATGCTACTAAAAGATGTAAACTTTGCCTTTTTGCTATATTTTATTTAAAAAAAACAGTTTTACAAAAGACAAAAATAACAATATCATCATTTAAAATCATTACAAATGAATTTCTTGGATTTTACGAATAATTGATTGAATGATATTTTATGACTGTAAGAAAATCATCTTTTAGGCCATTGATTATAAACGTGGGCTCTTAGGCCCACACTTAGCCTGATAATTTAAAAAAAAATGGGCCTGGAGTTGGCTCAAACAATATAGCTGGGCTTTGAAATTCTATTTTTTCCAATGGCGTAAAATTATGAAAAGTTTACTTTATTTTTAAAATAAAAATTAGAATTTATTTAAATATCATTTTCGATGTTTACTTATAATTATTTCTTCAAATTGATTTGAAAACACTTTTTTTGTTTTATTGTATGGTGTTAGAAAGACTTCGTGTGCATTTAAATTATTTTTCATTTATTTGAAACCAGAATATTTTATGCATTTGATATGAGTTATTGAGTTAAACATGACAGAATTAATTAACAAAAATGTTATCTTAGATTTTGAAAGCATTACTTTATCTTATATTAACACCGTTAATCCACATTTCCAGCGCTAGTTATTTAAAATATCTGGGTCTGAATTCTTTGTGACACTAAAAATGAGCCGAACGGAATAAAATATTGAGAAACACTGTTTTAGACGACAACAGCAGCAATAATTGCAAGAATTATTCTCTTTGTAGTGAGCACATATTTCTCTCTACCTCCAGCTCAGTCCTGTTCTCCATATCTTTTCTTTCTTTTTCTTTTTTTTACCTTTTTTTTTCTTTCCTCTTCTCAGCCGCAGCGGCGGCATATTCAACTGGTTTCCAACCTCATGCAACAAGTTTTCACTAACCTGCGCCATTTTGAGTAATAATTACGCGCCATCAAAATCTCGCCAAGTGAAATACGCATGCGCCTGACACAGTAGGAGATATCTAATCGCCAGCTGTATGCACAACGACGAGCTAACCAAGCAGTTACGGAAATAGGTGTGATAATTCTTTGGCATTTGCTTGTCACAATGTAAGTAAACTCAGTTATTTCTTGTTGATGCATTCCCCCATCAATAACGCTAGGAAGATGTTCCCGTCAAGTAAGTATACCTAAGTGCTTTGTTTCAGGTACGTTTGCGATGAAGAATATTACATGGGTTAAATGAAGAGACGCAGATGACATAGTGGCGGAACTGAGTATTTCCAAACGGTAACAAATAGGACGGTCGTACATACATACATAAAATTGTAGGCATACATATATACGTATAGATAAACTTTTAAAAATACACATTTGCATGCAAAATAAGACTACAGGGGACAAAATTTCACGTCAATAAATATATCAAAGTTCTGACATACCAATATCATGCTTGCTGCTCACAACATATAAATTCAAGCAGATATGATTTTCTTAAAAATTGCGAACCATTTGTTATATGAAACGGGCATATTTAGTGTCAATTTGTTTCTAGAAAAATCGAGGACGAATATTATTTGATGTAAAATGACACGTAAACTTAGCTTATTCTAACAAATGTACACAATTGTATGGCAGAGAGGCTCAAACTCATATAGTATTGGTTCGCAAGGCCAGCTGTTCTACAAAACGATGCGGGGTGGTAGCACCAGTTAGGGTCCCAGCTATGGGCAAATAGTGAACACCCCAAACAAAAACAAAACACTATGAAAGTATAAAAATACATATTTTTAATAAAATTACCAACAAAACAATTTTAGAGCATAATGACCAGCAATACATTTTATAGTAAAGTATTCAACAATATATTTTATCTGTAGTTGAAGGTAGACAATTGCGTTCAAAAATATTTGTTAGAATCCATAAAATTATCTTCAAAATATTTAGATTTCAGCATTAACTAACCCATTGACGTTGATATGAAGCTAATCAAAATCAAACAAACAAAACCATGCGACACACACAGACACACACAGACACACACAGACACACGTGTGTGTGTGTGTGTGTGTGTGTGTGTGTGTGTGTGTGTGTGTGTTTGTGTGTTGATTTATTGACAGCAGAATGATTGCGGAACGTGTTCATAGTTGTATGGTGGAGCAGACGATAAAATTCATATGCTTTTTCCTCGTGTCAAACAAGTGGACTTTTTTCTCGTGTCAAAACAAGTGGACTTTTAATGGTAGATTTATCGGTTTGTACATCCATACTTAGAAATTCTGCACGTATATCACACATACAAAAACAAATCGAAATTCTTTTAAAAATATTCGGGGTCGCCAGATTGTAATGAGCTTTACGATATATGATTAGTAAATATAGTTTTACTTAAAATATTTCCTAAGCATTATTACATTGAAACTGAATTTTAAAAGATTTAAAAACTTTATAAATTATTCAATCTAAAATTGTAAAAAATAAAAACAAATCTTGTAAACATTCATTTTTCATCGAAAAACGTTTTTTTTTCAGACAATATTGTCTTTAATATATATTATTCATAACAGCAATTAAAAGCTTCTCAAAATAATATTTGTCTTAGTTTTATTTCTTTTTTTATCTTTCCATTCAAAACAGATTTTCGGTAAGACGGGATTCAATTTTGCAAAATAAATTCGGTGATTTAAATTCTTCAAAGAATTCTGCTTTTAACTAATTTAGTCAGTAAAAATTATCACGTTGAAGAATTTCTCAAGTTTTCATAAAATTAATAGGGGGTGAAACGCATGTAAAAAATTACCAAAATTTTCTAATAAAAAAACATTAAAAAAATAAATTCTTTTATATGTGAATAAGTCCTAATTAAAATCCGATATTTATTTGATTTTTTTCAAGAATTTCTAAATTAATTTGCCTGTCACCGCAAAAAAGAGGCTAACATTTGCTATGCTAAATGTTAGTACAACAGCTGACGCAAGAAAAACAAGCTATTTAATCAAAATTTCAAATGTTCTAAAAAGGAGTAAAAAATTTAATTAAATATTCAAAAATACTTGGATCCTTCTTCTTAATAATAACAAAGATTTTGACGATAAAACTGTGTTTTCATTACGTTTGGAGCACGTTTTCATCACGGTATGCTGATCTTTTAGCGATTTTGTGTAGTTACCTGCAAGGCGATCCATAACTCAGACCTCTACGCCGTGTTGACCTGGGGGCGAACTGTTATCACGTGAAAGTTCGTTGTTGGAATTAAATTAAAAAAGTTTTTTTAAAGAAATGTTTACTTTACTTTTTACCTTTGGATTAACTTAAGTTTATTATTTAAGATACTGAAGTAAGTATAATATTTATTTATTTTATTTGAGCTTGCATATTTTATCTTTAAACAAACTTTTTCGGTACAATAACCACAAGTGTCATTAAGGATTCTATAAAGCTAATTTAAATTTAATATTTTTCTCTATGCTATTGTTCTTCAACAATGAACATGTTAAGTATCAAATTAATTTTTCATGAATAATTTATATTTTCTTTAGCATGCATAATTTTTTTTTTTAAGTATGTTGATTTTTTCTGTCCTTCGTAAATAAATAGATGACATTAAAAATATAACGTTTTTCACTGCGAAATTAATGAAAAAGGACACCAATTACAGATTTATCAAAAGTTAATGTCAAAAATTAAATTCAATAAATTTATTAATATTCTACAACTATTCTTAAAAATCTACCCCCAAAATAGAAAGAAGGCATTCTTTGTCGTGTCAACATCGTCTTTTACTATTTTTTATTTTTTGCGATTATTTTAAACAGCGAAATTTAAAAAAATGTCTTTATTAAGAATTTTGTCACAGAAAGTTAATTTATTTTTTCTTTCTGTCAATATTCTTCATAATAACGAATATCTTGATTATAAAATGTATTTTTAAGGAACAGTTCTTGTTTTCTTTAAAACGCGTGAAATAATGTTGATACCGTCTTTGTAAGAAAATCAAAAAAATGAATGTAACACTTTGCACAGCTAATTTTCCAAAATTACTATAGAAATTTGCGCATTTAAAGAAATTTGACTGAAAATTTAATCTAACATTTTTTCTATGATACTATTCTTCATAAAAAACATTGATTTAAAAAAAATATTCATTTGAAAAAAAATGTATGCTGAATTTTACTGGCGGTGTTGTAAAAAATGCATAACAAAATTAACCATTATAATATTTAAAAAAATATATTGTTAAAAATGTTAAAATGGTTAATTTTGTTTAGATAATCGTATTTTGGGGGGAGGAGGTGATCGACCCGCACCCTCTCCAATAAAATACAATTATCCAAAAAATAAAAAAAATAATGGGGGGGGGGGTCAGTTCGCTATGTAACTAACATAAAACGGGCCCTGATCAGTGAAATAATTTGGAAATCCTTTGGAACCACGTCAAAGACAACGGAAAGTAACATATGAGAAATTCCCATATTCATACAAACTTGAATTCTTAATCCAAAACGTTCCAAACCTTAGAATATAAATTCATACGCTTTTTTAGAAGCGCCATGTAATTTTTACAAAATAATAGTTTAGTTAATAATTTTTAATTTCAGTACTCCAAGATCTTTCTGAAAATTTTCAGAATGTTGTTTTGGTAACTATGATTAACAAAATAAGTCCTACGTATTTTGTCTTCTCCAAGATCAGAATGAGTGAGAAAGATGGTTAAAGGCAATGCATCGAGACAACATCCCGGACATCCCAAATACTGTTCATTGTGAAAGGCATTTTCTATCTGATTATGAAAGAGTGGTTATTACAAGAAAAGTACGACCCAGAAATCCGCCATCAATATTTTAATCATTTGAATAAATGTATTACCTCGTCCTTAACCAAAACCAACAAATAAAAGTTCTGCTTCTGTGCGAAATGTGCAAAAGCAGCAAAATGATGAATTGGCTCAATTTATAGAAAAAGGTAAAATCTTCACTTTTGAAAATTTGTATCAGAATATTGATCAACAGGATTTTGTATCAGCAGTTACACGCTATAAATCAAACAATCAGCTGTTCATCCAATCTGTTGTTGTTGTTTTGTTTTTTACTGGAAATATTCAAATGTTTTTAATAAAAATTTTTGAAAAAATGAGATTTGAATGTTACCATGCTGGTAATTTCAAAAAGTCAAACATCAATATTTCAGCACTGGTCACAACTCAATGAAGCAATACGTTATCATAGTAATATAAAAATTGATAATAAGAAAAAAAAATTAAAAGAGCATATTAATGTTATGCCACCACAAAGAATTGGAACAAAACATTATGATTCTGATATTCTTATCAGGATATTTTAGTCATTATATGACAGACTTCATCATGATTTTAAGGTGCCCAGTGTGAGAACATTACCAGCCTTGACATCAGAAGTTTCAAAATTAGATGACTTTAATTTTTTTTGGTGATATTTTAGTGAAATTTTTGAAAATCAGAAAAAAGAGTCTTCTTTTAGTTGATGAAGTGTATGCCAAGGTTGCTCTACAATATAATGGGGGAAACTTATTTGGTTTGGCTGAAAATTTTGTGGGATTAGCAAAAACAGTTAAATGTTTAAATGGTAGACAAAAGTTTTTACTTAAGTTGCAAAATTAGCGGCAAATTTTCTATATGAAAATTTTTTATATATTGTTGATGCAATCAAATGGTTAAGTAATTACAATTGTATGTAACAATAACAGGACCCATCAATCTTTTTTTTTCCAAATATTTAACATTGTCCACCCTTTTAAAATATTCGGAATAATTGCATTACTGAACCTACTTCTGAATTACTGTTTTATTCTGAAGGTAAAAAGATGACAGCAAAATTGAAAATTGTAAAAGGTCTTTTTGAGTATGAAAAAAAAACTCAATTTGTTAAACTAGCGAAATTAACTGATGTAGCAGTTTACCTAAAACCGGTTTCCCATTATTTACGAGTTTTTTGTGATTAAATTATATCTACCATTAAAACAGTCCGATTATTAAATAGGGAGGATACTGCTAAAACAGTTAATTTAATTGAAAAAGTTTTTAAATTTTGGAAAATTATCTGTGTCAAATAAATATATGGTGACACTAAGAAGAATGATCCACTGAAAATGGTGATCTCAGATTTAGATGAGGAGCATCTGTTATTTCTTTCTAATTCTGGAAAATTTACAAAAAGAATGGGAGAAAAGCAAGGAAAAATAATGAAATCATTAACAAGAGATAGCAGTTTGAGAATTGAACATACATGAAATGGCTCAATTGTTGTTTGTTGATATTTGCTAAGTAGTGGATTTAATTTTGTTATGCTTGGTGAATGTACTACGGACTATTTACAAAATGAATTTGGAAAATTAAGACAATGTCTTTGAGGTGCATAGTTTATAAATATTGAAAAAACTAAAACTACTTCTTAAATGTCAAAGAATACAACTTTAATCCAGGCCATATTTGCTGGATGAAAGGGGTAACAAACATTTGATAACTTACTAGACCTTGAAACTAGGATCGCTAAAGATATTAAAATGTAACTTTTGTATATATGTTACAAGAAAAGATTGTCCCACAGAAGAGGATACATTGAATAAAATTATTTTTTATTTTTAAGAATATGAACATTTTTGAAAGACATACATTATATATATATATATATATATATATATATATATATATATATAATTTTTATATAATTTATCCTCTGAAAAGAAAAACTTTATTAGATCGCACGAGAAATTATATAAAAAACTAAATAAAAGCACCTTGTCAGTCGTTTTTAATGAAATGTGCTTGAAAGAAGGATTGCTGCCTAAATACACAAATATATATATATATATATATATATATATATATATATATATATATAGGCGTATGTGTATTTTGGAACGTTCGTTGGTGGTATATTGTAGATTTTGAAAAACTGATGCCATGATTTTACAATTAATTTATTTATTAATCTTTGTTTAGTTTTGGTACAAGGAAACACATAGGGAGCTCTCAGTGAGGCTCGAACTCACCACTTAATAGTAATCAATCTCTGAGACCAGCTCGCCTTTACACAACGATAAAATCCAAAGGATGTAAGAATAATATATCTTTCCCGAAAATTAAATCTTCAATCTTTGAACAAATCTAAATCGATTAAATCAGACATTTAGATACGAATTGAATATCACAAATTTTAAAAGTTTATGATTACCACCTAAAGGAAATATTTTTTCATTAAAGTTTGCTGTATTTCTTAAAGGCCGATGTCTGTAGCCGCTGGTCCAAAACTGAACTCATTATGGAACTTATATTTTAATAACGACGCATTTGTGGACTTGAATTTTATATGAACAAGTGAATTGCTTAAGGGAAAATTCTGACTTAATAATTTAATTTCCAAACTATTAATTTTGATCAAATAATGATTTTTAAAAAGAAAGCGTATCAATCTACTTAACATTTTAAATAGTTCAAGTCATTCTAAGCACTGAACGAGTAGATACCGAAAAATTCTAGACTCGACCCACTTCCAAAAAACCTTACCAAATGAACGGACCTTTTGGAGAAGGGAAGGGCTTCTTCGTCGGGCCAAGATCATTTCAGCACTCTCTCGTGTGTAATACAACCGTTGTGTATGTAATAATTTGTTTAATTATATTTCAGCTTACATCTCGTTTAAATAAGTAATGTTTTCTTGAGCAAGATTTTCCGATATCTGTTAAAATTCATTAGTCTGCTAGTCAGTTGAGTTCCAATACATTTAGAGAACGGGACACTTGCATTAGATCAGACTTTTCGTTTGATCGATATATTTGTACCAACAACACAGATAGTGTTGTCGGACCTTTTTACACTCATTCTTCAGCTACGACTATGTACTTTAATTTGCGGGCGTCCTTGGAATATTAATAGGAAAGAATTATTATGTTGATTATCTTCTTATGAATAATCACAAAACAGATCAATAAGTTTTTAGACAAATGACCTTAGTTAAGAGCGAACAAGCAAAAAGAAATTGTTAAATTATTTGTAAATAATGACACAATGGGATCCGACCGTGATTAGAAAACACAAGCAGTGGGTTCTAAATTATTTTATGAATCTAAAGTGTCCAATATTTTATGACCATCAGTAGAGCCTAAAAGTAAAATGTTCTAAATGGCCACCCGCTGTCTGAAGGAAAATAGAGAAAATAAAAAAATAAAATCTTGGGCAATCAAGTGCCACTTGACCGGAAGTTAAGAAGTTCCAGTTGCAGATTTATAGACGCAGAATCATAGTTAGAACTAGCGGTAGTTTTGAAGCACCCATTGGTGATTTGCGAACCTCGCGCCCGGATGTCGCGATAGGCAGAGATTCGTCGGTGTTTTCGCTGGTCGAAGGGAAGATCTCGTCCGTTAGTTTGTCGTGAATGGAAACAGAAGTAGCGCAGTTGTACCAAGTGTCATCTACTTATCCGTGCTAAGTGAATCCGGGAATAAATAACCAATATGATGGAAGCAGGATTCGCATTTTCATTTCTCGCTGTGGCGATATTTTCATCATCCGTTACATTGTGAACGTACATCAGATCTTTCCCAGTTTTTAAGGCACACCGACACAAAACAGACTCGAATCAAAACATTGGGGGTGGGGATTTTTCCAGTCGGTGAAAGACTGAGAGGGTCACCGGTGTAGGTTTACAAATGCACACAACCTTTCTTGTATTGATTACACCGGATCTCTTATCCATATATCTACAGCGACATCAATATGGACAATCAAGTTGAACCCATATTTTTAATTCTAAAGTTGAAGACAAAATTAAAATGAAAAGTTATTGGGAGTTTGATTGTTTTCTCTTTGTGCTAATTTTCCCGATAACCATTTCTTGATTATGGCTTTCGGTATCCATTGTTCTCTTTCGACATGAATGGGAACTTAGCTAAGACGTGTATTTGATAGCATGTTTCTATCAAATATATCACCATTATTCACCACTAAATCTTAACATGAAAACCGAACATGTCGTTTGCAATCGACTCGACTACAAAAGCCATATGTTCCCATAGTCTGTTTTGTTGGTGACATAAAATGATTGAACCCGATCATGTACAATAAATTGAGTTACGTACATATCGTCCGTCAGTAACGGTCGAGTGGTTGGCCATGGATTCTGGCTACAGGGTTCCTCTTGAATAAATGGCCAGTGTACAACAATCTCGAGAAGTTTATGTTCTATCGACTCGAACTTGACTGCTGTCTTGGAGTCTGCCTAAAAGATTATCCGATCGAATTCAATTCACACTTATCCTGACTGACCACAATGACGTAATTTGTTTTCGCATCTGGCCGAAATAATCTGGTCGAAGATTTGTTCGGTGGTCAGCGGAGACCAATAAGATCTGCAGATAACAAATGATACCCATTGCTGTTTATCGATGGCCTACACCCAACATGACTCAAGGGTTGGTACCTGCCAAAATGTCCGGTGTGGCTGATGTAAGAGTGGTGCGTATATGAAGATGTCATGGTAATTTGTTCTATCGAGTTTCGACCATTTCCATAAAATGAACCCAGAAAGAATCCTATTACCGGGATTTTACTCAAAACAAATATCTTCAAATATGAGTGGATTTCATATTGCTCCACTGAAGTACTTTCAGGTTATTCTTCTTCCTAGAAGTTCGACGTTCGTGCATTAATACTCAATTAGCCAATGATAGGAAAAGCTTCAAGCACAGACCACAAAAGAGTTACACACATGTGAGTAAAAGGTACAGTAATAGGGAAAGTAGAATCGCAATGAATAGAACAAGTTAATAAACAATAGTGTAAACAATATATTTTCATTGGTTTATCAGCTAATTCAATGCTACTTATACCTTACAAATTGTTTAAAAATGGTATAAAGAAAAAGAAGTAGTAGTCTTTTTTCAGCAGGGGCATGCATTTGATATCTATACGAATTGCTTCATATTTTATTGATATATAAAATACTTATTGAAATCTAATGACAATATCCATCTGTAATGAAAGCCAGTTTCATATTAACCAACCGAAGTTGGTAAAATTTTCCAGATAGACTTTTATTCCTATGCGCAGTATACATGGCGGATATAAAGAAACTTTTATTTAAATGTAAATTGTTAATAACTTTATTATTTATTGCTCGATTTTCAGAAAACACGTTTTGTTTTTAACGGCATAATTGTAAAAATACATTACAGTGTTAAAATTCCACATAAACATCAGCATTATCCACTAATGTTTGTAATCGTCGAGGTATACCTTGACCATTTCCTGTACCTTTTGCACATTTTCTTTCAATCTGAATACTGAAGGACGACCGCTTCTCTGGGTATCTATCACACATCTCGTACTCATCAGATTAGAATGACAATTTCTAATGGTTTTGGCATCTAATGAAGATCTAGGTCCATGAACACTGCGCCACCATCTCTGCACTTATACCAATGACTGCCACACTTCGTAACACTGTGTCAGGCATTGTGGCATTCTGGGCTATACATGTCAATCTGAAATAAAACAGAAATTAACAAAGAAATTCTACTACGTGGGGAATCACAATATATTTAATTTCATTCAAATGTGGAGATATTAATAAAAGTTATAAGTAATTTTCAGTAGGGAGTTTCTTTCCGCCCACCTTGTATAATGTGAATTTCATCTTATAGCTATAAGAATTACAAATATTGTCAAAAGATTGTTTTGGATTTATCAGGCTTTATGTATATAAACAAAGTGCAACATAAATCTTGGCTGTGACAATAACGTCTTTTCCAAGAACTCTGTATTTATCATAACACTATCAACAAACTTCAATGGGTCAGTAATTTTAGTATATGTACAGCTGAAGCAAGTACAAAAAGACCTATAATTTTGATGTTTACAATACATATCCTAAACATTATTTTATCTCCCTACTGTTGTCGTCTCAGTCATGTTAATTAATTATTTCTATGAAAGACTTGAAAATTAGCCCGGCCATCAGATTCATCCAATGTAGCTCTACATTCATCATTAAAAATTGAGAAATCTGTTTTCATGTACTTCGTCTAACTAATTTGGACCTTTATTTAAATGTGATAGTTCGAGTGCTTTCATATCCGTAAGCAATTTTCTTAATATTCTACATTTTTCTTTTTGTTTTCTTTCGAAACACCAACTTTTTCAATTATTTTCTTATTGGTCAATCTAGTTTTCTTATTACCTTTTTATCTTTTTAATTTTTCTTAAATCTGTTTTTTTTTTTTAATATTCTTAAAGCCATTTATGTCATTATCTTGGCAATGGTTGCAATTTCATTTTTGCTTGTTCTGTGATCTCTGCTCAACTTTTATGCAATTTCCAACGTTGTGTCCTCCGTAACTTTACTCATTTTATATTATATCCTTCTTAAGACCAAAGGCAAATTTTATATATCAAAATTAAAAAAGAATATCAATAATTATGCTATCATACATATTTATTTACACTACAGTAAATAATACTCGCCTTGCGATAGATAAATAGATAGACAAATAACTTATATATATATATATATATATATATATATATATATATATATATATATATACAAACATACACACACAAACACACACACATACACACACACACATATAGTGTGATAGATAGATAGATAGTGTTTCGAAATATATAAACATTTAGTTCCTACCATTAATGATAATTGCGTGAATGTCTTTAAAATAAAGTCTAATTGTTGTAGCAGACATCAGATAATATATCGCCTGTAAATATAAGAATATATTTTAGCACAAAAATAAATGCATGGTTTATAAGTGTTTAACTTTGTAAAGGACGTGTTTCAAAATATTAATCTCACGGCATCAAATAAGTTACTGTAACTATTTCATAGCATATCTATTATATAGATATATAAATATGTTTTGACTTTTTACTAGAACAAAATTGTGAAAATATCGAACCGCATCATAAAATCTTACATATTGCTGAAGAGTAGGAAATTTTGGACTATGTTACTAAAGAAAGTCTTCATCACTTTTAAAAATTGACCTATGAAGCCATATTACTTTTTTACATAGAATTTTTTGCTTAGTTTGATTCCGAAAATATTTTATTTTTAAATCCGTCTATATTAAACAGTGTCCCAAAAGGTGTTTTCAGTTTTTGAGTCATCCAAAAGTTCAAGTTTGTCAAGCATTTTAAGATACGTATAAAGAAAATTAAATATTTAGATTGTCAATGAAAAATTTGAAAATCAGTTAATTTTTTCTAATTAGTAAAACGATAATTTATCAAATGCATCAGTGGAAAATTGTTTGAAGCTTCCTTTAAAAAGCCACTTGTCGTAGTCATGGTAAACAAACCAATCTCGTTCGACGATTCAACCATATATTGAGTTCGATCCTTACTTTTTGCAATGCACTAAATTAAGTTACGTAAATATGTATGCCTTACCATCGAGTAACCTTTTACAAATTAATCTTTCAGACATTCATGATTGTAGTGAGTTTGTTACTCACTACGTGGCGCACACTTTTGAAATTATACCATAAGCTTGACTTAGTAGATATTAAGTTGGCCTCAAAATCACGGTTGTGAGAATGTTGAATATTCAGAGAGAGAGAGACAGAGACAGAGACAGAGACAGAGACAGAGACAGAGACAGACATAGACAGAGACAGACAGACAGACAGATATACAGACAGAGAGAGAGAGAGAGAGAGAGAGCGAGAGAAGGGAAATAGAGTTCCAGTGAAGATCAAATGGCCATTGCATCACGGTAGGCGATCTATTTTCTCATGATAATAGGGTAGAAATGAAAATCGAGATCCAAACGAAATTTGAGGCCCTCTTTGAGTTGATTAGCTTGTTAACCATTACTCTTCAGTATCGAAATCGCTACACCGGTAATGATTTAGCGAGCCTAGTTTGCATTCATTTTTTCCTATAAGAATTACAAACTTGTAAACATATTAACCTAACTAATTAATTAAAAGTCATTATCTTGACTTGATAGCTTTTTCTCTCAAAGGTGAACTATAGCTCTCGTTAATAAATTTCGCGGTTTTAAGTCGCACAAAACTCATATTAGTCTGCTAGGCTTGTACAATATATATTCCCTAGTTCTCGCTTTACTCTACTGGTTCAAAGAGCGGCATTTTAATTCGATGATCCAAGTTCTTCTCTATTAGTGTCCACATCAGACATGTCGCAAACTTACACAATTCCTAAATAATGGGCAGTCAGATTTCGTGGTTACCAATTAGGCTGCTTTGGTCACCCAGACAAAAGTAGTTCATAACCTTCGTGGTTACCTAGTTAACTCCTGCGGTCAGCCAGCCAGTTCTAGTGACCACCTTTGCAGGCCATACTCTATCATCTAATTAGCTCTCTTGATTACAAAGCAAGTCCCTATCTTCTCGATCACGTGGCCATCCATACTGCCATTAAGTCGTCTTCTGCGCAAACAGTGTCACTCCTTAATGGATCAGGTTGTCACCTAAACATGCATTCATTACGAATAATTGTTGCGTCGTTAAGTGCTACATCAAGTCGTTTGGCGACGTAGTTGAGTAACTAAACATGAAATAAGAAGTGTATGCTATATTTGAAATCTTTTATAACGAGTTCGAATCCGTGTAACCTCTAATTTGCTTACTTAATGCCTAAAAGAAACCATTAGATATGCGCTTAAAAGAAAATTGAATCTGATATGAATATAGTTCTTCCATCGTTCCGAACGCCTAAAGAGAGGACGTTTCGCCGTTGGGTTATAGTTAACGAGCTAACTTAATATGCTCTACTAATGCTATGTAGTGAGTTCAATTATAACTGGGTGATCTCCCTTTTGACCATGTGTCAGACTATACTTAGCTTAGCAACTATTTATAGATCGCCTGTATTTAGATGAATGGTACGTGAAAGGTAACATTAATTAGTATTTAACGATTAGCAAAACAAGTACTGAGTTGGAAATATCAAGTCACAATTGATAGGAAGCCTGTAAAAATGGCTGAATTTTTCATAATAGAAACAAATAAGTATTTTTTAATTAACAGGATTAATTCATTTCTATTTTTTTCAAATTTGAATTCGACTTGTTGCTACAGAATTGATAAAGATTCCATTTTTTTTTATTGAAATCTGAGATTAAAATAAAAGATTAGACATTCTTAATCTATACAATTTCTAAAACAGGTTTCTTTCTTTGTTTTTTTTTTAAACTAATCATTTGGAAACAGATGATATTTGACGTTATTTTCACATTTGACTATTTTTCTTTTGTAATTAGTCATTGATATTGTTTACTCATTATATATATATAAACATACATATGATGATGATGATGATGATGATGATGATGACGTGTTTGTCTGTTTCTATTCGTTAAAAACAATCACACATACAGACATGTGGGTGAATTTAATAGAGCGAGACAGTAATTTAGCCTCGTAAGAGAAAAGCTCAAAAGTTCATAAAAAGCAAGTCCTCCCATTAAGCATTCTCATTTTCACAAGGAATGATCTGAATAGCGATGGGATATTTATCAATGTATGCGTGCCTTCGTTCTCGCCAGAGAGAGAGAGTGAGAGAGAGAGAGAGAGAGGGGGGGGGAGAGAGAGAGAGAAATGAGATCTTACAGGGAAGAAGAGAGAGAAAGAGAGCTGTTTTTATAAGATGTTTAATCTTTTTTACAATAAAATTCAGAATTTTTTACAATAATATTCAGAATGACGTAATTAATGGATTAAGTTCAAATTAATCATAAACTCCTGAATAAACCTGATATTAATAACTTTTTTAAAAAGTTATTACTACAGAACTATATTTATGTGTCTATAGCATTGTTTCTCAACCGGGGTTCATATGGATCCCAGGGGAGGGGTCTATGTAACATTACTGGGTGTCCACACACACACACACACACACACACATACACACACACACACACACACACACACACACACACACACACAAAATAGCAAATTGGGAGTCCACGGTAATATTTTTCGTTGTCAATAGAGCAATTTCACTTCAACTGAGAATTGAAATATCTATAGTAATATATTAAAATATTAAAAATAGAGAAACAACTTTAAAACTAGCAGAAAACGAGATCAAGCGATGAAAGTTGGCGTCCCTTTTAATCTACCGGATGTTTTCATTGTAAAAGTTGAATGAAAACTGAGAAGGAAATATAAAGGAAGGGTTATATATAAAAGAAAATTATATAAAGATTCCTAAATTTATCTATTAGTAAAAAATAAACTAAGCTTTTTTTCATCGAATGGCTGTGGGGGTGCAAAAAAAAATGAAGAGTAAAAGTGGTCCATGGGTTAAAAAAAATGGTTGAAAACCGCTGATCTATATTCTTTAATGACTTGTATTCATTAGTTCACATTTGTCGATGTCGTGGGTGGAGTAATGGATAGAGGCTCAAATTGAGAAATTGGAGAGCCGAGTTCGAATTCCAGTCGAATCCATTGCATTCATTTACGTGCTAATACCCTTGGGAAAGGTAGGAATCCTCTTCTTCTCCACCTCCCCCCAGCTATGGGTAAATAGCAGGACAAACCCAGTTCTTTAGCCTTGGATGGTAACTGGTCTAACGCAAAAAGAAATGGCAACCTACTGCGGGAAAAATCTCGTCAGTCATGTATCGAAAGATATATGATCACCTAAGCGTGTATCACGCATGGCAAATAACTGTCTGACTGACGTGTTTAAACACATGATATTCTGAAAGACTTTTAAATGGATATCTTAAGAGTTCATTTGTCAAGTATATTTTCAGTGATAAATTGCGTTTTCCAGGTGAGTGACAAACGTTTTGATGAGGCTAAAATTTACGAAACAACTTTCTTGACCGAAACCATTTTGTTGGTGCTCTTACTCAATGTAATACCATTACTGGTGTATTTTTAGGAGATTGTCTCTTTGGTTTTCTTAAAGAAGTCATCACATTTTTTCTTCATTTTCACTCCTCTCCACACACACACTAATATTATTTATTTATCACATACGTATAGATACCTGAATGCTTGCAGACAACGAAAGATGCTGTGAGTGTGTCTGAAAGAGAGAGAGAGAGAGAGAGAGAGAGAGAGAGAGAGAGAGAGATGGAAAAAGATGAATCATGTCTGGTGAGAAAAACTATTAGAGCGAGAGAGAGAGAGAGGATTGGTAAAGATGAATTGAATGGAGAGAGGAGATAAAGGAGATAGATAGATAGATAGATAGAGAGAGAGAGAGAGGGGGGGATGAAAGTTGCCAAGTCGCAAAATCTATTTGATAGAGAGATAGGTGAAAGAGAATTTTGGTAAAGGAGAAAGGAGAGAGAGAGAGAGAAAGAGAGAGAGAGAGAGAAGGAAAGAGGTGACAAAATCTATTTGAGAGAATGATAGATGAAGGCTAATGCAACAGAAGATGGGAAAGAAGAGAGTGAGAGAACAACAGAGAAAGATAAACCTTCTCTAGTGATGGAGGTTGTAAGTATGTGAGTGTGTGTGTGCGCGTGTGAGAGAGAGAGAGAGTGAGTAGGTGAGTGCGTGTGTGGGTGGGTGGTACAGAGAGAAATAGGGTGAAAGAGATATGCCTAGAGACAGATGAAAATTATCTAGTGACAAATGTAAGTGAACGAAAAAGGGGAAAAGGTAGGGATGGGAAAGAGAGAAAATCGGAAACAAAGAAAAATAAAAGAATGATTGAATGAAGAAGTGACCAAGAGAAGGAACGTGTGGAGAAATGAAATTCAATTATCCCTTTAAAGAATAAACGAACTGGTTTTCAATGAGTGTCGACGATTGTCTTCTTCATGTTTACGCACACACACATACATACGCACGCGCGCGAGCATACGCACACACATAACAGTGTAGACGTAGAAATCAGCATTGTACATGATTATCAGTTTTACGCATAAAGCGATCATCAGACCATGTGTAACAACTCTTTGTGTGATCTCTATACATAGGCTATTAGATGCTTAAAGGTAGTGATAGAAGGCATAAAAAGGATTTTTTCAGTTTTTTGTTTTGGTCTAATGCAGAGTTTCTCAACCTTTTATGCGTCATCGCTCACTTTCACATTGAAAAATTTTCCACCATTCACCTGTAAAGTAAAGCATACCGAAATTGTTTGGTAAAAGTTTGTTACTGGTTCATAAACTGATTTTATTATGTAGTAAAAAAACAAAAGCAAATGGAAGTAACAAATAACGCTGACTTATGCGGCTGCTCCTACTACCCTAACACACAAAACAAACTTGATCATTGAAAACTATATATTTAATTTAGTTTTATGGTCAATGTTACTTTTATGGTTAGGTTTAGCGTTGCAAGTGTTGACAAACAGTTTTTATTCATAATTATAAAATGAAATAGAATATACACTACTAACAACTAATAAAAATTCAGCGAGTATGTTTTGTTATTCTTGATCTTCCCTTATCTGATTACCTTATCTGTTACTTCGTCTAAATGTTACTTCGTCTAAATGTTACTTCGAAGGACTATTTGAATGTTAATGATCCTTCTCAAAACTACAGAAAATACCAAAATATTCACTGTTTGCGGTGATATTTGTATCTTAATTAGGAATGGGACCCAGTTATTCCCATTTAGTCTCCTGTTTTTTTTTTTGGTTGTTTTGTTTTTTTGCATATATATATATATATATATATATATATATATATATATATATATATATATATATATATAATTTGTATATCTTTTTTGAATGTATTTTTTCGGGTAGCATATATTGAAATACCTTTTTAATACTCAAAATCCTATATCACTCACCAAAATTTTCAAACGTCTATCGTTTTCTGTTCAGTTGCTCTTCATCCACCCAACAACTTAAACCACCCATTGGTGGGTGATCACCCAGGTTGAGAAAACTTGGTCTAATGTATATTTATTTTTATTTTATTATATTAATCTATTTTTCTTTTATTTATTATTTCAGTTAATTAATTTTATATACTTTCTTAGTTTCCGACTCACAGACGATATGAAAAAAAACAAACAAACAAAATAGATGTATATTAAAGTGAAAATAAATAAAAGTCAGCAACATAAATAATAAATAATCTTATAAATAATCTTAGCCTTAAAAAAATGAAAAGCCAGTTTTTTCTTTCCTTAAGATTTTCAGGCATATTTTCGATGTGGTCACACTCGATGTTAATTTTGTTTTTTGTTTTTGCTGGAAATTTAGCTTTAGAAAAATCTAAAAATTAGGAACATTCAAAATTCGCAAGAACGAATTAGGCACGAGTTCAGTAAAGGAACTATAAGTGAAAAGAAAAAATTCAACAAAATTTAAAAAAAATAAAGCAATAAAAATTCAATATAAAGTTCATTCATTAATGAATAAAATCTGTAATTTAAAAAACAGAGTATTGTTTTTTTCATGCATTAAAAGTGAGTATTTTTTTCATGTGTTAAAAGTGAGTATTATTTTAAAGATACCTAATTTATATATACTACTACTTTAAACGTTATTTTTAGTGGATTCTCATATTTAAGTAGACTTTTTGTTTATTTATTAAACAGTATATTTACTCATTTTCGTCTATCTGCCTAAATATTCGAGCAATCTTATTAAAAAAAACATATACGCTCTCAGGCAGAAGTCAAATCTGTGTCCCTCTGGGAAAAGGTAACCGTCGTTAGATTAGACGTGCTTTAACTGACTCGGCCACGAATAACCATTGCAGAATATTCAGGCCGGTAGACGAAAATAAATAAATATACAGTTTAATAAATAAACGGAGCATCTACTAAAATACGAGTATCCATTAAAAATGATAAAATCTATCGGATTAATAAATCCATTACATTATATGTATGCTCGACTCTCCCGTCGAATTCGACGTATGAGGGTCAAGCAGATCAGTTCCTAGGAACCGACAGAATGACACCAGCATATGAGATTTGATTATAGTGGTGAAGGTTGTGTGCAGAACCATCCACACTTTTTGAAGGGCCGAATACAGAGTCCTAGTGCACTACGTGCCACAATGTCCCCAAACGACACTCCGCAAGTTTTAAATTCGGAGTTGTCCTTCTCCTTGACCAGTTGCTAACCAAGGCTATAGAACCCAGTCTGTCCTGCTATTTACCCATAGCTGGAGGGTGAAGAAGAGGATTCATACCTTTCCCAAGGCTATTAGCACATAAGTGAATGTAATGGATTCGACTGGAATTCGAACTCGGCTCTCCGATATATATATATATATATGTATATATATATATATATATATATATATATATATATATATATATATATATATATATATATATATATATATATATATATACATATGTATGTATGTATATTTTATGAAATTGACTAAGTCCGACAAATACTTTAATATATTTTCTGTTTATACTTTTTTTTATGGATACACTTATTTGAGTAAATACTCTGGTTTTTAATTAAACAGTATTAATTACATTTACCGGCTTGAATGTTCGAGAAATTTCGGCGAAAATATTCGTCCTCCTACAGGAATTGATTCTGTATCCTACACGGAATCGTCATTAAGCCTGACGTGCTATGACCTTTAAGCTAAATTTCTCCAACATTCAGGCCGGTAAATGTAATTAATACTGTTTAATTAAAAACAGAGAATTTACTCAAATAAGTGTATCCATAACAAAAACTCTGGAGTCGGGATGCTGACGGTAACATCAATCCGCTAAGTGACAAACATTTACTTATATTAATTCTCTCTCTCTCTCTCTCTCTCTCTCTCTCTCTCTCTCTCTCTATATATATATATATATATATATATATATATATATATATATATATATATATATATATATATATGTATGTATGTATAATAACCTCATCTACATGTAAAAAAAGATATAAGTAATTGAAGCACTAATAATAAAAGGGAAAAGCCAACACTCAATAGCATTATCTATGAACACCTCCAAAATGTGCTGACCGTGTTTGGAAAATAAAACATTCTTATAACTTCAGACACATACATGATAAAAACATTCAGCTAAAATTAAAATAATAAAAATCGTCCTTGATAATAGCTAAAAGAATAGCCGAAATCGCTCGGATATGCAGAACTTTTGGACAATTTTTACACATTTTGTGTCCAGAAAACACTTGTACGAACCCTAGGAAAATCAAATAAATTAAAAGCTTAATCGGAGTGCTTTGTCAGTCGTCTTTAACGAAACTTGTAAAAAAGAAGGATTACTACCCAAATACACAATATATATATATATATATATATATATATATATATATATATATATATATATATATATATATATATATGTGTGTGTGTGTGTGTGTGTGTGTGTGTATGCATGACACAGGGACATACATTTCTAAATCATATAATATCAGATATATACACAACAAATGCATAACATACAACTATGCTTCAATACACATTCTTATACTAAAACTGGTATACATACACACGGATACATATACTGATACTCTTTTTTACTTACAAAGTTCACTAAACATAAATATTTTCAACTGACTCGACGATTTGCATTATTTTCTTTCCACTCCAACATCAACCGTCCACAAAATCCTGACCCCCATCTACTGGTGTTTACCCACATAACTTAATCATTATTCTCTCTTCCCTGCCTTATTTACAATTCCCCATTTCCACCCTTGCCTACAATGACCCCTAACCCCTTCTAATTTTATTCTTTTCTCATCTTCCTGTACTTTTCCTGGCACCTGACACCCATTCCTCTTGTGTTCATCTACAAAACAGAAACATTAGCGACAAACTAAGATGGGATTTATGGTTGCAGAAGAGTGTGAACGCTACATTCAGGGGATATTTCTTTCCAACGGATTCAGTCTCCTGTTTATTTTTCACTGTCTTTTTCTTTCCCTGGTCTCTTTTATTTCATTCATTATCTCTTCTTCGCTTATTGACGGAGATAATCTCTCCTACACACGTCAGCTAGGCAAGCCCCACTCAATCACTTACCAGTCGGCCCAGTTCTTCTTTCATATGATAATTTACTTCTCCTATTTTTTCTCACTCGTTTGTCCGCTTCTTACATTTTCCTTCTGTTCATTCAATCTTTAGTTTTACTCCTTTCTCTCTTTCTCCCTCTCCCTCTCCCTCTCTCTATTTTATTCATTCACACTCTCCGTCACTCTTTCATCGTATTCTCCTTCCTGTTATACTGTTACAGCTTGACCATCAATAATCCGGTAACCAATAATCCGGTACTAATTTTCACTAAAGTAATTTCAGATTTCTCGTGTCAATGCTCACATCTGCCACTACTATTTGGTGGCAATGGCTGTCCGATCAGGTGTTTTTGAGAGCATTCAAATACTACTAAGGCATTTCTTCTTGTGATTTGTGCATTTTTTTTAAGCTGTTGACGTTTAGCTTCAGTTATGCCTCCAATGAGTAGAGGAAGTTCTTTTCGTGGTGTGATGTGCAAACACCATAAGCTGTCAATAATGGAATGGGTTGAACGTCTAATAAACAAAACTTCACAACGGCATGTCTGTACAAAGCTTGTATGTTTTATATAGCATTAGTTCATACATATGCAGTTTATAAAGTCATAGAGAAAAATCACTTTTCAGGCAAAATCACTTATCCGGCACCCTACAGATCCCAAAGATACTGGATTACTTCTTTTCCTCTCCTTTTTATATTTCTTCTCTCTTTACATCATCTGTTTTACCATTCATTTTCTCTTTCTATTACGAACTCCTGAAATCCCTTCTTCGGTTGAATTGGTTATTTACTAGGATTAGTTTAATATGGAACAAGGCTGTATTTACAAGTGAAGAATGTTTAACTATTTTAGAAATCAGCATTCAAAATATTGGCCTTAACCTGAACTCTAATACCAACTATTAGCGTCAGTGAAAAATTCACAGTCAACTCAGTAGGCATTCGTCATTTCTTTTAAACTCCTTCGTTATTTTTTACGCCTTCCGCCTTATTTCTTTTCGGCCTCTTCGTTATTTTTCATGCGTTTTCTTTCATTTTTGCTGTTATTGTTGTTTCTTTTTATATATCGTCAGGGCGGAGGCAATCATGGCCTACAAATAACGTTTTTTTTATATCTGTTGATTTCCAAGACTTATTGGGAAAGATAGTGGAGTAGTTTCTCGTTGCTTTCTTTGATTTTTAATTCATAGTTTTTCTGCACTTACACTGTCAGGATAAGGAGCACAGTATATCATTCTATTTAATCCATATCTCGACGGCATTTGAGCGAAAGTGAACGCGATAGACTGGGTGGGAATTTGAACAGGGCTCGTCAGTTTCGCTTTCCACGCCGGTAGCCATTACCCTAGCCGCTGATCTTGACATTAGCAAATTACTTCCTTTTTCTTTCTCATCCACTCGACTAAGTCTTTTTAATCAGATATTTTAACCTTTTGTGAAACACTCCTGTTGGTCACTGGTGAGAGCATTGAACTGACAAACTAATATAATAGAGTTTTCTTTTCTCAATTAATTTTCTTGTGCTAGATATTATTATCTTTTCAATCAAGCTAGGCGATAATGCCACCTAAAATCTATGGGTGTGAAAGAGAATGAAAAAACTTTAGAAGGAACCGGAAACCCAATCCTAAACAGGAAAAAAAAAGAGGGATAAACCTTTACTCCTGTTCAGAAGTCCGGGGAGGAGTGTGAACTGGGTGAAAGTTATTTTATAAGCAGCAACTGGCATTTATTCAGCCCCCCTCCGCTTCTTCATCTCATTCCTTTGCACTTTGCTTTCTCTCTGATTATCTCTTTTCATATTATTCTTTATTTTCTACCTTCCTCGCACGCACCTTTCCTTGTTTCCCTTCTCTCAATCATCTCACGATAATAATTTTTCTCCTTCATTCCATTTTTACTTTTCATTAATTTCTTAACTTTCTTCTTTATTCCTTCATAAATTGACTTCCGCCAATCAAATATTCTCTCATTTTAACACTTACAATAACGTTCTCGTCTTTCGCCCTTTCGATGCCTTTTATCTTTACTTATTCTGCCATTCTTTCTTATTTTTCTTTTGCGCTTCTTCTTTTTTCTTGCGGGGGAGGGGACAATTTCCTTCACTTATCTCATTCCCGAATAACATCTTAATTCCATCTTGAACATCCCGATGTACATGCGCTTTCTTTTTATAACTTTTTACATCTTTTTCTCTCCTTCTACCGAATCTTCAATTCCCAACTCAGGTTTCTCGCTTCCAATCATCTATGATTCTCTTTCTCTCTCACTCTTTTATTGCAATTCCATTCTGTTCTTCTTTCACGCACTACATCGCTTCTCTCAGCCAGACCAATTTATTTACAATTCTCTCTGTTTCCCCATCCATTCCCTCAGTCTTTTTTTCTAAGGCTCTTCGAATCAAGAACCTGTGAAATAAGTGTTTCATCAGTTGTTCATATTTACGCCTCCACCAACTTCACCACGTCTCTCATGTATAATTATTTATTATTATTATTATTATTATTATTATTTATTATTATTATTATTTATTATTATTTATTATTATTATTATTATTAGCAACTGACTTTGACTACCAAAATCGAGTCAAATGCGCTTTGCTTATTTGTGTGCTTCTATTTGAAAATAGATGAGGAATGGGAGACAACATAAAGGGAGAGACGACGCTGGAAGAGTGTAGAATCATTATTTAAATGCCGTTTATTTTCAGTGACTTTTGTAACTGAATCCGGACAGTTCGAGCCAATGAATCCCATCTTAAATCGTCCAAAATCCAGTGGAAGTAATAAGTATTCATTTTCCTATTATTTTCTCTTTTTCGTGCTTCTCATTTTATTTCTTTTCTCTATTCTTACCGAAACGGAACAGCCAAAAATGTGGAATTCTCTATGAATTTCTGTTTTAAGATTACTTTAATTTCACAATTGCGACATTGCTGTAGGGAAGGAAATTCTTTCTATGACTCTTGTTGCGCAAGTATGTTTCATGAGGTATCCATTTTCAGATTAAAATGATCTCTTATGCAAATAAACTGACCAAAGTTTTGCTTCTTGACTCTTCGTTCGAATATGAATCATCAGATAAAAGCATATGAATGCTTAAGAAAGACCCATTCGAATCCAGTCATTCCTTTTGATTTCTTTGATTGTCGCACGTAAGAAATATCCCGGAGACCAATGCTCATCCATGTGTATATATGTACACACATATGAAAGTATTTCTTATTTCGCGCTCTTTGACCGAGTACTTAAAGAATTTAGCGACTCGGGGTGTTGTGATTCAAACCAACAATAATAAGATGTAGTAAAGGTAGTAATAACATAATAAGAATATTATAGAAGAGTGGGAAGATTAAGTAGCGGCGAGTTGGGAAAATTATCCAAGTAGAAAAATCTGCATTCGAAAACTTGTCTTGTTAACTGGATTTAAACACTGATCATTGGTATTGGTACTAAATATACAACTACCTAAACAACGAGGTAAGCCACAACTTTGTTTCTATATAAAATTTAAATGTTTATTTTGTAACTTAAATTCACGTTCTTTACCTTCAATGACTCAGATGAATGGATCCGTCTAATTTGAAAGTTAAATATAAAAAGAACGTTTGTGCAGAGTGACGTCTGCTTCGGTGCATACTTTATGAATGTTATTCAGTTGATGTAAACACTTGTTGCTTATCAAGTTTTGCAGGTTTGACTGAGCAGCATTTTGTGAAACAACAGATATTGTTTCAAATTTTAACATTGAAAGTTTTGTTAAACGCATTTCGTGCGTAGATAACTAAGTGGGGAGCTGATAGTTTTACGTTTATGTTCATTCCAAAAGACTTTGTGCAGATTTGTATCGAAAATAAATGTGATTCAATAAGAATTTATTTTGTGGCATGTAGCCAGTCGTTGGTTCTCATGATAATTTGCGTGACTTCACTGCTTTTCACTTCAAAATGATCAAAGATTCGCTGGGATTCTTTTCCTGAAACAGCCCCTCTTTGTTCTGTTTCGAAGGATTTGCAATGTAACTGAATCCAATTAGCGGTTTGTGCCTGTAATTCTGTCTACTACTTGATCACCTTCTACCTCAAATTCTAAATCAAACACTGGGTGGTTTCAACACTAAACCCCGGATAAGTTGAAATTGATATGATAATTTGTATTTTGTCACGTCACCCTTACGATATGATCATTAAACGCTAATTTCTAGAATTATAGCACTACCACGTTACACTAAATGGAGTATCAGAAGGATTGCCTAATGACTGCAGAAAAAACGATAAAACGATGATTTTTGTGTATACCCATTTAAATATGGACTGTCAAAATATTTTATTGGGAGACAATTAAATCCCTTCAATAGCTGCCGCCTTCCATTTTGAATTTGTCCATGCTTAGAATGTCAATCGCTATCTACTGTCCTCCTGATTACTCTTTCTTCTTCCCGCTCATTATTAATGTTTCTGTTCCTAATTCTTCCACACCCTGTAAACCTCTTTGTGTCTTTACTGCCTTGTATGGGGTTATACTAGTTAATAAATAGGTGGGAAATTTAATAGTCGAAGTTTATTTTTTTTATTTATCTGCTTAATTAAAAGAAAAGAGTTGTCTTGATATTCGCAGCTGCAATGTTTTGCAGTGTGTATAGTTAGCGTTCGATTTGTAAGAGAGTCAAGTTAATATTTGCTCAGTGTTGAATGATGTTTTTGATTTGATTTCCTGTATCTGCTCTATGATTTTCTTTAAAAGTCTACCCCTTCTGTAAGGGGTCAATCAGAATAAAATCGATAATCCCACGTGCTACGATGTCTTCTGGTGTTAGGAATACGATTGCATTCATAGCATTTTTGTAGATGATTTTTTCTCAGGGATTTTTCATTGAAGCTAAATTAGTTACAATAGCTGAGTGGCAGAGATATTGAGACTTGAGTAGTTCGTCAAAGGTGTGTCAGAATCTTAAAAGTGATTCGCACTGAAAAGAAAAAACATCTCAAATACATCGGTCATCTGTCCTTTTCTTTAACACTTGAACCAAATCTGCATGTATCTGTAGACTGATTAAAACTTATTTGAAGAATATTGAACAAAGAAAATTCTAGGCATGGATTTAAATTTCACAATTGCTTAAATAACATTAATGCACTTTTTAAATTACCTTTATAAATTAATTGACTTGGGCGATATTTTTGTCGGATTTTGTTAATAAATGAAACAGACCAAAACAATAATTGGAACCGGCGAAATCATCTGTATCACGCACAAAAGAATTTTAATGAATCTATCTTTGAATAGCGCCAAGTAAAGAAAAAAAATCAATAAAATCGATTTCTCATTTCATATTGAAATATAAAGTTAAACTAAGATTTAACATCTGATAATTTCATTTTCATTTTCTATTCTTTTATTTTATTTTGAGCAAGTTACTTAATAGAGCGACATGAGTATATCTCGAAAAAATGTTAATCATTCCAAACTCGTTTCATAACGAGATCAATTTGTAACATGGCCCGCCAATCAACTGCCATGTAATGTCAGTGAAAAGGTTAATGAGGCTACGGGAAAATTAAAAGAAAATCTAATTAGACACAAAGCTATTGAATTAAAAAAATTCAAGACTGATGGCATTAATAGTATCGGCGAATTAATTTCTTTCACAAGCAGATTATTCGTTAATTGTAGTTGAGTGAATCGGGCTGATACTCTTGACTGATGAGGAGTTTTCGCCTCGTAAAACACAAAATTTGTTATCTGTCAGCTCGTTTATTCACTTCTCATATATTATACATTATACTTCAAGTAGGAACATGGAAGTTAACTTTCGCTTAGCCTTGCCAATACTTTGCTTGGTTGCTTGGCATTTGAAAAATTTAGAGATTGTCATTTTCAAGAAGCGCTATATTAAAAGTTTACGATATACAGCCAAACAAAATGCACATCGATAAAACTGCAGTTTAGAATCTGTCTGTATCTATCACTTACTGTGGCATAAAACAAAAATACAAGACATGTAGAGTATATTTTATATAGAGATGCATTATATATAAATAATATATTAATGGTTGATTGATTTTTTACGGTTTATCAATCTTTTCTATGTTATTTAAATCCAGAAATACTTTTTGATTTACTGACACATTTTGAATGTCCTACTTTAACCCATAGCTGGGGGAGAAGTGGATTCATACCTTTCCAAAAATATTTGCGTATAAGTGAATATAATGAATCTAGCTGGAATTGGAACTCGGATATCCAATTTCTAATTGCCAGCTGTTATCCGTTACACAACCCGCACATCCAAGCTTACAAGCTTATATTTCCAAGTGGTCACCCATGTAGTATACTGACCAGATTCGACATTGCTTAATTCCGGTGATCGTACGCGAACCAGTGTTTCAACGTGATATGTTCGTAAGCCGTTTTTAATGGATTTTAATTCAACACTATCAGTCAGTTATGTGCCATGAGTGATACACGCTTAGGCGATCATGTATCTTTCGATACATGACTGACGAGGCAGGGTTTTTTTTCCGGGCAGTAGATTGCCATTTCTTTCTGCGGTAGGCTATCCAAGGCTATTGAACCCGGTCTGTTATTTACCCATAGTTGGAAGGAGAAGAAGATTCATACCTTTCCCAAGGATGTAAGCGAATGTAATGTATTCAACTGGAATTCGAACTCGGCTCTCCGATTCCTCAATCCGAGCCGCTATCCATTACTCCACTGTGTCTCCTCCTTCTCCAATTCAGTACTATATTATTACCATAAAGACTATTTTAGTGACTATACGCATTTGAATTTTCCCATTTTTTATTCATTTGTAATTAATGTCCATCGGCTTAGACAACAGAAAGTCTTATTAAAGAAAATGTACCTTTCTTGCATTTCCTTTATGATAGGAAACCACATTTTAATCAGGCGTTCTTTAGCCGTTCGGCTACGGAAGTTTCTACAGTAAAGCTCAATTACCTGCTCTTTTATTAAATGCATATTTCCCATTCACGTTCGACATTTATACATATGCTAACTTATATTTTCGTATCTGAAAATGAAACACGGTAAATTTATTTAAGAATATTAACCTTAAGCGGGATAGGCTCCGCTAGACTATCTTGCCCTAGACATAGCACTTGCTACTACGGATCAGTATATATGATGTCTCTATGACTCTAATGACACGTGATATGAATCTGATATTTTTATTATAATAAAGCCTATTTTAGTGGATACACGTGTTTCAGCAGATATTTTCCGCTTTTTTTAGACAGTGAAATTAATGGCCACCGGCCTAAACTAGAGAAATCTACCTCATATCATTTTCTTCAATAAGAATTTCTGTTGCCTAGGTTGGTGGATATTAATTTCACTCTTTAAACAAAGAGGGTGTCCACTGAAATACGTACGTCTACTAAAATAACGTTTATAGTCATATAAATATGTATGTAGGCACGATGGTAATTGGTAATGGTAATATTAGCCGCTTCTTTATGAGGAAACATTAGGCATTCATTGATCGAGCAGCCAGTGCTATTTTCGGTTGAAATTTATATTTTTCTATTAAAACAAATTTTCAGAAAAAGGGTTTGTCAGGTCCATTAACTTATCACTCTTTCTAGTATTGATGGGGAGGGCTTCCTTCTTAGCATTTTCGTTTGAAGTAGCGTGAAACTTAACACATCTTGATTGTGTCATTATTTTCTCTTCAAGTTGCATTTCCTATCCATTTTGGTTGTTGCGGCTGTTGAAAATTCTCCAATGGATGTGGTTTTCTGTTATTTGGCACAGTTCTTTCTTTGTAGTTCTATAGTGCCAGTTCACGAGGGTCGAAAAATTATGGTCCTCTCAAAACAATTTATAACCATTGAAAGCGGTTTTATACAGTTGATAATTTAAATATTTCTGAGCAAGTTTGGCGCTATGCGTGACATCCGTATGAAAGCCTCGAGATATGACAAGCGTTTTTACGTTATTGTTTTGGTTTTATAGCAACCTGTGGTGTTGGGCGAAACTAACCCCTAGTGCAGCCTATTCTATATTCAATAAGATCCATTTTACAGTGATTTCAAATTATAGTTTAATTTGACTGCCTTATAATATATTGCTTATATATGTTGTTTTCATAAGGCATGTGTATTTTAATGTTTGTCGATAGTTTCTTGCTATTTATATTTCAGAAGCAATAAGAAAAATCAACTGATGATGGCTGACGAAAATCAAAACCAGAAATTGAGGTATCATGCCTTTTTTAATTCATTTAACCCCAAGCAAGGCAATAAAGCCACAAAAACGCAAGGGGTTGCTGAATGTTAGAGAATATGAGGGAAAACACTATTAAGGAGAGAGAACAACAAAAGAACAGAAGTTAAGAAAACAGAAGATAACGATTGACATTGCATTTCATTTTTGAAACTAACTGGGAAGCAAGAAGCCGGAAGCGAGTTCCACAAGTGAGAAGTGGGACAGAAGAAATTATTAACATAGAACCTACAGTTACATCTAGCCATTTC
This sequence comes from Acanthosepion esculentum, assembly GCA_964036315.1. Classification (NCBI taxonomy): domain Eukaryota; kingdom Metazoa; phylum Mollusca; class Cephalopoda; order Sepiida; family Sepiidae; genus Acanthosepion; species Acanthosepion esculentum. The sequence goes on from OZ038480.1 coordinate 77,582,036, forward strand.
AATTGTAAAATAATGAAATCTTGCTGACAATCTAGTACTGCCCTTAAATTCATAAAGTCTAGGTTCCACAGAGGAAAATTCGTCAGAACAATTACCATGAAAGTATTTATAGAAAAAGACACGCAGAAGCTACATTACAGCGGTGGAAAAGTGACTGAAGCTGATATGCCAAGTCAGGACAAATAATAATGCAGATTCTCGTTTGTATTTTATCAAGAATCTTTAACACCAGACCAGATGTGTCACCAATATTCAAATCAAAGACAATTGGTAGAATTATAAATATGTAAGATTATGGCAAGAAAATTTATCTAGTGAATCAGCCTTTATTGGATTTTTGTCGCCGGGACAGATTACGTAACAGGAAATCTATGATCTTATGCAAAATGTCTATCATGATGACTGTCCTTCTCATGCAACGCTCAAACGTTGGGCTGCTAAGTATTGCCAGAAGAGAAGATCCCTTAATGGCGAACGGCAGTCAAGGCGTGTGTAAGTATCCTTTGTTAAAAATAAGATTATTTGTCGGAAAATAAAATGAAAATAAAACAAAAGTACTCTTTTCTTGCTATCGTGTCATTAAGAATGATTGGCTGAAATATGTTTGGAACATTCGTCGTATGCAAACATTTATGTATATTAGTAAATATTCTTTTTAAATCCAAGATAACCTACTGAATGCGTTAATGTTTGCGAATTTCTACGTTTATACGCACCATAAACATGTTCATAAGCAAGTAGCATATCCGGACATGAATTGGTTTACAACTGAATGTCATTGTTATTTCTTCATTTACATGATTCACTCTTATTTGTTTCATTTTACAGCATATTATGTAACTTGAACAATCATTGTTATTCATTCTCACAGCACTTATCACAGGGCATAAATATAGGTAGATTTTCGCGAGGCGTTCAGCAGAACGCGATCATAGGTTATAAAAATAACTAAATTATAGGTATGCGTACTTATGCACAGATATTCATGGACAAATGAGTAAATGCAAGTGTGGATAATTAGAACCTTAATACATTTTGAGAATAATCTTTTCATATTCAAAATCGATTTTTTAAAGATCATTTTAAAATTATTTTTTTTATTATTTTCTTTTACAATGGCTTTTGGAAAAACATTTAATGGTTAAAAATGTAGTATATCGGCTTTCCACGCAGCAAAGACGAGTGCATCGGCGGGCTGAGTTGAAAGACAACCTCCTAGCCACCAGGTGCAAATCCGCGCCTCATTAGATGTCAGCAGGTGAAAAAGTGGCCGACCCAGCTGCACTTAAGATGTGCACATGAGAAAAACTGGATGACATGTGCATATATAAACATCCACGCAAGAGGGAGAAAAAGGAGAGTGTCTTATATCGTCGCGAGAAGAAGAATTTACGTTCGGAGAAAACCCATAAAATCATAAACCCACCAAAAAACACACGCGTCGATCTTAATTGACGAAGTTTGTTGTTGAAAATGCATGACATCTTGTCGGTTTCTATAACAATAATATTACAAAATGGGCCTAGCTCACTCTTCATATATAAAAAAAAAATAACCTGTACTGGGAAGGTCTATTTGCAAAATGTAATCTTGACTGAAAAGCTGAAAATCAGATCTGATATTTTCCTTTTTAATAATTTCACCCAAAACAGGAAAGTCATTAAGAAGAAGCAAAGTGGGGGCGGGGGTGGGGGGTTTGCTTACTACGTGTGAAATAAGAAGACAAAAAATTATTAAGGAGAGAGAACAATTAAAGAACAGGAATTAAAAAGATAGAAGATAACAGTTGATATTGCCTTTAATTTTTTGAAGAGCAAAGTTGGAAGCGCGAGAAGAAACTGTTAGCATAGAACTTACGGTTGCATCTAGAAATTTCAACTGTAAACTGATGATACCTAGCTGCCAATCTAGTACTGCGCTTAAATTTGTGAAGTCTATGTACCAAAGAAAAATTGTCTAGCAAGATACAGCGAATCAACTTTCCTAGTTGGAAACCTAGCAATGAATTCAATATATTTTTTGTGTGTTGGTGATGTGAACTCTTCTGACAGTTCTCGATTAAAATGGACTGATAAGTGCGGAAAACAATGTTTCATGTACTAGCAATAAGTGTATAAAAGAATAAGTGTATATAAGAATAAGTGTATATAATGTCAGTATCGTTGAATTCGTTGAAAATTAACATTTTTACTTAGTAGATATTGTATTAAACACCAAAACTAAAATTTACCAAATTTCAAACTTTAAATTACCTGAACTGCAAATTGTATTTTTGAGCACATAAACACAAACACTTCAAGTTCAATTGAAAAATGCTTTATTCAAAACATTTGACCATACTTTCTTGGATGTCTTGGTAGTGTAATGAATAGCGGAGCCGAGCCGAGCTCGAATTCTAGTCGAGTTCGTTGTTTTCACTTATGTACGAATACTCTTGAAAAGTATATGAATCAGTCTCTTTGTCTCCCCTTAGCAATGGGTTAAATTTTAGGTCTGTCTGCAGGTTTGCTAGCAACCGGTCTAGGGGAAGAAAAACTCTGAATTCAAAACCGCATGTAGTTCTGAAGAAGCACATATTCTGCAGCTAAGGAAAGTATGGTGGAGTTGACATCAACTCTATGATCTTAACTGCGGTCAGTCTCTTTTCTTTTCTTTTCTTTTTTACGTCGATCACATCATACGCATTAGACAAGACCCCCCAAATACACAAACAATGAAAGAACCCTTGAAATAAAAATATAATACAATAGTGGGGGTTGTTGGAAGAAAGGGTTTCTCTTTTCATAAATGCTCTTTATTCTATTTGATTTCATATTCATTTTCAGAATAACCTCGTCGCTAACCCGAGAAAAATTTGCCGAAGCCTTTTATATAAAGTAATAAAGTAACGATAATTTACGAAATATTACCAAGCATTTCGGAAGCTGAAAATATACATGATTTCTGTGCATGTATATTATGAGCTCTTGATTATTTGAGCATTTTTAGGATTTTTAAAGAAAATCGTTTGCTATCTTCGAGGAAAATGAATCAAACATTTTGTCTTGGAATAATGTTCTTATAAGATGTGTATTATTTTGATATATGGTTGCTTCGTGGTAATTTAAACAATTCGTCGTTGAAAAGAACGCCGTGTATTTTTATCAACAGCGACCGTTGACTTAATATAATTCTGCTATAATTCTTTATGATTCACACAGTAATGTTGAATTCTGAATGCGATTCGAACGCATGAAACTAAGGAGTAATAAGCAAAAAATAAAATAAAATAAATGAATACATTCAAAGGCGAAAACAACGAAAAGAATATGCGCATTCGCAGGTAATTTATATGTGATCTCTTTGCGTATATAATTTGCATGTTAATACATATATATATATATATATATATATATACAAACGTACTAACACACACACAAATATATATATATTGATAATATTAGTGGTCAATATATATATATATATATATATATATATAACATTCTTTTTATAGGTACAAGTATTTAAGTAAATGCTCTGTTTATAATAAACAGTATTAAATAAAATTTACCGGCCTGAATGTCCGAGAAATTTTCATAGAAAATATTCTTCCTCCGACAGGATTCGAACCTGTATCCTATACGGAATCGTCATATAGCCTGAATTTCAATCTTCCATGAATCTCTCACGTACATTCATATATATATATATATATATATATATATATATATATATATATATATATATATATATATATATATATATATATATATATATATATATATATATATATATATATATATATATATATATATATATATATATATATATATATATATATATATATATATATATATATATATATATATATATATATAATCCAATTCATAAGACCTACAAATTATATATATATAGAGAGAGAGACAGATAGATAGATAAATACGTCAAACTTTATTTTTAGTGGATGCCCGTATTTGAGTAGCCGCTTTGTTTTACTTTAAACAGTATTAATTTCGTCTACCGGCCTACACACCCGAGAAAATTTACTAAAGAAAATGTACCCCGACAATCTCAACGAGTGAGTGTGCATTAAAGGCAAATAGAACATTGATTGATTGTGAATCTCTACGTAGCCGAGTGGTTAATGCACGCTGGAACAGGAAGTGATTTCTAATATATATATATATATATATATATATATATATATATATATTAGAACTCACCTAAAAATGCAGACACGAAATTAAATTTTTATTACGTTACTTAAAAATCGAAAACTAAGCGAACAAGAATAAATGAAAATAAACAAATAAAAAGAATAAATAAACAAAAACAAGTAAAATAAATTAATCTAAACAAATAAATAAACTAAGTCAATAATAATCAAATTAACAAACTATGTACGCACAGATAAACACACGAAAACATAGTAATAACAACTAACAATAAAATAATCTATAATGAAGTTAAATAACGACACTATAAATAACCCCAAAACTGCATTCGGATCCAAAATTATTCCCACTCAATAGCCCTTAGAATAATTTGAAACATAACCATTACCGCCGACCAAAACAACCGTTAGAATAATGAAATAGTGTACCCACAATGCAACACAATAGACTATTCATAATGCATTACTGAACTGTATATATAAACAGTCGAGCAAAATCACAACGTACATGGCCTGACGATTGCGTTTAGCATAAAACAGACTGTCGCCTTTAGGTGTTGACTTCAATGTCCACTTTTATATTTACATACGCTCTATCCCTGATATAGAGCACTTTAACTCATAAATATAGCATACCTTAGAACTATAGTTTATTATACATACATACATACATATATATACATACATACATACATACATACATACATACATATATATATATATATATATATATATATATATATATGTATGTGTAGTTCCATACACGTAATTCTTTGCATGGATTTGAATGCATACACATAATGCATATCTGCAAAACACATCAACATTCATTCACATATATGAGGGATCGTCCGAAAGTAATACCGAAGATACAAGGAGTATAATAAAACCGTTGCATAGAGCTTACTTTTAGTTATAAAACTTTATTTTTCCCACATATTCACCATCAACGATTTTTTCTAGGAATAAATAAAAGCATGCATAGTTCGTAAATATCTACGAAGGCAATTCACATTTTTTAAGTAGAAAATGTTGTCCGAGTAGTCCACCTTTCATTGCCCGAAACAAATGAAAATTCTGAAGACGCCAAATCAGAACTATACGGTGGATGATGTAGAACAATGCAGCCAGAATTGGCCACGTAATCCTTGACCTTCAAACAGGTGTGATGCCTGGCGTTATCGAGTTGTCTTCTGGCTTGAATTTTGGAATTCGGACCTTCAGCTTGGCGTTGGGGTGTAACGGTCAGAATGGATTCTTTGTCCAGCTTCCAAGAAATTAAGAAATGGACCATATATTTCCTATTTGAAAAGACAAGGCGCATCATTTTGCTCGCTTAGAAACCTGGAGAATTCGAATGTCGTCAAACCGCATAGGGTTGTTTCCATTCCGGCTTGTAGTAGTGACACCGCACCTCATCACCGGTTGATGCGGTCGAAAGAAGTGTGATTTTTAGTCTCGAACTAGTTCAGTAGATCTTAACAGACTTGCGTAGGGAGATCGTTCTGTTCTTTTGCGACCATCCGCATCACCTTGCACAAACGTTGCTAACAATGTTGCCAATGAAATAAAGACGATATTAAGCTCTTTAAGCTCTTTAGTTATCTGGTTGTGATCAAACAGATGAGTTAATCGCGACACACTTCATTTCATCTCTTGGCAGCTGTAGAGTGGCACCCGCGACGTAGTTAGTCAAACATATTCCTGCCACCAATGCTGAAACACATTAACCAACACCTACATGTGCTCCGTAAGTGTTCATGGATATGACTGGGTGCAATAATTTTCCGTATGATAGAATTCAAGTGCTTCATACACACTTTCATGTCAGACGTCGTGAGGCAACGTGTTAAAATCGGAGAAATTACTTTCGGATCACACGGCGATGTTGTTTGTATAGTTTCATGCGTGTATATATGCATGTGTACGATTTCTCCAAAACTAGCATTATCATAAATTTATTTTACGCTTTTCACGTTTATTCGGAATTTTTATGTATATATATATATATATATATATATATATATATATATATATATATATATATTATGGATCAATTCGATGAATGATTTCCTGAAAACTAGTGTCACGTGACAGACAAACCACAACTGAAATCACTAAATGATAAGACGAGAAGGCACAAAATGATAACAAGTGTATATATATATATATATATATATATATATATATATATATATGCTCCTGAAAGTTTATTTCGGTTGTGCTCTCTGGGGTGAAAGTGTGAGTTTGTAAACAGTGACTATTACTGCTTCTAATGCAATACTCTTCGATAAAACGAATCGTGTTCTCCCAGTCACTGGCGTGTTTATCTAAAAATAAATACGCTTAAATTCATCTTCGTCCCTGCCGTGCGCTAATGGCTTAGGGGTAGATTCTCCGACTGACGCCCATTCAGCCGGATTTCGTCCCTAGCTAAAGACAACTGGACGTCTAGTCACACTATGATAAAAATATCAACAAAATGAGAAAAGAAATTAATGGCTAGACTATATACTCTTAAAAATTATTATTTAAATTCTTAGTCTTCGTTCTCTTACATGCGCGTGTGTAGTTGCATTAACGTAAACGTCACTTTCGTCCGATGAAATACTAAATTACGAAACGTGTTACACGTAAGCATATGTCACAGATTTTCTATATATATATATATATATATTATAAAGATTTTACATACAGACAAACAAGTACTCACGACAAAGATGCATTTTTGTTTCGATGCGAACTCATCTCGACAGGTGAGGAACAAAGATGGTTATAAACAATTCTATTTAAAAATGTTGCTTATGAAAAATCACTTTCTTTTTTCATTATTCAAATTATTTTTTAGACATAAGGAGAAACACGATAAAAGGAAAAGAAATATATAAAGGTTTTTCCATAAAAGGAAAATAAATAATAATAATAATAATAATGAGGAGAAGAAGAAGAAGAAGAAGAAGAAGAAGAAGAAGAAGAAGAAGAAGAAGAAGAAGAAGAAGAAGAAGAAGAAAACAGGTAAAAGCAAAGAGAGGATAAGAAGACAATAAAAAGAGTTAAGAAAAAATTCGTTTCGTTACATTTGAATATATATATATATATATATATATATATATATATATATATATATATATATATATGCATGTGTGTGTGTGCGCGCGCGCCCGCGCGTGCGTATACATAAGTAATTAATGCATTTTGATCAGACTTTAATATAAATATTATTTTGGCTTACCGATTTTTTATACAGTCAAATTAATATCCTTCGGCTTAGACATAAAAGTCTTGTTACATAAAATGACCCATCAGCAGGGAACGAATCGGCATTTTCTTATTCTAGAAAACCTACTGAGAGGTGCATATTTTTAAATAAGTCTTTCTTCGTCTATATCGGTTGACATTAATTTCACTCTTTAAAAACTGAGAATGTCTACTGAGATACGCGTATCTACTAAAATCAAGTTTATAATATATTTATATAACTTTTCAGTTTACATATACTTGTGATCTACACGGTGATCAAAAAGTAACTCCCATTTTAAAATACATAAAATTTATTTATTCACTATAATTTTTACCAGAAATTGATATGAGAGGAAAGCCTTTAGCATGTGGTTTTATTAAAAATTCGATATAGGTACCAAATTTCGTTACCAGCCCAGGAATCGCGTCAATTGATCTCACCAGAAGCTCTTGTGCTATGGAACACATATCTTCTTGTATTCGCCCTTCAAGTTCTTTCAAAGTCTTGGTTTGGTATAGTAGACTTGCTCCTTTAACTAACCGCAAAGAAAAAAGTCACAGGGTGTTAATGTTAAGACTTATACATAAAATAGGAGTTTACTTTTCAATCACCCTGTATATACAAATGTATTTATTTGTGCATATATCGACGCACGTTGTAGGTATTTTTATATAGGTGTGTATGTGTATATTCCTCTTAAATTCAATAGTTCCTCCTGAATGTATAGATGTTTGTAAATATCTACCTCGATGTGAAACATAAGCAAGTCGTATGTACGGACATACATCGGTTTACAATTGAGTGCCATTATTTGAATAGATGATTAATTTATCCCAATGTCTAAATGTAACGCCGTAACGTAATCGTCTTACCTAATATGCATAAGTAATTTACACATCTGTTCTGTATCAGTACACAAGCCTAAACTTCCACAAATATGCACCCGTATAAGTGTGTAGGTAATGTCTGCATGATAAACGCTCATTATAGAAGAGAAAATATTACAACACACATATAATCAAGTGAATATGAATTTACATATTGTTTGCAGTCATTATCTATATATTAATAATTTGAATATGTAAAGAATATTTCTAAGTGTATGCACCTACGTGTCGTTCTGATAATATTACAAGCGCAGAGAAAATCTCAAAACATATACGTCATTATCTGAATATGTAATTAATTATATTTCTGTCCAATGTAAGTTTTCCTATGCCTATAATTACACATAAACTTGTATATTTATGTCTATAAAGAGAGCTTTGCATACGCCGCTTCCGTTTACTTGCTTCCCTGATAACGACAATTTTCAAAAATTTAAATGCAACGTCAATCGCTATTTTCTATTTTCTTGAATCCCGTTCATCTTATGTCATTTCCTCAATCTATACTCAGTCTGTTCTCTCAATTTCACTCATATTTCATATTTCATTTAATGTAACCCAATGCGTACTAGTGGCATTCGCACCTTGATGGTTAAGAATATATATATATATATATATATATATATATATATATATATATATATATATATAAATACGTCAAAATTTATTTTTAGTGGATGCCCGTATTTGAGTAGCCGCTTTGTTTTACTTTAAACAGTATTAATTTCGTCTACCGGCCTACACACCCGAGAAAACTTACTAAAGAAAATGTACCCCGACAATCTCAACGAGTGAGTGTGCATTAAAGGCAAATAGAACATTGATTGATTGTGAATCTCTACGTAGCCGAGCGGTTAATGCACGCTGGAACAGGAAGTGATTTCTAATGCAAAGGTTAATATATATATATATATATATATATATATATATATATATATATATATATATATATATATATATATATATATATATATATATATTAGAACTCACCTAAAAATGCAGACACGAAATCAAATTTTTATTACGTTACTTAAAAACCGAAAACTAAGCGAACAAGAATAAACGAAAATAAACAAATAAAAAGAATAAATAAACAAAAACAATTAAAATAAATTAATCTAAACAAATAAATAAACTAAGTCAATAATATGCGTACTAGTGGCATTCGCACCTTGATGGTTAAGAATATATATGTATATATATATATATATATATATATATATATATATATATATATATATATATATATATATATATATACATATATATATATATATACACGTGTGTGTAGGTGTGTGTGCAAGTGTGTGTGAGAAAGAGTGTAAGTGTGTGCAAAATTTCACAAACAACTAAATATATATCTGTAAAATGATGTTTTCCTTTTCTCTTCATATATATATATATATATATATATATATATACACATATATATACATATACATATATATATATATTTATAATATATATATATATATATATATATATATATATATAGCTAGCTAGATAGATAGATAGATAGAAAGCAAGATATGCATTACAGTGTTTTCTATGTGAAAGCGTACAGGTGTGAATATATATCTACATATATTTAAAATGTATATAAAATTTCAGATATAACTAAAATATATCTGTAAAATGATGTTTGCCTTTTATTTTCATATATATATATATATATATATATAGAGAGAGAGAGAGAGAGAGAGGGGGGGAGGGAGATAGCTAGCTAGTTAGATAGATAGATATACATTACAGTGTTTTATGTGTCAATGCGTACAGGTGTGAATATATATCTATTTACCTATTTTTCTCTCTATTAATAATTTACATAGTACGCATATGCATATATATAGTTACCGACACGCATATATATATATATATATATATATATATATATATATATATATATATATATATATATATATATGTGTGTGTGTGTGTGTGTATGTATAAGCGTTTGTTTGTATGTAGGTAAGTATGTAAGTACTCTAGTGTGAATCACTCGAATTTTAAAAAACATGACCTTAAGACATTTGTATTGATCGACGGGGAACATCATATCAGATCTATCCCAGTTAGTTTGACAACTTGACAGTGAAGATATTCATGAAGCAGGGAGGATTCATATTTTTTCAAAACTTCTGCTTAAATGACGTCGAAATCAAAGAAACGGAATTAAGTGTCTCTCAAGGCCGTGGAGAGGAGCTTCTTTTCTAAGGCCTGATCCATATCTAGCATGCCTGACTCAGCGCCAAGGCAGGCAAGAAACTTACAAGTATCATGTCGGATCAATTAAAATCTGTTGCAATTATATCTTCAAAAAGTTGAAAGGTTGAGCAGAAGAGGGTTAGGGCTGGAAAGCGACGTGAGAAAACGCAATAAGAAATCGTCCGTTTTCACTTTCTCTATTAAATCTCTGGTTTGCTTTCTTGCTAACAGAAACAGAATCAGCAGAAGCGAAGATTTGTCGGACAGGATCAGGATAAAAAAAATGATCTGGTAAATAAAGCTAAAGTAATGAGTTAGGGTGGCACTTATTGTTTCCCTGGAATACTGATTCTCAGTCATCAGTCACATATACTCTTCTTAAGAAACCAGGTTTCATCGACCTGACTATGACGATAAACTACATCCGGCAGCAAGCCGTCTGATCGGGAGATTGAAAGTTTTGTGGAGCGTGGAACCACCTATTAATTGCTGTTATTCCCAGGTTCATCCTGACTCAGGGTGTTAGCACTTTTTCGGTTCCCTGCTATGGGCAAATAGTGACCCCCCCAAGATATCAACAGATCATTTTTATAGTAAAATGACCAACAATACATTTCTAAAACAAAATAAATATATATATAAAATACAAGCGATACATTTTTTTAATAAAAAACATTACCAACAATCCACTTTTGTAGTAAAATTACTTGCAATATAGTTTATGATCTACAAAGTATATATCTAAAAAAAAGAACCTTTTATTCTGAAGGAATAAAACTATCTACAAAATATTTAGATTTTTAATAAATTAAATAACCCATAGAGATGTCGATAAACCGTTAAACAAAACCAACCAACACACAAACATGTATTCCACTGTGAAAGCAGAATAACATAAATCATATTCTTATTACTTTAAAGCTCCCAAGAAAATTAAATTTTGGCATTAAATGACCCATAAGGAGTCGATATGCCGTTAAACAAACAAATTAATCATTCCTCAATTGATACCCTATTTTAAATTGTCATCTAGCAATTTTTTAGTAATAATTTACATATGATTGAAATTCTTCTCCTGGCTGAAATGCTTTCCTCTTAGATCAGGAGCACCAACCCTGCGAGTCAAGTGTCTCTTGTTTGAGAATCACTACTCAAGAAGTATATTTTTCACTTGGAAACAAATAAGTATCGACCCAAGAAACTACATCTATCACGTCTAATAATTAATCTGTCCTTTGACACGGAGACGACCGCTCTCACCACTTGAAAATAATAAGTATATTTTATATATTCATTTTTCATTTTAAGCAAATATTTCCAATAAAATCAAAAAAAGATAAATGAAAACTGAACCAGCTGTTAAATGTGTAGCAATACTTTAAAAACATATGCATATCTCAGAGCCTAACTTAAGTAAATTATTTATATTTTTATTAATACTGTTAATATTTTAAAGATGTAATGGATTTATCATTTATTAATCCGATATATTTTTTTATCTTACTGAAACGTTATTTTTAGTGGATACACATATTTGAGTAGACACTCTGTTTATTTATTAAACAGTATATTTATTTATTTTTATCTGCCGACCAGAATGTATAAGAAATCTTATTAAAGAAAAAAATTGTGCTCTTCAATAGGAATTGAACTTGTGTCTCTCAAGGCAGAAAGAGCTACAATTTAGCCCGGCACACCTTACCGATTTGGTCCTGAAGAGAAATCAGTCAGGCAAGGGTAAATTTTCTGTTTTCAAGTGAAATTTCTTCTGTCAGATTTTTCAAAATTTTTCATATCTGGATAGTTTCGTATCCAAACAAAAACAAAGATAATTTTTTAGAATGGATATTTTATTAATCTGACAGACTTTTATCACCTTAAACATTATTTTTAGTGGATACTCGTATTTGAGTAGACGCTCCGTTTATTTATTAAACAGTATATATTTTTTTATTTTCATCTACGGGCCTGAATATTCAAAAAATTTTATTAAAAAATATGCGAAGATATATGAAAAATATATGAAATTTTGTGACTCTATGGCGAGAAGAATTTCGCTTAAAGGCGCTATTTAGCTTTGCTTGGTCAGCAAATGACCCTCGTGACTGAGTCGGTATATGCACGTCGGATCTAACGACGGTTTCCCCTGCCAAGAGGGACGCAAGTTCGTATCTTGCCGGAGGGCGCATATCTTATTTTAATAAGATTTCTAGAATTCCAGGCTAGTAGACGAAAATAAATATAGCGTTTAATAAATAAATGGAGCGTCTGTTCAAATATGAGTATCCACTAGAACAATGTCTAAGTGGTAAAAACACTAGTATTTGTGCGAAAGCGAATACACGTTTTCACTTTCCGTGCCATTATAAGTTACATTATCCGCACATCCAACTTGGTTTTTAATTCAAACAAATGAAATTCATTCATACAACAACTTTCATTAAACCTCTATTTTTAGTGGTTCTTGGGTTTTGTATGGGTTGAGCATTAGTAAAAAACGTTTGAATTAACAACAAAGTTGATAGCAGTAAATATTTAATGTATAAATTATAAGTTTCCGGACTTACTACTCATTATACAAATTTAGCGACATTCATTATGGCAGATTTTTAATTGTGCGCTTATTATCTGAATATTCAGTTGTATTTTGTGTTTCTGTTTTACGAAATTAATTATTAATGGCCATAAAAATTTGCTTCTTTTTGCACTAAAGATTATTTAGTAGCCAGGGGTATTAGTTGAGCTACTTCATTTGGAATTGTACTGGAAAGAATTTGGACGTTTATAGAGAAGCGAAAAATTGTATAATATGAAAGTAATAGTTTTACTCATCACTATTGGCGTGTTTGAGACAGGAGAGACTTGCAAATATTATGGAAGAATTGAAAATTCCAGAAAAGAATCCAAACCATTCAGATAAGAGCATAAGATAAGCAAACATATTTAGATACGTGGTGGAGTATTGAGTAGACTTGGTATCACTTAGCCTTCACTGAAAGCTACCATTTACAACTAGCATGAAAATTCAGTGAGTACAAATAATAACAATAATTATAATTATACTTATTTCTCTGTTAGTAAGTTAGGAAGAGTTCTGTAATAGTTGTCTGCTCTCTACCCACAGAAAAATGTTTGTCTAGCAGAGGCGGAGAAAGTAAATCCATAACCCTTTTGTTTATTTCCGGTCAGCCTCAGTCTGGACTAGGTTGAAGCTGTATATATATGTTTGCTAGAAATAAAGATACGAAACCAAGGCTTGTGGTGAGTATTTATTTTACGCGTTGCCATTAATAACGAACCATCCAGCAGTGTCCCTTTTTTATGTCTTTCTGGAATATGGGATTTGTTATACTCTTGCAACCAAGCCTGGTCTGTTTTCAGCAGTCTCATTTTGTTGCGGCTTGCTTTTTATTTCAGAATATTTAGGGTTACGAGTATATGTTATGAATAAATCTGGTTTTCCATATTTAGCCACAGGGAACATTACATTCTGAAAATATTGATGATTGTTTTGAGGACTACCAGTAAATGATGAAAGCCACTCTCAAAAGCCATTGTTATTTAAAACATTCAATGTGAAAAAACACAAAATGTAAAAAAAAAAAAGATAATAATCGATAATAATAATAATAATAATAATAATCGATAATAATCGATAATAATAATAATAATAATAATAATAATAATAATAATAATAATAATAATAATAATCTCAGGCTGTCCGGAATTAGCAAAAAATGAATATACCCACAGACATTAAATCACAATTCTCCTATAGGGCCTAAGTCCATAGTTTGGACACGGTTCTATAGCATACAAAGCAGGAAACATAGCATATACAAATAATAATAATAATAATAATAATAATAATAATAATAATAATAACAACATTTGCATTGAAAAATCTGCAACTTTTACGGAAAGAAAACTGCAAGAAATTGTTATGAACACCGCTCAGACCTGGTTAGAGAGATAGGACTTGGCACATTTTTATGGGACTTTACATTACACACAGTCATAACAATCAAAGCTAATCGACCAGACATCGTGATCAGAGACCGCGAAAACAAAATGTGCCTTCTTATCGACATGGCAGTATTTGCAGTCTGTAATGTATCTTTGAAGATCTTTAAAAAAAACTATCAAAATACAAGGACCTTGAAATCAAAATCTCACAAATGCGGCACATGAGATATCAATAATTCCAGTTGTAGTTGGAGCCTTCAGATTGATTGGGAAAAGTTCCGATAGACTGATTGAAGGCATTCCTGGTAGCCTATGCCTTAAAGAAATACAAAAGATTATTCTCACAAGTACAGCCCACACCTTATGAAGGGCTTTATCTATGTAAAATATGTGTGATCTTGGGTTTTTTCCGTTTTTTTCCTCAAAATGCTCAGTGTAAAATGTCATGATGCCATCTCTGACCTTAGGTCTCTGTTTGGGACCCGGAAAGAAATGAGTATACACCAGAAATCAAAGCAAATAATAATAATAATAATAATAATAATAATAATAATAATAATAATAATAATAATAATAAAAACAATATGCAAGATCTGTCGCAGCTGAGACCATTACACCAGCAGACCCCGAAGTGAAAATGAAAAAAATAGTGTCAAATTAGAAAATATCTGAACTTTGTCAAAGAAATGAAAGCAAAAATAAATAAAATAACTAACATCATTATCGGTGCACTTAGAACAATAGCAAGCGCCTTGTAAAATGTAAAGAAATTCTAAACCTGAGAAATAATTGAAACAATCCTCACAGCGCATTACTGAAATCAGAATACTGAGGAAAGTGCTGGTGTATTGAAGAAAGTTGTAGTCACTTGATCTCTAGAACAGTGATTCTCAACGTGGGACCTTACACCCAAAAGTTGACTTAAAATATTTTAAACGTGCCTGGAGCTACCAGAAACAGTGAAGCCATTAGTCAGGATCTGTATGTTCTACTGTATTTTGCTTTTGCAAATAAAATCTTTTCCCAGTTAAATGGAATTTCTATTTGTGTTTTTGTTGGCCTGAATTTTTTACGCCCCAAATTGGGCCAAACGGAAGCAAAGGTTGAGAAGAACTGTTCTAGAGATCAATGAGATGCTACTGGTGAGAAAGAGTCAACAACAATAACAACAACTACTACTATTACTTCTACCACTATTATTTTTCCTATGGTCTTTAATGTTTTTATGACTTAGTGACAGGCTAAATCATTTGCAACGTTCTTGTCTAGCTCAATGCATTTTTAAATCAACGATTCTTTAGTGCTTAAAATATCAATAAAGTATTTCTTTATAGAAAAAGAAAAGAAAATATGACGCTTTCACTGTATATCTCTGATTAAAAAGAATATCATTGTTTTTTTAAGTGTGCACAAGATTTTTGCAAAATTGTTTCTCCTCAGTTTGATATTTGATATTCATATGATTGAATATTTCACAAAATTGCATATTTAAAAGCTGTAAAAAATTGTCCAAAGATGTTAATTTCACATTTGTTTGGAACTTATTGAATTGAGAATCAAATTATGTTAGACGTAAAGGCAAAATAATTCTTCTAGACAAGATTGTGTTTCTCAATATTTTTAAGCAACGGCACACTTAAAGAGCAAATGAAAATATCACGGCACACTTGATGTTTTTCACAATATCTTCAATATTTGATCGAATGTGTGATAAGCAGACCTTCATTTCTTCCACAGTTGTGCATAGTAATTCTTGCTTCTTATTTTTTTAAATGTTATTTAGGGTTGAGAAGCCTAATTCACGTAAATAAGAAATAGAAAATTGCAAGAAAACTGATAAAACCTTTTTAGTTAATGTAGGATACTCCGTTTGTATGGAAATCCAAAATGTATAACCATCAAATGTTTTAATTTGAGCCCTTAAAAAGATAAAAAAATACTGAGTAGTGAGTTCGATCCTCACTGGGTTCCCCTTACTTTCAGCCTTGTGCCACATTTAAGCTATGCTTGGAAAATCACTATATAGAGACACCTACTTGATATCTAGATTAGTGTTTCTCAACCTTTTTAAGCAACAGTTCACCTGAGAGCAAATGAAAATATCATGGCACACTTAGCAAAGTTTTTAAAAAGTATCCATTTAAATGTTATGAAATAAAACCATAGATTTTAAAAAATACACGCACACACATATGAACTTATTTTATTTCAATGTTTCTATTCAACTATTTGTGGAGCTTATTTAGTGTGAAAACTGTGCATGGTGTTACTACTTCCACACACACACATATATATATGTATGTCGCGACAATATTTTGCGGCACATTTAAGAGGATGTTGCCGCATACTAGTGTGCCACGGCATACTAGTGTGCCACGGTATGGCGGTTGTGAATCACTGATCTACACCAAAAAGATGAATTTAAGAAATGAATGCAGAAAGCACGTTCGGGAACGGATACAGTGAGCATGTTTTTGCCTCGTATTAAAATCAAGTAAAATTAAAGACGTGTGGTTCGAATTGAACACAATGTTTGACGGGATCTAAAAAGAAGTATTTCTTTCTTTCTTTCTTTCTTTCTTTCTTTCTTTCTTTCTTTCTTTCTTTAAATGAAAGTACTATATCTCCTATCACTTCTATCTTCTGTTCCAGTTTCTACAGCTGACACGACAGAGATTCAACAGCGTGTTATTTTGGGTGTGAATGCAATTTGAACTCTTAATATTGATCACATTTTTCAGTGTACAATCTTTTAATAAAACAGGTAATGAAAATCAATTATTTTTCTCTAGTAACGCCGCTACCACCAAATATTTGTAAATTAACTATTATGAAAAAAAAATCGCTATTTTTAGCACTTTGAAAAAGACTTGATTCATACTTATATATTGTAATTTAGAGCTGCAAGCCTAATCGAAAGGGATTTTCAAATCTGTTTGCATTGATTAAATGGGAAAGGTTTTTCTCTCTTTCGGCCCTTTGTACTGCTGGTTGAATGATGTGCTTTCGAATGTAGGTCCTTTCATGCGCACACATATTTAAACGCACAAGTATTGCTTTACCAAATCCAGTGCACAGCCTCCTTAAGGAGAGAACAGTGAGAAACAAATGCACAATCAATAGATTGCAAGAAAAACACACTACCCTATATATGACGAGAAATCGCTTAAGATGCACAATATTAAAAATCTATTCTTGTTACAAATAAACTGAAAGAACGTTCGTTTATGTAACTAAATGTTATTAAAAAAAAAAGTAAAATGGCTGATTTAATATGTTCATATCGACCGCCCATAAATCTAGGTGAATAACAAAATTATTAACAGCCAATTCCTTGAGTTCCCAAGTTTGACCATCTTTGTTTACTTAAGAGGCATACTATACATGTGACATGTATTAATATATATGAATGCGTTTATGTCCTTACTTAGGAATGTACGACCCGATCATGACTATATTTTTTCAAACTTGTTTATCCAGTCTGAACATTTTTCAGTTTACCCACCACAAAACGTAGTGTATTGTAGAAGAATAGACTCATAATTATGTCAAGATTATAGATAGTGCGTCCTTCCTTTTTGTTCTGCTTATGGCCTTCCGTATAGAAAACAACTGCATGCAATAAATATTGCATATGCGAGCAGACATTGAATGGAGTGAAGCAAGCAGAAAGGGGATGTAAGAAATTTCGTATCTGCAGATTAGAATCAAAATATTTGGTCTAAAAAGATGGGCGATGGTGAAAACATTCCAATCTACCATCGAGCGTGGCAACAATTTCGATTTTTGTCGAATTTAAAGGTCCCTAAGACACTTTTCCCGTTGCTTCTGTTTGTTGCCATGGGTTTCTATATGTTTTTGAACCACTCCCACACAAACACATACTCTCTCCCACACACACACACACACACACATACATATATATATATATATATATATATATATATATATATATATATATATATATATATATATATATATATATATATATGCATGAAAACTTGCAGAAAAGTTCCCAGATTGGCGACTAGGAAAGGATTTAAAATGACCATCTTTGGTCAGATTTTCCTAAGTAGGCCGAGTTGATAACTTTTCAGCACCACTGCATTCACACACCCGCGCATCTCTCTCTCTCTCTCTCTCTCTCTCTCTCTCTTTATATATATATATATATATATATATATATATATATATATATATATATATATATATATAGAAATCAATACTGCATTGTGGTCATCAGTTTCATGTCTAAATGCGGTCTTCAGAATCGAACCCCGATCGAGGACACAATTTTATGGGAAAAGTATACTTGGATGTTACACGACGGAAAGTGAGAGCAGCGCTATATAGAGTCAAGATAGTTTCTTCTTCGTCACCAAGGCCCGTTGGCGTAGTTGTTATGTTTGCATCATATTCTAACTGTCCGGGTTCGATTCTCGGTTGTGGATGCGCACTACTGATGACTGCTAAATATAGTTCGAAACGCACGTTGAGTGCTTTCTGAATTCTGTTGAAAGCATTTAAAAGTGTGCATGTACACCCTGGTGGTGTACTGAATTGCTTTAGGCCCCACCCATTTTCCCCAAATCTGAGCAAGTAACTAGACATCAGATATTTTTGAGAGTTTTCTTTGCTGGGCCGAGAACTTTGCAGTAGTCCCCGTGTAAGTATGATTAAAGACATACCTTACTTAACTTTCCCTTCAGATTATTATGCTCGTCTAGGAAGTTATACTCACAACGTCTCTGGCCTTTGTTCGGCTATTTGTAGTCATAATTAACAGCCATCTTTAATCCACAGAGGTAGGTTCTTCTCATTTCTTTTCCATATTTAGAAAAAGTACCTTTCCAGCTTTTTTTTCTGTTCTTTCCACTGAAATGGAGTATATGACTTTTCTTCACTACTCAACCTAGGGATTGGACCCACAAAATATTATCTACTATAATTAAAAATGTCGTCACTGGATGTTCCAAGATGCACATGAATGGTTTCTTTCCTAATATGAGGCTCCAGATGGTGTTCATCTCGACACTAGGTATAATGAGTAGGTTGTCATATGCACAGTCGTCTTATTCTACAGTGTTATTCTCCATCTATTATGCTGACTTCATTGCCCAGGAAATGATGGCCACTATGTTTCCTTCATACATAATCAGCCATGCCTGATTTCAGTGTCTCTTCTCGGACTACAGCCTTATATTTTTCTTTCATTACTTCTAGGTAGGTACTCCTAAAAAGTTTCTAAAAAAGATCTTAGCATGATGGAAAATGCCCCACACTTGATAGTTTATGTTATTATTAAGAGGAAAGACCAAAGTATTTTTTATTATTTTATTAATTTTTTTAATCCCTTCTAGCACGATCGAAATTTTGGTTAAAAATCTTGTTTTTCTTATGTCAGTGTGTGGACAAAAGATTAGTATGGGAAATTTAGTATCTATTTTGCGGTAAAAAAACACATTGTTTTCAAAATTCTAGCAAAAATCAAATAATTATCGGTTTTTAATGGAATTTTCAGGACTTATTCACAAATTATTTGTGAAATATTTTTTGGGGAAAACTCTTGGTAAAAATATTTTTCTGTACATCTGTTACCCACAATTAATTTTACGAAATTTCGAGAAATTAAAATTCCAGGATATTCGTATTTATATTAGTTAAAAGCAGGACTCCTAAAAAAAAAAAAATTTAATTAGAAAAATGTATTAAGTTTAAGATCTTTTAAAATTTTGTATTAATTACGGCAGTTTTGATGATATTATTATTAAGTAAAAACTATATTTAATAATCATAAAGGTAAAAGTTTAATACAAATCATCAAACACCAATATTTTAAAAATAATTTTGAATATTTTTTAGTGTATAAACGTGCTGTTTTTGTAAGTACGGGTGACCTTACACGGCATTATAAGGAAATAAGAGCGATGACTATAGTAAATTTCAAGCCAAAATTTCTAAAATTCAATAAAATATTAGATTAGAGAAAATATTTCCTATTTTTTTTTAAAGATTGCTGAGTATTTAAAAATTAGATAAAAAAGGAGCTTACGTCATTTTCTTAAATTATGTTTTGCATATAAAGTCTCCGTAGGACATTAAATCTGTCACCACTTTGTCAAACACGCCAACACCTCTACTGTAGGTTAAAAACACATCTACTGGTTAAATTTTGCTAATTGGAAATATTTTGCTTATTAGTGATATTAAATTTAATCTATTAGCTTGAAATTAAAACTAAATTTAAAGCTCAAGAAAGAGTTTTCATTTTTTAAAATTAATTTTAAGCATTAGATATCGCGTTTTTTTTTTTTTTTTTTTTTTTTTAGTTCCCTACTTTTAAAGGTCTACTGGTCTCGCAATTACATGGAATGAGATAAACACAGTTGTTGGTCGTTGGTCATACTTTCTCCTGGCGAGAGTTTTGTTTGGATAAGATATCTGCGAGGAATTGAACTGGTTTTAAATACTACCGATTCTCTGAATCGTTTCAGATGTAACGATTATGGATGGATCGTAGCAGATTTTTTTAAACGGGCAAGGGAGACAAACAGGAATAGACTGGAGTGTATTAATTGATAAGAGAGATCTTCTAAATATGAGCAGTGGATTGATTGAAGGATTCGATTCAAAATCCCGAGAAGGTTACCGAGTTTGACGACACCTGAAGAAGGACAGAGAGTACAACGATTGAAAAGTTGTGAATTTATCAACCAGAATGAATATTCTAATAGAAAAGCATATAATAATTGTTATAAAGTTGGTATCAACTCTTAGTTCGGGTTAATAATATTCCAAAGGAAAACACTGGAAAACATGATTAGTGAAAGAACTGTTTAATCACGTGGATTAATAATGCAGTACTAGCGAATATCGTAGTGCGACACTCCTTGCGACTACTAGGCGACTCCTTGTGCCTCGCTTGCGACTGCTTTCATGGTCAATGTTAGAGTCCACGTTCAACATTTTAGTGTCGAGAAGGTCGGCCTTCTTTATACACAATAATAATAATAATCCCTCATTTTAAAAAAAATCGACATAATTTGTCTTCATATCTTCTTCATGAGCGTTTGAATTTTTTTTTCCTTTATTTTTTTGACACACCAGCAGGACGAAAGATTCTTCATGCGGCGATAAATAATTAATTTTTACCATTTTCAGGAAGCATTGGTCATCTTCAGGAATTTAAAAAAATATTTTTTGTTAAATATACACTCAGTTTTTGTTTGAATTTTCGTAGACG
Source organism: Acanthosepion esculentum (assembly GCA_964036315.1). Classification (NCBI taxonomy): domain Eukaryota; kingdom Metazoa; phylum Mollusca; class Cephalopoda; order Sepiida; family Sepiidae; genus Acanthosepion; species Acanthosepion esculentum. The sequence continues at coordinate 77,603,731 of OZ038480.1, forward strand.
CGGAAGACTTTTTGGTAGACTCATTATAAGTGGTTTTCTTTGAATGAACTTCCTTGTATTTGTTATTTGATTTTGAGCAATGTTTCGGTCGTGTATCCACCGCTCTCTCTCTCCAGTGCCTTTTGCATCGTGTATTCTAAGGGAGCACACATATGTTTTCACATACATCTAAGGTCCGATTTTTACTTTTCTGTGTTCTAGGTACTGTTTTCCCCAAACTTCTTCGCTTCACACGCACACACACACACACACACACACACACACACACACACACACACACATCAATCTCTCAAGACTTTCCTTTGTAGTTCCAAATTCATTGCTCGTTGCATTTATTTAAGACTTTTTGATTTTATAGTTCGTACTTCGAGAATATGAAAACCTTATCTTTTTTTCCTTTTTTGTACAATTAATGTTAATTCACTCTATGTTATTGACGATATCAGTGCTTACTGATCAATACTTCTTAACATGAATAGAAAGGTACTTTGATCGGACAGATGGTACGTTAACTTACGAGATAGGATGGTAGTTGTATATGTAACACACGAACCCTTAAACATAAAAATAAAAAAAAATAAACAAAATCCCTTTTAGTGCTGGAACAGAGGTTTTAAATGAAATCACCGAGTGAGCATTTCGCCCAGTGAAAAATCTTTCTACGTGTTGCACTGTGCGTAACGTCATTGGTGATCAACGTCCAATGTTCAATACTGAGTTTAAAAGTATTTGAATCTGTAACACACGTTCACAGACTTGCCAGATCTTGATAACTACCACAAGTATAATCGAAAGCATTCGATCACAAACATTTAGACCATATTTACATTCGCTGGATCGAAATATGTTTTATTGTATGGAGACACGAAAAATTAAGTAAAAAATTACTTTAATGAAACTTGTATTAAACCATCCTAAGGGGTGATGAGTGGATTTTTTTTTTGCTGACTAAGAGATTGCGCAGGTTCATATCCACCTTCTCGAGATCCTCCACCACTAGGATCCAGAGGATCCCGGAGTGTCAGTTGCAGTGAATGGCCATCGAAGTGAGGAATCTTTGCTTTTACATCACGCGCAAGGGCAAACCAATTTGAACGCAGTTATTCTTCTCCGAGACTGTCTGCCATCAACACAAATTATAAAATGACCATCTGGATGCTCTATCAGTCAGTTATGTGCCATGCGTGATACACGCTTAGGCGATCATGTATCTTTCGATACATGACTGACGAGGCAGATATTTCCCGCAGTAGGTTGCCATTACTTTCTGCGGTGGACCAGTTGTCATCCAAGGCTATAGAACCCGGTCTGTCGTGCTATTTACCGATAGCTGAGGAGAGAAGATGAGGATTCGTCCCTTCCCAAGTGTATTAGCACGTAAGTGAATGTAATGGATTCGACTACAATCTGGATGCTCTATACCGAAACGAATGGAAATACCTGCATTGAAAGATATGACATTATTATGAACTTCCCCATTCAGAAAATCGGTAAGAACAGGGAGGATCACCAGTGGTGAAAGGTGAAAATGTTACACTGTTCAGGGACTTCATTATATTTATCGAGCACACAAAAACAAGCCAACTGAATAGATATAATAATAAATGACTTATAAAAACATAAGTAATGTCTGATAGACCTGGCCATCGCATCTGATAAAAACATCTCAGTAAACGAATTTGACAATTTTAAATAATACGAGGACCTGAAATTGAAACAATATTAATGTGGCATTTAAACACAACCGCTATTCTAGTAATAATAGGAACACTAGGAATTATTAAAAAGAACTGATATATACATAAGAAAATCCGAGGAAATCCTACACAATCAGAACAACTCTCATATACGCAGAAAATCCTTCTCAATGTAATATATTCAATAACTTTCTAAGAAAAAAACATTCCTTTATTCACTAAAGGATTTTATCAAACAATATACAGGAAACTGGAAATAATAGTAATACTATATTATAGTATATTATATATATATATAATTAATATTATATATTATATATATTATAGCTTGAATATATATTTCCTCCTTTTCTGTCTGTCTTTCTGTAAACGGAAAGGACCATGTGTGTTCAGACTGTATAGACAACCCAAATAATGGACAACCGAGTTAACATGTGGCACATACATGATTTTGGGGATTCCAGAATTGCGACAAATGTATTCGGATTGTGATATATTGCTACTGAATAAAAAACACAAAAATAAAATAATAGGACAACGAAAAAAAAAATAACAGGACAACGAAAGTTAAGATGTACTCCGAAATATTTTTTTTTTAAAAATGTGTTATTGTTAACTGTGAAAAATTTTATTACCTGGATGTAAAAAAAGACATATCTATTTCTATAGATGACGATGATTATATGAACAATCGAAAGCTTGTAGTAAAAAAAGACCTTATACAACTGGAATTTATAAACAGGGATCATATCATTCATCAACGGGTTCGAGGTTAATGTATTTTATTAAAAATTGTTTGCGAGAGTGATTCTTGCCATTTATATCATTAACTTCACTATCTGCTTTTTGTATGAATGATTCATGTAATGTAAATTGAACTGTACCACATACTAGATATATATATATATATATATATATATATATATATATATATATATATATATATATGTGTGTGTGTGTGTGTGTGTGTGTGTGTGTGTGTGTGCAAGTATATAGAAAAATAGGAAATAACCGTTATGTTAATAATCCAAAGGTCTTTAGCATTTTTGTTTTTATTTAAAAAAAATAACAGTGCTCAATACATGAGTAGAGCCTAGATTATAATTATTTTTTAAAATATGATTCCATCGCTACATAAGAGTTCTCATGTTTCAAAAATAGAAGCTAAAATACCAGATCTATTTCATCCTCAATCGAATTTTTGAATTCATTCAGGCAGCTGATATGATAACGCTATATATATATATATATATATATATATATATATATATATATATATATATATATATATATATAACGTAAATCATTCAAACGAAAAACAAATACTGAAGCTAGTTATATGGCGAGAATCACTCTCGCAAACAATATTTAATAATAAATTACAACCAACTTCGAATCTGTTAATGAATGGTGTGATCCTTGTTCATAAATTCCGGGTTTATCTGGTCTTATTTTTTTGTACGAGCCGGCTTTCAGTCGTTTCGAACGACCATCCTCAGGTGCCAGTGACTCCAAAATTATTCTTACATTTAACAATATCTCATTACTAAAAAAGCACTCTTTCGGACCACAATATCTTTCGATGTCGCATTACTATTCGGAATTTAACAAAAACACACTAATATGTCTACCTGAGGATGGTCGTTCGAAACGACTGAAAGCCGGCTCGTACAAAAAAATAAGACCAGATAAACCCGGAATTTATGAACAAGGATCACACCATTCATTAACAGATTCGAAGTTGGTTGTAATTTATTATTAAATATTGTTTGTGAGAGTGATTCTCGCCATATAACTAGCTTCAGTATTTGTTTTTCGTTTGAATGATTTACGTTACATAAATTGAATACGCACTACAAAACCGATATATATATATATATATATATATATATATATATATATATATATATATATTGTAACTGACCCAAATTAATTTATATGAGAAGGATTGATTTATACTGAGTTTCTTGAAATATATCTTGTGTGAAACACTAAAAATCCATTCATTTTCCGATTTATGCTAGAAACATCTGTGTTCTATCCTCAATATATTTTGTTATACATATAAGTATTAAGTTTTGTTTACATAATGTTCTGCTGGCATATTTTGTTTGTCTTCGTCATAAGAAAAACAAAGAGATCAATGTAAACTTATTTGTAGATATGTTTACAACAAATGAAATGATAATTGATTGAACGGTAAAAATGGAAGTGCTGTTCATAAATCATAAAAGTCGCCCATAAATGTGAGGAGATTAAGTCTTTTTCTTATTCTCTAACGCTTTCTGTTGCTTTGTATACTTTTTGCATCTCGAAGTTTTCAGATCTATGTTCATATCTATCTATCTGTTTATGTTCATACATGCTAGTATGTGTGTGATTGCGTATGTGTGTGAATGCGTATGTGTCTATATCCGCGTGTACGTTCGTAGGTAAATCAATCTCCATAGCCTAACGATGAAAGTAGCACTCATTTTACGCCACAAATATTTATTTTTCAATATTTAGGAAACTCATAGGGCCACATGATACTCATCATTATTATTGATCAGTACAAGTACATACAGAAACACACGCGCACACACACACACACACACACACACACACACACACACACATATATATATATATATATATATATATATATATATATATATATATATATATATATATATATATATATATGATAGATAGATAGATAGATATTGGACACGATTAGAGGCTCAAACCTTGTTTCGTGTTTAGGAAGGGATTCCCGGATCTCCCTCTCTCTCTCTCTCTCTGGCCTCTGTACTGGTGCTGCTGTGTTTCTCCCGTGATGTGTGCAGTCTGTGGCATTACCTGTTCATTCTGAGGGTACACGGTTGACAGTTCCCTGGTTGCTGTTTCCGACTGGTAGTTAGGAGCCCTAACTCTTGCGTAGCGTCTTGAGCGGCCGCTCTGATCAACAGAGGCATAATATCGGGGTGTCTGTAGTGCCATGTGGCGCATGGATAGGTGTCCCTGCAGTCATCTCCGGTGGGCAACCCTGAGGCCACATTATGATTCAGGCTGTGCCAAACTCTCTCTGCCCGCGTCATGGGTGATAACCGTCGGCTTCCTTTAACTCAGGCCTTCTCTTCTTCCAACACCAATTATTTACATGACTTACAAAAACCATAAATATAAACCTAAACCAGCCCTCCAAAAATCACCCAAACCTTTAAATATCTCCTTCTCCAACATCCGTGGCATTAGAACCAACTTCTGCAGTGTGGAATCTTTCCTCATTGCAAAGTGCCCGGATATACTGGCCCTGTGTGAGACCAATCTTGACTCCTCTATCCCTTCCTCTGATCTCTCGATCCCTGGATACCTTCCCCTCCTCAGAAAAGACTCTCTAACCCACATGCATGGCCTTGGTGTCTACGTCAAGGACCATCTCCCTCTGGCTAGAGAGTGCTCTCTCGAATCGCCGGACCATTCGTACTTGTGTCTCCGGCTATCTCTTCTCAATGCTGTAAGCTATCTTTTCTTCCTCTATCGCTCTCCATCCATCAGGACTGTGGAATACTCGATGTCATTTCTGACAGCATAGACATGACCATCTCTCTCCATTCGTTCGCTCACATATTTGTGTTTGGCGATTTTAACGCCCATCACAACAAGTGGCTTAAGAATGCTACTACCGACCTAGCAGGCATTCATACTCTCAACCTTTCAGTCTCTCAACCCCTCACACAGATAATTGATTTCCCCACGCGTTTTGCTTACAACCGGGACTGTAAGGCCTCACTCCTCGGCCTGTGATTTACCTCCATCCCTGAGTCTTGTAGTGCCACGCAGCTCTGTCCTATCGGTAACTCCGATCATGCTGTAGTGTCTGTTAGTATCTCCTTCAGTCCCACCCTCTGCAAAGAGCCTCCTACCACCAGAACCTCATTCTGCTACCAACGGGCTGACTGGGACACGTTTTGTGATTTCCTCCGCGATGTCACCTGGGATGATGTATTTAAGCGCCCCATTCAAGAATGTGCTTCAGAGGTCTCTTCCTGGGTTAAAGCTGGAATCGACGCTTTCATCCCCTCAAGGAAATTCAAGGTCAAACCGCGCTCCTCCCCTTGGTTATCAACTGCTTGCTCAGCCGCCATAGGAACCACTTCTTCCACCGTTTTCGTAGTGGTATGTCTAACTGCAATAGACGCCTATTTACCTCTGCCCGTAACGAGTGTAAGCGTATCCTCAACGAAGCTAAGTCACTATTTGCTGCTCGGATGAAGGAACGTATTGCATCTCGCAAATTCGGCTCCAAAGATTATTGCCGCCTCTGCAAGAGCGTTCTGAACAATAGCAAACCCTCCATTCCTCCCCTGTTCAACCAGTTTGAGGTCCTGACAACCTCTGTTGACAAGGCTGAATGCTTTGCTCGGAAGTTTTCTTCCAATTCAACGTTTGACTCTTCTGGGGGTACCCATGCCCGATTTCCCTCCCAGAACCGAGGCCCTTTTGAGTTGATTGCACATATCCCCGTCGTTGGTATTGGGCATTATTTCTAAATTAGATCACCACAAGGCTATTGGGGGTGACGGGATACCAGCCATTGTCCTGAAGAAATGCGCGCCTGAACTGGCGCCTGCCATCTCTAAATTATACAACCACTGCCCCAAGGAGTCTTGTTTTCCTGACTGCTAGAAGTCCTCAACCATTGTTCCTGCCTTTAAGAACTCTGGTGACCCCTCCGACACTTCTAATTACCGTCCTATCAGTCTCCTACCCCTCTTCGGCAAAGTCTTCGAAGCCATTATCAACACCGAATGATTAATCACCTGATATCCCATGATCTGTTCTCAGACAAGCAGTATGGTATCCGCTTTGCCCGATCTACAGCCGATGTGCTTACGGCCATGACTGAATTTGTCTACCAAGCTATTCATAATAACGGTGAAGCTCGTGCAGTAGCCCTAGACATCTCCAAAGCGTTTGATATAGTTTGGCATGCCGGCCTTCTTCGCAAGCTCCAGGGTTATGGTATCACAGGTCGATTGTTTGACCTAATACAATCATTCCTGTCAAACCGTGAATTGAAGGTCGTTCTCAATGGATTCGTCTCCAGCTCCTATCCCACTAACGCAGGTGTTCCTCAAGGCTCCATACTAGGCCCTACTCTGTTCCTCATATTCATAAACGACCTTCCTGACGCCATAGATTCCCAAGTCGGCATCTATGCGGACGACACCACAATTTACTCCTGCCTCAAACACAAATCTAGTGATGCTGACAAAGTTGACCTGGCAGTTCGAATAGAAAAGGACCTCCAATCGGTTGTGAACTGGGGCAAGAAATGGATGGTTAACTTTAACGCCTCTAAAACAAAACTGCTCTCTATTAACCACCACAAGGATCCATCCCTGCATCCCATTAAAATGTCTGAAGACCAACTTCTCGAGAGCTCCTCTCTGCGGCTGCTTCGTCTCACGCTGTCCGCTGATCTGAGATGGAACAAATACACTGAGTCAATTGCAATATCCACCGCAAGGAAAGTTTGCTCCCTGTGCCGAGACAGGAAATTTTTCTCCCCGGAATCGATCCTCCAAATCTATAAATCGACCATTCGCCCTTGCATGGAGTATTGCTGCCATATATGGTCTGGAGCCCCTGCTGTTTGCCTCAGGGTTCTTGATAAGATCCAGAGACGGATATGCAATGTAATTGGCCCAGATCTGTGATCTCGTCTGCAGTCGCTCTCTCACAGACGCGACGGTGCCTCGCTCTGTCTTTTTTACAAATACTTTCACGGTAATTGCTCCGAGGAGCTGCTTTCGCTGGTTCCTAGGCCTCATGAATTTAAACGTCCTACGAGGCTGGCATCCCGTTCCTACCCCTTCACCGTTGAAACTGTTAGATGTAGACGTCTCTTCTACTCCAATAGCTTCATGTCCTGCACATCTCGCCTGTGGAACTCCCTTCCTTATTCCTGTTTACCTGACAAATACAATCTCCGACTATTTAAGTGTAACGTCAATCGACATCTCCAGTTGCCTTGATCTATCCACTTCCCTTCTCCACATCCTTTCACCTTTCATTCCTATCTGCTCTCGCTCCAAATCTTCTGTAACCCCCTTGCCTTGATCGATCCACTATATTTCTCCATATCCTCTCCTTTACCACTCCTATCTGCTCTTCCTCCAAACCTTCTGTAACCCCTTGCGTGCTAGTGGCTTCCAGCCTTGCTTGGGGTGAAAAGCTTAAAAAAAAGAAAAAAAAAGATAGATAGATAGATAGATAGATATGCTGCGGCAGTAATACCTCCAAGAAATGCTTCACGAATTGTGGTATGACATTAACTAAATCGTGTGCCAGAAATACTCACATAATGGTAGGACATTAACTAGATGAAGACACTATTGCCACTTGCCTAAGTTCCCTAGTGACAGTTTAAAATGTGGGATGTGTTACAGCCGCATCCTGTAGCCATTGTGTTCGAGGTATTTCTAAGAGGTATATATATATATATATATATATATATATATATATATATATATATATATATATATAGTGGATGTGCAGTATACCTTTGAGAAAGTTATGTTATGAATCCATCTTTTCCCACCTCCAGCTATGAGTAAATAGTAGGGCAGACTGATCTTTATAGCTTTGTTTGGCAACCAGTTTATGAGAAAGAATACTCTGAATTCAAACCAGCCTGGAAAGAGCTGGGATCCGTCAGACTACCTTTCTAATGACACGCCACTGCTCCTACGGCTGGAGTACATGTGTTGCCCTTACGACCCTAATGGGTCACGTTTGTTGGTTGATTTTCTTTAGCAGCATATCAACCACTATGGGTTATTTAATTGCTTTTTGCATGGTGAATGGACGACCCTAGCTGAAAAAGGCAGCCATAACCAATGAAGGTTGTCATGAGATCTTAAAGGTTTGTATGGCTTAAGGAGCTATATCTGTGAAAGAGTAACTTTGCCTTACAATGATATATTGTGATAGTCATACACAACAACTAAGCCCTTATGTATGTATGTTTCAAGAATAGACAATGAAAATCATTGATCCGGCAATCCAGCAATTTACAAGTGATGAATATGGCAAAGAATGTCTCTCCAATGCAGGCCTCATTAGCCACAAGAAGTGTCATATTTGTAGACCTTTCACAATTTATGACAGGACTACATTTGAAATAACTTAACATGGGAGTTGAGTCAAGGAACTTGCAAAGATTGCACAGGTTTTACCTATCATATGAAACCCCACGATCCAACTTTACAAAACAGGTTAGTATACACAGTTTATTCACTTAAACATCTAATGATCTCCTTTCTCAAATTTACGATAACAATTACGCTTTATAAATAACCAGAATTGTTATTAACAAATTATATATCGAATGACGCATTTTGTGTTGAGGGTGGAAACTTAGATGGACTTATTTTTTGCTCAAATACGGACTTTAAAAATATATACTGCATATATTTGTCAATTTTATATTAATGAAATGATAGATTCATTAGTATTATATTATTCATCATTTGTATAAATATCGCAACAGTAAAATCCTGCGCCTACTGAGCAAGTTTAGCATGAAGTGATTGTTTGTTTTACCATAAGTATAAAAGAATTCAATGACGCATAATAATACTCTCGAAAAGGACACTCAGTCAGTTATTAAATGAGGCAAGAAATGGTTTGTAAATCTTAACGCCTCCAAAACAAAACTGCTTTTATTTAATTCCCATAAAGAAACTTTTTCTGCCTTCCATCGGCATGGCAGATGCTAGCCTCCAGAGAAGCAACTCTTTGCGTCTACTTAGGATCACGTTTTCCAATGACGTAAAGTGGAGTGATTATATTGAATCAATTACTAGATCTACTATTAGGAAAGTTGCTGTGTCGTTTCAGGCGATTTTTCTTGTCAGAATCCATATTGCTCATTTATACACCAACAATTCGCCCGTGTATTGAACATTGCTATCATATCTGATCTGATCTGATCTGATCTGGTGCTCCTTCTTCATATTCTCAAGATTTGACTAAATTCAAAAAAAGGTCTGGAGTGTAATCGAACTTTCTTAGTCACTTTCTCATTGACGTGACGTGGCTTCCGTCTGTCTTTTCTGCAAATATTTTCATGGCTGATGAGCTTTCCTCCTAATAGTTTCTTTTATCGCGATTCTCGCCTGTGGAACTCTTTTGCGGTTTTTCCTGCCACCTACAATCTTCAAAAATTTAAATGCAACGTCAATCAATCCATTTTCTGTCTTTCTAAATCCGGTTCTTTTATTGTCATTTCTCCTCACTAAAGTCTTATTCTATTTCACTCCCAGTAACCCCTTGCATCCTAGTGGCATTATCACTTTGCTTGGGGTGAAATGATTAAAAAAAATTAAACCCAGTTTAAATAAAACAAAACCATTTCGAAAATAGATTTGAAAGGAAAACTTTTTCGGGGAGATGCTTGATTATTATTCAGCAAAGGAATAAAATTTGTTTACTTATTACAAAAGAAGCAAGTCATACGCTTGAAAATTCTTACCGTTGAAAACAATCCATTTTATTGATGTACTTTGCTGATTTAACATGGGATTTAAGAGGGAAAGCCTGAAAGGAGATATAGAGAAATTGTCAAAATTTGATTAAAAAAAATTAAAAATGATAGACAAAAATGAAGGATAAAAGAATAAAGGAAAGCGTGAAAATAAGAAAAATGAAAAATTAAAGAAGCAAGTAAAATAATGTATAAGTGAAGAAAATCACAAAGAAATCATTGACAAAAACAGATGAAAGACAAATCAAGAAAACTCAAAGAAGCGAACAGTTTAACAAAATGGAATTAATAATAATGATAAAGTAATTGTAAATGATAGAAATTATTATAAGTTTTTAATAGAAAAAGAGAGACGTCAAGATATGTGATGCGATTTTAACGTGAAGGAAGGAAGGAAGGAAGGAAGGAGAAGGAAGGAAGGAAGGAAGGAAGGAAGGAAGAGGGCGGAAGGGTGGGAGGAAGAAGGGAGGGTGGGAGTGAGGAAGGAAGGAAAGAATGAAGGAAGGGAGGGAGGAAGAAAAGGAAGGGAGGAAGGAAGCAAAAAGGAAAACTATAAAAAATTAATAACCACAACCGCAAAGATAAAAAGAAAAAAAAAAGATAAAGAAGAAACTACGTCAGAATTAGAAACTGTCACTAAATGAAATTCTTAAACCATCATAAAAAAGTGGAGATAAGGACTATTTTACAAAGAGGCTGGAATTAAGACAAACAAAATTCAGCGTGCAAACAATAATTAGACAATGTATAATTGCTTTAAGGACCTTCAAATAATCTGTAAAATTGTCCTACAAAAGAAACTGTTCTTTCCACATTAAAGAAACAATTTAAAATAAAATCTTGTTAAAGGCAGTGGAAACAAGATTCAAGAATTAAAAGACACGCTTAAAAAATTTCATCAGCTCATTTAACTATTTCTTTGTTTGTATCGTTCTTGTTTTCTCTCTGCACGCCATTGTTTTGTTTTTGGTTTCATTCTAACTTGTCTTCGATTCATATCCTAGCTTCGAGGTTCATTCTTTTTTGTAAGTTTCATTGTCTTGTCTTCTTCCCGCCCCTTTCTCGTTCTCTCTCTTTCGTAATACTTTCCGCCAGTCTCACCTTATTTGAACCAATCATTTTTTTATGATTTCTCACCAAAGCCTTTTTTGCACGCGAACAGGCTTAAGCAGATATACAATATCATATACGGTTGGTGTGCACATGCGCAGTTCAAGTCCCTCCATTTTGTTTACAAAACAAGCAATGGGCTGAGAAACTCGACAAACACGACGCGTCGGGTTCAGTCAGTGATTTTGTTTAGCAGAGCACATGGCATAATCAGTGTACAATACTGCAACTCTTAATTAGAGATGATTCGATCACGCCCACCTTCACCTCTCTTACCTCTCAACCTAGCTTCATGATCAACATCCCTCCTTCATTCTCTACAGTAGCAGAAGCAGTAATGACAGCCAACCAAAATCAGCACGTACACACACGCTCATCTAATTAAGCGGGAAGCTGTTATACCATTGAAAAAGTTCATTACGCTACACTACTCAAAAAATTCATTAAGAGCGAAATTACGCCTCATTTTGTAAAGACGACAGTACTTTGACCATCTGGTCCCTGGGAATTGGGGTGTAGATTTGGAAACAGCCTTAAAATATTATAGTGATCACTTGGTCAATTTGTACTTGTAAAACTAATAATCATGTTACAAATGTCTCTGAGCATTATTTTATTTTTATCAAACCTTTTTTCATAGTTGAATTTAAAAAGCGACAGTCTTTTGAGAAATATTTTTAGTTTTATCTGACGCTCTTGTGTTAGTTTGTTATTTATGAAATCTGAAATACTCAAATTATCAAAAATATTAAAATCATAAAAACAAATCAATCATGTAAAAACGCGGTCTATAAAATATTTAACAGGTTCGGCTTCCTAATTTCAAATCTTACATACATTTTGTGAACATTTTAATTAAACATCCACTTTCCATACGCCCAATGGCTGTTGGTGTTAACAGCATTCAGGATAACTGCTTTCCAGTGGGATCATCCATAGTTGTTGAAATCTATTTGTTATTGTTGTTTTGCAGATATAGAAACTACAACTTGTGTTTAACATTCAGTTGACTGTGTTTTGAATTCAAATTTGTCTTCTCGATAGTTTGCCAACCACGAGCAAAGAACTGAATCTACCTTATTATTTAACCCATAGCCTGGGGTATACGAGATGGATTTATACCTTTCCCAAGGCTATATGTGAGAAAGTGAGTGTATGAAATTCGAACTCGGCTCTCCGATTTCCCTTTCAGAGTTGCTAACATTACGCAAGATGCACACCTTTAAAGGGCAATATACGTCGGTGAAGTATTCAGACGGAAAGTAAGATACATGTGAGCCGATGGAGTTTTTCCGAAAGATACCACCCTATGGATTTGACGCAAACACCGAAAGCAAACTATAATCAATGAGAAATGGAAGTTTTCACATAGAAATATCATTAGCTATTTATTCGGATTTTTGTATTTGTCGCGTTTCTGGTTCGTCATTAAATAAATTCGCGCCTTTTTCAGTAATAGACAAACTACATTTCTTCGTAAATATTCTTTTTCTTTATGGTGTTATCATTTCTTTCTTATAACCAAGATATTGTTTATATTGTTTGCAGTAAATGGCGGTGTCCTCCCTTTTGTTCGAGCAAAAATAAATGACCTACACGTGTTTCTCTCGTTCGATGGAAGCGGTATATGATTCGTAATAATCTCTCGTGTGTTTAATCAAAAAGGAATTTAATTATAAGAGATTCTATTTCTTAACTCTGAAAAATAGGCCTATTACTATGGTATATTTTTCAGCATAGATTTGTAGATAGATATCAGTAAGTTCGAACCTCTCTAACTTTCACGTACTTGTGGCCGTGTGATAAAAAACTAAGCTACTATTCATAAACAATAACACTAATGAGATACAGGTTGAGAATCGTTTATCCGAAATTCTTGGGACTGGAAGTGCTTCGGTTTTCAGATTTTTTTCGGAATTTTGAATGCAGGCTGATTCATTTATATATAGCATCTATAAAATGAGTCAGCTTGGGATTGGAGCCCAACCATAAACATAATATCTCTTTACATTTCATAATACAGCTTATATATATATACTCAGAAAGGAGTTTTATATAAATAACATACACCTTGAAAGTAGTTTTATATAAAATTTAATAAATTGTGTGTACATACCGATACAGGTAATGATGCTAGTCATGTAATTCTCACACAGATTGTCAGGTATTGAAATTAAGATTTCACGTAAAAATAATGTTTTCTACTTTGATTCTTGGTCGGAGAAATGATACACATTTACTGTTTTATTCGTACATAATATTTTATTAAAATAATAAACATCTTACGAGCACCACCATCGTGTGTATAGTGATCAGTTCTGCTATTTGAAACAAATAGCGAACGTTACTTTTGAAAGTAAAAGAGCTTTTCATACATTTTTTAACATTCCTTCAACAATTAATCATTGGAAAAAATAAACAAATAAATGCAAATAAATACAAAACTAAAGTCTATTCAATTGCAATAAAATAAAAAGAATCTGAGTGAAAAGCGAAAATAAGAACAGAATTCTCATTTTCAATGACTGGAAAAAAGCTTCATTGAAACATATTTTTGTGAAATTTAGTAATGTTTTATAACAAGGAAAATGCAACGAAACGCTTCATTTTCCCCTATTATTGTGTCGCATATGGAATTTTCAAAGAAAGGATAATCTTGTAAATAAGTATGTAATATGCTTGCGTTGTAGCGTGTAAAGCTGTGATATCTATGTATATATGTATGCATGTTTCGATATGTAAAATATATATATATGCCAACTTTGTATCCGAGGTTTTAAAATTTTGTCCGGTTTAAAGAGGCCTATTCGTTTAAAGCACAACTTTAATAATAAGTAATGATATGCTGCGATGGTCATACTCGACAACGTGGTGGCATATGTAAATATATGTATATATGTAAATATGTATGAATGAATTAATATATATATATATGTAGACGAGGGTGAATATATAAGTCCGTAGCCTGACACAGAGTTACTAGCTGAATTTTATCTGAAATTTGCACTGTATAATATAAGATTCATGGGATTAATATACATCAGTGAATTAAGTGCATTGACACTATTGAAAATCAGTATTTGTTGTATAAAATAAATGGTACTGAATCATTAACTTGATGTCCCTATGTGTGTATATATTGAGAGAAAATAAAATTTGCTGCACCCTGAAAGTCGATACTGATCTTGACCTGGGTATTGTATGCACATGCTATTTTCTGCTATCATATGACATAGTAACACGCATATCAGTACACCATCTCTTCTTGAGCTTTAGATAGTGATTCATGTTGCGATAAGGTTCAGTGTAGTGAAAGAATCCAGTGTGAGCCGGTGTCATTCCAGGGAGATATATACTTTTTGTGCAATTAGAGCCATTTGAGAGGGGAAAATTCCAGGTATTCAAGAGGTTCCATACTAGCTTCGGAAAATTGCTGCGCATGTTGAACATGACGCGTTGGTGGTACTTTGATATTAACAACAATGATCAAATGAACATTCCTAAACCTGTAGACCAGGTTCTGGTCGGCTACATAGTGAAGACGCTCACGAAGACCAACACATTGTAAGAGCAGCGGTGGCAGACCGTACGGCATACACAACACAGATCAGAATAAATATAACAGTAGGAGTCTCAACATAGACTTTTGAGAATGTTGTACGAGCAGAAGAACTATGGACATGTGGCCAGATTTCTCTATAACAACTTTGTTGTGTAAGTCTCAAGAGATTCAGGTGCAATGACTGAATAGCACTTTTTAGTGTTTAGTGATGAGAGCAAGTTCTGCCTTCATGCAAATGATGGCCGTTTGCGTGTGTAGCCGAGAACCGAAAAGCGACTACTTCTAGCATCATGGTGCTGGATACCATAAATTACAACTCCCGCTCATCTTTGGAGGGAACGTTAACCTTTAACACACTACATTATTCACTACTTCCTGCATTGTTTTTCAAGTCTCCTCGACTGCACTACTTAATTTCAGCCATGGTTATTTTCTGTTGCCATAGCAGGATATGACAACACCACTGTAAAATTCAAACACACTATCATTCATTCATCTGAGCCACTTGCAGTAGCAGAATAAAAAAATTTGTTCTCCAAACAAAATCATCTCCAGAATGTTAAAGGTTAAACATCATCTAACAAGGTGATGTAGCGAACAAGCTCGTCCCACAGGACAAACGCTAGTGTCGTAAGTTCGATGTTTATAGTTGCTCCATATTCTGTGCCAAACCTTTTGTTACGCTTAATAAATAACCACTGCAACTAATATAAACAGAAATTCTAACGAAATGACTTCAATACACGTGCTTGTTTCATCTCTACCTTTTTCGGTATCTGTAAATAGTATGTTTTCATTTTCATTCATATTTCTTTATTTTCGTATCTCTTTCCGTTGATTTTAATCATTATTATTCCTTGTAGTTGAAACTACTGACAGAAGAGGATCCAAAAATGTATATCTTTACAAATCAGTTTTTGTCGTATATCAGAAAGTAAAAATTCAAAGTAAAATTCAAGAGTTAAATTCAGAGTAAAATTCACAGTGGAATTAAATTTAGTGAAGGAGACGAGAAAAAACAGCACTAAACATCAATTACTAGAAGACAGAATGCATTGTTGTTAGCAAAAGAATGAGCTCAAAATGTAAATTACATATCGGAGATACCAAAATCAAACACGTTTTAACAGAGGACGGAAAGTGCAACTTTATAATCCGAAGATACATTGGGATAGCCAAAGATGCGTTCCAAAAGCTAAGCAGAGTACTAAGAAACAGAAAGAAAAAAACTTTGGTAGAAACAAAGAATAGAGTATTGAACTGTTATGTGATATCTGTCCTTTTATATGGCTTTGAATGCTGGACAATCTCTTCAAAGATGAAGAAGAGACCTGAAGCAACAGAAATGAGGTGCTACAGAAAGATGTTGAGGATACCATGGCCGGATTATATGAGCAACGACGAAGTTTTAGAGAAAATGGAAACAAAAAAGGACACTTATACTTAACATAAGAAAGAGCCAGTTGGAATTTCTAGGGCACATGATGAGAAAAGACGGCTTTGAAAATTTGATACTCACAGGACAGATTGAAGGCAAGAGGGACACAGGAAAACAATGTATATATATTATATTATTCATATTGTCCTTTTACAGATATATTTTTCATTCGATTTGAAATGTTACACACACACACAGACACACACACACACACATACATACATACATACATCGTTCGGACTGTTACATTGTTGTCCTCATCTTTATTGTCATATTCACAATGTTTCGGTCGTTGTACGCTCTGGCCTTCTTCTTAGAATTTCGAACGTATATCACCTGAAGAAATTACAGTAGCTCATCTTAAAAATATAAACAGATATATAAACGTCATTGTTATTCAAACGGTTCAGTAATGAATTTATTGTGTTACTTTGGTTATTGCCACAACATTCCGACCGATCCATTCTTCAAACTTCCTCAGGTGCACAATCCATAAGGAACGAGAAATCGTTGAATTTTTTAACGAAGCAATTCGCACACACACATACACACGCTGAAATAATTTTAATAATCAGAACAAGCCTGGGAATTACAAAAGTAATTATACGCTTCAAAACGCTCTCCTACTTTTCAAACAAATTCATATCCAGTTGTAATAAATCACAAGACTTAACAGAAATTTGATCTTGCCTACAACATTTGTAAATCATCATGTTCTTTCTCTTGATCTAAGGTCAAGGTAATCTTCCTAATGATTCATACACTTATTACAACGTATACTGACTTTTATAGAATATCAGCACTGATTCAAATCACCTTTCTTTTCGGTACCTGCTCGACAATTACGAGTTTTTTATGCTCAATTTCTATTAGAATTGAAATGTTTATTTGTTATCCTTTGTCGAAAATTTTAATACAAACCCTTATTTCATGCAGCATATTTTTTCCACATCAAAATTAACTTGTTTGCTGTAAGCGCGTTTGCTTATTGCATTCTCTGTTGTTAATGTCATACAACACCTCACATAATATAATATTGTATGTGTATACACAGGGAAAAGCTCGCGTCGCTCTTTCTATTTCCGCCTTTTTGTCACCCATAACATTTACATGCCATTTCCAATTCGTTATTGCATCGTTGCTATTTTCATATCGATCTTATATTTTTACCTATGTTTTTCAAAGGCGCCTCCCTAAATACGGCTTTGTTGGCGAACTGTCAATTCGATGCCATTGAGAAAACTGCCAATGTTAATAACAGATTAGTGAGCAAAGAATCAGTGCGCTCGGGATGGAGGCTGGTCTGTTTATTCTGTCAGATTGTTAATGTCAATTTCTATGTAGATGCCAGTATTATGCCCTCTCTCAGAGATCTGCATGTTTCACTTTCTAACGTCTTAGCCTAAGCCATCACATCTTTATTGCTCTCTCTCTCTTTTAGACACACAGAGGTGCTCGCACGCACACACACACACACACACATATATATATATATACATATATATATATATATATATATATATATATATATATACAATATAAGCAATTAATTAACTGAAATGAGGGAGATAAAAAGTCATCAGCGCTTGTAAAATTTAATGTAATGTTGAAAATTAGTAATGTGATCAGCTGAGAGAAAAGATGGATGCGGATGTGGGATTGTTTCAGACACTGGATGCTGTCGATTTTATTTATGAGGGCAAGTTGAGGATTTGATTGCTGATCGGTGTACTGTATCGATATAAACAAAACCGCTTTTGTCAAACTGTGAAAATGTCGAAAACCACTAGAAGTGCGTTTCTACATCAAGAGGCAAACATCTAGCACAAAACAGCCTTTAAATTAACAACCATATATAAAATCGAATCAAATAGGTTTCAACTGTTCCTCTTCTTAAATAATATCGCCAGTGGATGCTGAGTGGGTCCTTGCGGAAAACATACTCAGAATTTGAGACATAAATGTAATTGTGCTATGTTTCGAGATATAAGTATAGGGGAGGAATTTATGGACACATATATGGTGGCCACTGTAAAAAATGCTTTTGTATTCAATATTTTTTATTTTTATTTTTTGCAGGTTATAGAGCATCCTTGGAGATTAAAATGGCTACGCATGATGTCCAGTAACGAGTAAAACTCATTGAGTTTTTCTATTCCAATGAAAGATCAACATGATTCGGAACCTAACTGCTCGGTTTAAAAGAACTGGATCAATCGGCGAGGTCCTAAGATCAATCGGAAGAGGTCCTAAGCGCATTGTGCGTACTAACGCAGCGGTGGAAGCTATACAGCAGAGTGACCTTGAGGATCCATCATCTTCTCCCCGTCGTCGCTCTGATCAACTAGGCATTGCCAGAACATCGCCTCAAAAGATTCTGAAACTGGATTTAAAAATGTTTTCATACAAGATTCAAAGGGTTCAAACTATACTACCCCAAGATAAACATGTGTTTGAAAAGTTATTTTTGTTTTATATCATTCAGTCTTTCAGTGGCCACCCCGTAGAAAGTCGCAGGTGATGCTAAAGTTATCGTTAATTTTGTTTAAGACAGTGCTCAATATTCTGAGAACGAGTCATTTTTAAAAATGTTCAGTCAGGTTCTAACAGGTTCAACAAAAATAATATAAAATAAAATAAATGTATATGTGACAATTTTATTTATGTTTCTGTTTCGTGGCCAGCAATTGCTTCAATTTACTGTTCACGGAAGGAAAGATGGAGGTAGTGCTCATTCGCAGGTACAAATACGAGCGGGACTTCATTTTAAGCGTCTAATGTTTCCCTGGCAACGAGATGATCAAATTTCAAATCTAAATTGTTTGTCCATTTAAAACGTTATATTTTTTTAGAAAATATATTCGCTTACAAATATGTGAGTCATAAAAATAACTTCAAAGGGCTGCCCATTTCGGTTAATACTATTTCCCGATTACCCAGAGGTTATTGCCAGACATAAAGGGAAATTAGCTCTCACGACACAGATGTCCATTTCCATTTTTTCGATTGTATCTGTGTATTCGCGTTTGTGTGTGTATGTGTGTGTGTGTGTGTGTGTGTGTGTGTGTGTGTGTGTGTGTGTGTGTGCATATATAATTTAATTCAACAATGTTAAAAGTTAATTTAATTTTAAAAGGGCTAAAATATTTCTACAAAACTGAAAAATAATTCTATTTATTAGCGAATAATTTCTGAAAATTTCTGAATCTTACAATTATCTGATTTCTTTTAAAAGATTAATTTTTATTTTCTCCAACTTTATGATTTTTTTTTTGCTAATCTCAGGGTAGAGGTTGTTCAGACTGAGTAGAAGTGGAATCTATTATTCTAATGTTTTATTTCGAATTGTGTGTGTGTGTGCGTGTGCTTGTGGAAACATTAAATGGCACAAGGACATGTAAGTCACTCATGCAGAACACAGACATGCGCATATACATTACATACGCGCAGACAAAGTCACTACGTAGATGGAGTGTGACTGACAGAGAATCCGCGCCTCTTTTATAATATAGATTGATCAATTAATTATGTAGTTGGGTTTGTATAAACATTGATGTGTTTATTGATCCCACTACTATTCAATTTGTAGATCTACCTTTTATCTGTGTGTGTGTGCGTGTGTACGTGTGTACCTGTGCCTGTACGTATGTCATAGACTGATATAGGACTGATCAATTAATCAAATATGCATGAATGTACCCGTCTTTGTCATTAATTATTGACTAATCTATCCGTTTTCATATTTGCTAGACAAAAAAGCTGTCTCCTGTTCATATTAAGAAACGGGAAATTTGCATAAGAAACAAAGAAAAGACGCCTGAACTGCTATGTAATACCAGTCTTTGTATATAGTAGTGAAATCTGGACAATTTCCTCACAGATGAAGAGGAGACTTAAGGCAAAAGACATGTAGTTCTACAGAAGAACGCTGAAAATAAAACGAACAGACTATGTGGGCAACGACGAAAAATGTAAACACTCACTCCTAAAATGGTCACTTATATTTAAAAGCAGGAACAGATTGCTGAAATTTCTGGAACACATAATAAGGAAATAGGGCTTGGAGAATTTGGCACTCAAGAAACATACTGAATGTAAACGGGACAGAGGGATACAGCGAGTAACCTACCTAACATGCTTATGTAAATGGATTTAAGAACAGGGACAAAGATATGTTGACAAAACAAACCTTACTAAGAGCTACAAAAGATAAGAAGTTGTGAAGAGTCATGATCGCCCACGTCGTGAAGCGACTTCTTTTTTATGTGCCGTGTCCCTTCAGGCGTAGGCGATCATGGATCTCCTGCCTTAATAATTTTGTCTTTTTGTTATTTGTCCTACATCCTGTTCCGCCATCCATTTGCTCAAGCTCACTAAATATGTTATGCATTATTTTCCTCCGTCCATCTTGCCTTCAACCTGTCCGCTGAGTAACAGATTTTCTAAGTTCTCATTATGTGCCCTAGAAATTTCAACTGTCTCTTCCTAATGTTAAGTATAAGTTTCCTTTTTGTTTTCATTTTCTCTAAAACTTCGTCTTTGCTCACATGTTCGGTCCATGGTATCCTCAGCATCCTTCTGTAGAACCACATTTCTATTACTTCAAGTCTCTTCGTCATCTTTGAGGAGATTGTCCAGCATTCACTCTCATATAGGAGAACAGATATCACGTAACAGTTCAGTACTTTTGTTTCTAACGAAGTATTTCTATTTTCCTGCTTAGCTTTTGGAATGCATCTATTGCTATCAGTGTTGCATGTTCCGATTTCAGTGTTGCATTTTCCATCCCATGTTAAAACATTTCCCAGATATTTAAATTGTTGTACTTGGTTTATTTTAGTATCTCTGATTTGTAATTTGCATTTTGGGTACATCCTTTTGCTAACAACCGTGCACACTCTCTTCTAGCAATTTAGTTCTTTCTTCTCATTTTCTTTCTCTACATTCTCTAGGACAAAAGAATTTTCTTGAGTATCCTTTATAATACCCCTATTTCTCTGCCTTTGAAACTATAGAATAATTTGTACCTAACAAAATTTCTAGACACACACATTATTAGAATGTTACATTTCTTTTGAACGTAACAGCCAAAAACAGCCGAATTCATGTCACTCTTCGTTTCAGAGCCTCGTTTTCACTGTTGGTTACATGATATCTATTAACCAATCAGATTCTTTATCAACCAACCGCAATTCATTATTAGTATTTATTCTTATTTTAAAAATAAAATCAAAGTATTTGTTTTCATCGTAGAGCAAATCATTGCTATATCATTGCAGGGAGCTTTTTCCCCTGCAGCGAATTAAAACTCTACAGACTTCGCCATTTTTATTGCATTTTTAAGTTCTTTTTTCAAAGTCACTTGCGGTTTTGTTTTATTCATGCATTTTTGTCATGCACTTAAAATAGTTGGTTGGTTATATTCCCATTAGTGAATAGGCGGGGCTTGTCTTTTATACTTTTTTTTAAAGAAATGTATAATTTGGAAACTACAGTAGGTGAGACTTAACCACGAGTAGAATCAGCCAGCAGACATAAAACGACCATTTTTATAATATTGGGATATGCTCAATTTTGCGTTCTAAAAATAAAACAAAAAATTGTAGTCGGTAATTTATATAAAAATGCGTAACATAGATATCCTGGCTATTTGAATCAACTTCTGATTGAATAGATCCAGTATTTAAAGAAAAATCTAACAAAAGAATTGCTTTCAGGTAATATTTAAATAATTTAAGTGTACTTTTATGAATGAAACGGGAGAACAAATTCTAAATGGATCAACCACTTGTGAACTCGTGAATTGCCCAGAGAATGTCCAACTTACAAGAAATATCGATTTTACTTCATATTGATTTGTTAGCACAAGATTGTAAATTATTAAATGATAATGCGTGGATTATTACAGTGACAGAAGTCGTTAGAATCCCATTTTATTAATATTTTCCAGTTTTCGAATATGAGACGAGAAGACAGATTCTAAATAAACTCGTCCTCTTGTGCGTTATTTGAAATTATTTTCAGTTTCTGCTCGATAACAGTCGACTTTGTCAATTCATTGGTAGTGGTTTGTTTTTCTGGAATAAAATAATTTGAGATTTTTGTAAAGTTAATGTTGTAATGTTGATCAAAATTTTAAAAATAGCCGATAAAGTGGGAACATTAAAAAATATTTATTCTAACTGATATCTTTAAACTCTTCTACAAGGAATTTATTTTTATTTTTATTTTCTTGAATGTTTTTAATAAAGACATAAAATTGCTGATAAAATGTGGTTTCTGATTTTTTTTTCATTTGCTTCCATTCCACATATTTTATTCTTTGTCCTGTAGTTGTTCTTCGGCTACCAAGGACAGTAATCCACTGCCTGAACAAGGTAGATGGCGCTGTAGGTGGCAGTCTACAGCCGAGGGAGATTTTCAGCTCGAAAAGCCACTAGGGATAACGTTTCTTTTTTGTTTTGTTATTTTTTTTCAGGGTATTTTTTAATTACTATTTTAGAATCAGCTTTATTTTCCTGGATTCTTTATGCTGTTTTCATTTTTGTTTCATTTTCTTTTCATTTCATATTTCAAATTAAATCGGCGAGAAAGCGTTAATTGCTCACACAAGAAAAGTACGTAAAGAATCAATCAGGAAAAATTAATATAATTCTGTTATTAAAACGTTAGAAAACAATTTTTCAGTTTAAATTTTTCTTGATTGATTCTTTTCGTACTTTTCTTTTCCAGTGTTTTTTTATTTATTTTGTTAATATTGTAATTTTCAGCTCCCATTCTCTTTCATACTTTATTTCTTCAAAATTTTTATTTTTTTTTTTAATGCGGATTCTGAATAGTGCGTCGTTCAATGATGTCATTCGGGACATCATCAAAAGACAAGAAGTTCAACGGTTCAGAGAAAGAAGGAGAAAAGGTGAGAAAAGACGAGAAGAGAAAGAGACGCTCGGGAGGTGCACTTCCGACTGAATGTAGGCAATGAATGAAAGAAGTACGCCGGGAATTCTTATAAAAACTCCTCGTAGATTTTATACGAAATCACGATTTCCTAATTGATATGGACCTGACGATGCTATTCTTTTTATTCCCTTTTCTTTACATACGATGGTTCGTGAGTCGACATTTCTAGGCCCATTATTCACTTAATTCGGCTGTAACAACATTTTTAAACAAAAACCCATTATTGAGATCTTTTTTCTTTTTTGCAGTGATGTCAATATGACCGAAAAAAAAGCGATTATATAAAATGACGTTTCTGTTATTTTATGAATACATACATATATGTGTTCATTTTGGAAGTGAATGCGTTTGTTTATTAGCGTGTAAATGACTGTCATTTTCCGTGCGTAAGCAAGTGTACTAGTTTAAACGCACATATCAACGCATGTTTACATATTTATATACTTTGGAACATTAGTACTTGATGGTATAATAATTAAGTTTGAAGAAATGTAAATATTTTGATTTTTAAATCTGGTGTAATTAAGTCATACATAGATGCAGAAATAACGAAAATCTGTGAAAGTTTGCATCTACAGCATCGTGTGAACATTCGGGAGTGAATTTATTTCAGCTGGAATTATCGATATTTTTAAATTTATCCTATTTATTTATATATCAACGGTACTGAAATGGTATTTTTATAGTTCTTTAGTTTTAAACGTGATTCATTTTCAGTGGAAGAAAATAAATGTTAAAAAAGAGAATATGAATATTTTCAAATTTTTCTTAAACCTAAATACAATGTTCAGATAAAACTACTTGTGTGTTCTTCTGGAAAAAATAGTTGTGAAGCGAAAAACGAATTGGGACATCCGGATAAAAGAGAGGTTTCGAATTTCTAGTTTGCCTGAACAGTTAGGCTTTCAGTATGTTATTTGTAATATTTTTTTCAGATGCCTCATATGGAATGCAGCCAATCGTCTACTAAAGGTCGGAATCAGACAGCTTTATCTCAAAATGTCACAGAAACTATTGAACTTTCATTCAGTTCTTTCAAGTAGAAAACCGAGAAATAATTCCTTGGTTAAAATTACTTCATCAAAGCTAAAGGAACAAATTTGTTATCTTTTCATATATTAAAAAAAAAAAACAATAGATAATCCAAAGATACAAAGACCCTTAAGATATTTGACAAAATAGCTAGCTGTTTATATAATTCTTGAACGTAACAATAAAACGGCAAGTGTTACATCGTCACATAATGGTTTTGATTTGAAACGTTAATATATAAAATGAATTGTGTTTCTGGCAACAATATATTTGTTTTGGAGAAAATGCTGCCTGACAATAACAAAATCTGAAACTGATCTTTACATGACTATATTTGCAATGCTTTCAAACGTTGCTTTTCTTGCCATTTTCACGACTACTTGAAGTTTTATTCTAAAGAACATGAAGGCAGAACAGAAATTCACTTCTATGAATGTCGATTAAAAAAAGGTGGAATTCTTCAATTCGCCGGCACAATGAAAACAAGAACTTCACAAACACGCAATCGATTTTCTCCAATATTTCAAGTCCTCTTTTTGTAGAATTATAAGAAAAATTAAATCCTGAGTCTTCCATAAACCTATTCACTATTCATTGTAACATACTACTAATCACTGTTTACACGTAGGTAAATCAATAAGTCCGGAGTCTAATGATGAAAAACATTTATACAACAAATATTAATAAAATATTAATTTTTCAAGATGATCTTTGTCAATGTAATTTAGTGGTAAATAATAATCATATATGAACGGGTGTTGAAATGTTCTCCCCCACCCCGTTCTATTTCCTTAAATCTGACCTAAACATTACATTAGATCAGTCTTTGAACTTTGAATTGTTCAGGACTTTCTTTCTCTTTAATCTAAGTCTCTCAAGTGGTACGACATCATAGAACCGCATCATGAATTTACGTCTGCTATTCTGCGACATTTATCGTCGCATAGGAAGCTTCTATGTCAACATAACAGAATATCATCTTTGATGGTGAATATCTTTGTTTAAATGTCCTCATAACCACTCTGAATATGGCTTATGTGAGCCGAAAGCTTAGATCAAGGAACAGCTTAATAAAAAAATATCCAAATGTTGCACAATTTTTGTCTTTATTTTCAACTGAAATTAAAGCAATCATATGAAGTTTAGAACGGCTGAAGATCAACTATAATAGACATACATTGTCTGTTATATTTAAAAATATATAAATAAATATATATATATATATATAAATATATATATATATATATATATATATATATATATATATATATATATTTCTAAAGAAAAGGATGTATTTTTATTTATTAATTCGGTTGATTTTATTATTTAAACGTTATTTTTAGTGGATATTTGTATTTGACTAGACGGTCCGTTTATTTATTAAACAGTATATTTATTTATTTTCTTCTACTTCTCTGAATATTCAAGAAATCTTCGAGCGCATATTTTTCATTAGTAAGATCTCTCAAATATCCTAGCCTGTAGACGAAAATAAGTAAATATAGTATTTGATTAAAATTCATAAATAAAACGGAGCATCTGCTCAAATACGAGTATCCACTAAAAATAACGTTTAAGTAATATATATATATATATATATATATGTGTGTGTGTGTGTGTGTGTGTGTGTGTGTGTGTGTGTGTGTGTGTGTGTGTGTGTGTATACACGCACACATACGTATATATACAAAATAAAATATTGTCCTGTGAAGCAAAATTTTTAATTTAATTTTATATATATATTTTTTTAATATAAACTCGTTGGATTTATGCTCATGTATTTGTTTTAATTTTGTAATTTTCGCAAGACTTCAATAAATCGGTTCTACTTAAATCTTTCTCACCATTTTGCTAAAATAAGGAAATGACGCCGTTATTTCAAGCGTGCGATACGATTAAAGCTCTTTTCGTAATGAGGAAAGAGGTTTGGTAAATCTGATACTCACTAGGCAGATTGAGAGAAAGAGGGACAAAGGAAAATAGCGTGCAGCGTACTTGATGGTTTTGAGTAAATGGATGGCAGAACAGAGAAAATTAATTAAGACCTACAAAGGACAGGAAGATGTGGATGGCTGTGATCACCTACGTCCTGAAGGGATACGGCACATGAAAAAGCGGAAGAATAGTCAATAAATTAGTGTCCAGAACAGTTGCACGCGCGCACGCACCAACATACACATACATACATACGCACACATACACAGACACAGACATCTACACAAAGAGAGAAAAATGTTAGATTATATTTAGATCGTGACTTCTTAGTGGAAAACCCCCCAGAAATCTTTTAAAAGTTCGATTATTTTGATGAAGTTTTCTTTCTGAAGTGAAGTTTCTACTTTAGAAGGAATTTATAGGTTGATGATTTTCGACGGGTGAGGGTAGCAAATGGGTTGGGTGTGGTCAGTGAAAGAGAAGCAGGGTTAGTAAATAGGCCTCATTCGCTATGCCTCAATCTATTATCAGAATCTATCCAAGCGCACGGTCGTCGTCAGAAAGCATAGCAAAGAATTGGAAAAAAAGAGAAATGAATTCTAATGTTTCCTGAGGAGCCGAATTGTCTGATGAAATATTATCTACGTAATAAATAGACACTTGGGGCCCGCAACATGAGAGTCTAATGCACACTGGATGTTTTTAGTAAAAAAATGTTTGTGAAACCGTATTTACCTCGATTACGTGAGATGCAGTTTTAAGTATTTTGTACAAAATATATGATGATGCGCAATCATTTCACGGAATATCAAGTGAAGGAACTTGTAAGGCATATATATCATAAAGAAAGTATACAAACAGTGCTTACTCAATTCAAATTAATAATAATAATAATAATAATAATAATAATAATAATAATAATAATAATAATGAAAGCGAAAGGCTGGGTAAATAACTGGATCTCGACTGGGAACTGAAGAAATCATGTAAAATGAAAGTGAGAGTAGTAGCAATCGTTATAGGAGCGCTGAGAACGATCTCGAAAAGTCGAGAGAAAAGGACTGAGCAACTGGAAATCAAAGAAGGGCTCGATACTATCAGTATAAGGACACTATTGAAAACAGCTTGGATACTGAGGAGAGTCCTGTTGAAGAGACTTGTTGTCACTTAATCTCCAGTGTAAGCCCTCATTTGTTATTGATTTGGAAACTCCGCGAATAAGAACGAATGGTATAGACACAAATCAGAAACTGTCCTAACGAAAATAAGAATTAAAATTGTGTTAGGATTTGAAATTCAAAAGTGATCACCCAAGCTGGCCAGTAAACTAGATAAGACACAAATCAGAAACTGTCCTAACGAAAATAAGAATTAAAATTGTGTTAGGATTTGAAATTCAAACGTGATCACCCAAACTGACCAGCAAACTAGATAAGACACAAATCAGAAACTGTCCTAACGAAAATTAAAATTAAAATTGTGTTAGGATTCGAAATTCAAAAGTGATCACCCAAGCTGGCCAGTAAACTAGATAAGACACAAATCAGAAACTGTCCTAACGAAAATAAGAATTAAAATTGTGTTAGGATTTGAAATTCAAAAGTGATCACCCAAGCTGGCCAGTAAACTAGATAAGACACAAATCAGAAACTGTCCTAACGAAAATAAGAATTAAAATTGTGTTAGAATTTGAAATTCAAAAGTGATCACCCAAGCTGGCCAGTAAACTAGATAAGACACAAATCAGAAACTGTCCTAACGAAAATAAGAATTAAAATTGTGTTAGGATTTGAAATTCAAAAGTGATCACCCAAGCTGGCCAGCAAACTAGATATAACAATCGCAAAGAAAACAAAGAAATATCTATCAAATCATAGAGGTTGCTGTCCCAACAGATAATAGAGCAGAGGTGGCCAAACCGCGGCTCGCGAGCAACACGCGATCCTTTGATCTTTAATATTACGTCTCGTGGCTGAGCTCCTTTTTCATCACAGTTAATATAAAAGTTAAATAAGAAAAATTTCAAAACTCATAATCTGGGTATGAATTGAAACCCTATTGGATTAAAACGCCAATTTAATGTTAATGTGTATGTAACAAAAATGTATGCGTAAATTTTGTTCATGTCTTGCGGCTCTGAAACATCTGACCTTTATCGTATGTGGCCCTTATATTAAGCAAGTTTGGACCCCCCCCTGTAATAGAGTGAGATAGAATAGAAGTAAAGAGCTGGAAAATATTTGCACCTTGCAAGATAACTGACATTATGATGACATTAGTACATATTATTAGTGCTGTGTTTGGAAGAAGCCTGTTACCAAAGGAGAGACGAGCCAGACAATCATCTGACTCTCCGCCCTGGAAAATGATGTGATCTAATTTTAAAGTGAAAATACTTATTCGCCCCCCCCCCCCCGACTTAAAGACCTTCCCATCACTCAAAACAATTTTGACAACGTGCCTAGTTTGGAATAGTTCAGAAAAACTTTGCAGTTAGAAACGAAGATTCGCAGAAGAGCCAAAACCGTCCAGACAGCAGAATTACTAAAATCAGTTAAAATGCTAAGGAGGGTGCTGGAATAATTAGGAGACGTGCGGTCACTTGATTTCCAACGGGAGTCAACAGATACTACCGACATGATAACTAATGAGAAAGTAATTATTTTTTTGTCTGGATCAAATGATTTCTAACAGCAATTATTTTGCTGTACACCGATTTTTTCAGAGAGTGACACAAATGTGACAATCATTTGTGAGGCTAAAAAAAAAAACCACAGCAAAAACATGCAATACTTTTAGGTGAAAGTCATCTAATGACTTGGATTTTAGATCGCTATCGTACTCAAGAAGATCGAAAATTTACAGTGAGATCTGATTGATTATAAATGATTGGGTACTACATTAGCGCGCGGTCTATCGCAGTTTCCGTAGTCTACGTTGTGAAATGCGGTCTACATTTCATGTTATGAATCTATTACCTGTGTTTAACTTTTTTATCCTTTTCCCCTGAGTACACCTAGCAGATCAATATAAAGTAACCTTTTCATATGCTTCCCTTATCTTTACCCTTTTAACCCGAGTACTAACCCTAACCCTGTAGCACCAATGAATTCCATCATAATAATAACCATTAATGTACTATTTAGCCTTTTTTGATTATGATTATGATGATTGTGATTTGTATGATTAAGTGTATGTCATTAATGATAAATCCTTAGTCAACATTATTCAATTTGTTTTTATCATCTTACGGTATAAAGTTCTTGGAAGTGGTAGGCTGCACGTTGGAATATAGAGGTGCCGGTAGACTGCAGACTAAACTGTAAATGACCTGGTAGACCGCACACTAAAGTAGCACCAATAATTGTTTATAAGTCACTACTGATGAACTGACTGCTGATGTAAAATCAATCAGATAGTAGAAGATTATCGATTTCTTTCTCATTGTGTCGAACAAATCTTACCTGAAAAAAAGTTTGATAAAACATATGTTGATTTCATTTACACATTTTCTTCTTCGTAAATTTTAAAAATGTATCTGAGGTAAGAGATGTACTGAATCCTATAAATCTAGCAGATCTCTTACCAAAAGAATTAAACCGTGAAACTTAATGTTTACAGTTTCTCTCCAGTAACAAATATATGACTCTCTTCTGAAGCGAGGAAAAGAGCTTGACGATATAAAACTGACAGCTGAAGAAGCCCTGACGACCTTATAGCTTAAATCTGGTTAACTAATTGCTTAGTAGATATTCTTTCTAATATGTTTCTCCGTGGTCTTTAAGCTTACATTAATTCAGTACTTGAATTAAAACCTTGTCAGTAGCGGACTTCTGGCTTAGTTTCTAAATAATTTATAATTAAAAGATGTTTGAGGCTTCGTCGATTAATGTTAACGGGAGCCTCAGTGCTGGGAGACAAGTTCGTGTAATTTCTTAGTTGCCTTAATAAATTTTTATTAAATAATGAAAGCAGAATTGTCGCGTGCAAATTCGATCCAAGTTGATTAGTACCACTTCACATCCCAACATTTTTCTTCACTCAAAACCAATTATTAAAAAACAAAATAAATAAATCTATTGTCGATATTTTTTATGGGCCATCAACTCCTTTGTTCTGTTATGTCTACATTTGATTTATGGCTTGTTGCCGTTCTGCTTCCACTAAAATGCTTAAAACTCGGAACTCTTTCATTTTCAACAGTCGAGAGCCTTTCTTTTTTAGTATCTTAAGAAATTTTGCAAAAAGACGTGAGAGCTAAGATTAATGACTTTTACTTATTACTCCGCCCAGATTAACAAGAAAATGGCCGACGTTGTTGAACAGCTGACTGCATAATTAATGAGTTATTGCTGTAGCAAAATTAGAATGCTCTCGTAAAGAGTGAGGCTAAGTATGAGTGGGGAAGATGAGTGAGCTAGGGTTATGTTTTGCAGGGGTGAGGGCGGGCCACTTACATTAGGGTGCTGATAAGAGCCTGTGATAAATAGCTTTTAGCGAGAGAAAGACTTTTATTCGGCACATTTTCCGAATTTAATCGTTTACGCATGAAAATTAGTCATTGTGTCCCAAGATTAAATTACCGACTATTTCCGACTCTTCGTTAAGGGAAAATCTTTTTTTTTTTCTTTCTTTTATTATCTACTAGCAAAAGTGCGGAGTCCGATTCTGCGACTTTTCAATAATAAGACAGTTTGACCAAGGCGAAAAAAAAACTTCAAGTCGTATAAAAGGTCAAATGTAGTTATCTGGTCTGGAATTTTAGTAATAAAAACGATAATAAAAAACTAAAAGAAAAACTCTCAGGCAGTAGATTTCGTTGTGCCAGTAAACCATAGAATAAAACTGAAAGAAATTGGAAAGCTGGACATATATCTAGACGTCGCAAGAAAAGTGAATAGAAATTATGAGCCAAAAAGAAGAAAGGTGGTGGTAGTAGTAGTAAAATTATATGTTTCTATACAGGAAATATTCAACATTCATTAACCTAACAGTCTTACCGTCGACAGAAAATTTATAGAATTAAAAACATTTTTTAAGGAAATTAGACAGTTCAAGTTCACTAGATGTTATAGCTCTTTCTAATATTGTCGGGAGTTTCCTTCCAGACCTTTTGTTTTTGTTTGTGCAACCCCAAGGCTCTATCTATACTGTACCTAATCTTCATTAACGACCTTCCCGATGTCATCAGTTCCCAAGTAGGCATCTATGCGGACGACACTACTATTTACTTCTACCTCAATAGTAAATCTAGTGTCGTTGACAAAACTGACCTGGCCGCCGGTCTCGAAAAGGACTTCATATCTGTGGTTGACTGGGGCAGGAAACGGCTTGTAAAATTCAATGCCTCCAAAACGAAACTTCTCTCAATTAACCACCACAGAGAACTCTCCCTGCCTCTCATCAGAATGGCTGATGCCCAACTCTATGAAAGCGCCTCGTTGCGCCTTCTTGATCTCACGCTGTCCGCTGATATGAGGTGGAACAAATATATAGACTCAATAGCTTTATCTACCGCAAGGAAAGTTGGTTCTCTGTGTCGTGCCAGGAAGTTTTTCTCATCTGAGTGCATCCTTCAAATCTATAAATCAACCATCCATCCTTGCATGGAATATTGCTGGCATATATGGTCTGGTATCCCAGCTGTAAGTCTCGAGGTCCTCGACAAAATCCAAAGACGGATATGCAATGTGATAGGTCATGATCTGGCATCTAGTCTACTGTCGCTTTCTCACAGATATGTCGTGGCTTCCTTCTGTCTTTTCTACAAGTATTTTCACGGCAACTGATCCGACGAGCTACTTTCGCTGGTTCCCAGACTGCAGGAATTTAAGCGAGCTACAGGCTGGCATCTCGATCCCACCTTTTCACTGTCGAAACAGTTAAATGTAACCGTTTCTTCTACTAAAACAGTTTCTCCTCTCACACTTCCCGTCAGTGGAATTCTCTTACTTGCTTCCCTGATAACTAAATATTCAAATGTAATGTCAGTTGACATCTTCTGATACCTCGATCTTGTTCACAGTCCTCCTGTTTATCCTCTCCCCAAACTACCCTCTGTAACCCTTGCGTGCTAGTGGCACCCACGCCTTGATTGGGGTGAAATGCTTTAAAAAAAAAAAGAAGTTAGCATATGATCATATAATCATTTTCTGTTCTAGTTACATGGGCTAACCATTTTTGTTGATGTTTTGCTGTTAGAAATGTTCAAGTTGTTTGTTTTTTGTTATTTGATAAAACTTTTTGTTTGTGATTTTGTAACGCCTGTCTGTAGGGATTGTCATAAATAAAATCTAAAGAATTTATTCGTCTGAAGCCATTTTTAATCATTGACATGCGAAAAAGGTTGTATTCAGATGGTAGTTTAGACATTTCCGAATTGGTTGGACACTATGCATAGCATCAATCTCAAAGAGTCTGTGGAAAAGGTAGGGAAAAAAAACTGGATATCCGTGGAAGAATCATGACCACCCAAACAACAGCACTTGAATTGGAAGACTAAGGAGAGTTCCTGTGTGTTGAGGTGATTTGCCATAATTTGACATCCAGTGTAAGCCAAAAGATACTATTTGTGTGAGCAGTAATTGAAGAAAGAAAGAACGAACGAAGGAAAAAAGAAGAAAAGAAAGAAGGAAAAAAAACAAAGAAATATCACAGTTTTGAAGATGCTTTGAATTCTCTAATTCTGTGAGGATACGCAGAAAGGCGATGGAGATTTAAACCTACTTGTTGTCATTCAATCCCCAGTGATAGCCACGAGACATTTAGTGTGAATATTCAAGTGCATGAACTATATTATTATTAAGTGGAGAACCGAGTTCAAATTCCGGGTTAGACTGTTGCATTTTTTTTTCGTAACCGAGAACCGGAACTCTCGGTCGTGTACCAATATCCGGGTTGAAAGTTCGAGATGTATTCATGCGAAGCGTGTCTTGGACAAGTACACCTGGTGGAACCCATCTCTCCCCAGACTAAACGACAGCTGATGTCGCTCGACTTGAAGGCTTACCTTGGTCACGTAACCTTTGATTCCATTGCGGAAACTCTCTACACACGTTGTATCATCACTTCCCTGGATATACGGCCAGTTATATGCGCAGAATTAGCTTGCAATCGGTCGCAATTCGCTGTAACTGTTGTTGTTGTTAAATAAAGTAACATTCACCCAGTTATGGGTTAAATAGCAAGGTAGACCGGGCTGTATTGGCAACCAACTTAACAAAAGAAAAAAGCTGAAGTTAAACCGTGGAATTAACTTGAAACTACTCATCTATATTTCCTAAGAATACATGGAATAGATAATAAAGTAATCTATGAAGTATCGTGGCCCAAGTAACCAACCCCAAACGCATAAGGAGATCACTTTAATGGTTAAAATATTAGAACGGAAACGGTGTTTTCTCTTTTCATCTCTCATCGGGCTCTGTGGAAATTGAATGAATTTCTCGTATGAAGCAATTTAATTCGACTATAAAGTAATCATTAGAACGCCGCCATTTGGTGTGCCAGGTGGGATTTTTAATCGATCCAACAGAACCGGAGTAACTCGGCAGTTGTTAGATCGCTGGCCGAGTAGGTGACATAGATATCTTTCGATCACTAACACATAAGATCTTGACATCTAGATGATGAAGAAGTTATATCTTAAAATAAAAGACTTTGCTCGCGTTTAATATTTAGGTTTGAATATCATTTTCATAAAATATATTCAAAAACAAATGTTATCTACTGAGTATTTATATTTATCTAGCACCATGGTTAAAGATTTAAAAAGGAAAAAAAATCACCAAAACCTTTTGGACTATATTGGGTGGTATTGCAGTAGCAGGTCTACCACACCGTTTCACACAGTATGCGGTCTAACTTTCAAAATTGATTTAAGGAATTAAAATTTAGTAAAATTTATTACTTAATTATGTCTATTTATTAAAAGTATATATAAAAGAAGTACTTATGGCTGATCCGTCGCCACTTTTTAAATTAATTTAACAACTTTTTCATAAATACAGGTGTGTAAAAAATAAACTATTTGTTTCTTAAATTATATTTATTTCTCCAAATAACAAACGTTAATCGTATTATTTGGGTGGCATGAACGGGGCGAGAGCCTGCAGGATGTCGTCGAATGGATCGACTTCATCGAGTAGTTGCCTTCTCATAAACTCGACCAGGTAGTTCTCATGATGGTGTCGTGCCTTTCTTCGGTAACGCTTGTTCCTCCACTTTGCAGCTCCCTACAAATGTTCGATATTCTGAATGTGGACTCCAGTATTTGTATCAACGAAATTGTATCGATGTTTAACCGTGAAATGTTGAAAGTCAATCTCCTCGAGCTCGGTAAACTTTATAAAGAGTGGCGACAGATAACCTACAAGTACCTAAAAAAAAAAATTAAATCTGTGAAAAGCCTTTGAAAATATAAAAGCTTATAAACAGTTTGTAAATATTGTAAAAGGGCAATAAGCAAATCGACTTCATTTTTTTTCTTAGCATTTTCCAGTTTGAACGCTTTGCTTGGGATCAATGACTTACGAGAAGACTTATGACTCAAACGCTTAAGTAAACCATATACAATAATGCCTGACCTCAAATAGTGAGATTGACCGCATATTACAATGGAAACCTGTATTGATATATATTTTTCTCTTTAGTGACGAACTTGGCTAGTCCATTGAATAGAATCTTAGGATTGTCTTCTCGGCAGTTTCATACAGCACAAGATATGGGGCACAAAGTGAGGATCGTACTCATTTCAGTAATAAATGAAGCGCAAGACTAGCTTCCTAATCATTTCACAACTGCCTTCATCCGGGGAGTCACAACAGGAGGATTATCTAATCAGCAAATTCTAAATACAAATACATTTCTATAATTCACGTCACCTTTTGTCTTTTTATCTGTATCAACTCACTTTGGTCTAATCCGACTTGAACCTTTACAGATTCGCATCATTCGCAATAATAAATGCAGTTTTAGTTAAAAGATAAAGTAAATTATTAACACGGAAATGTATTGAAAGTGTACCAATTTCAGAATCAAGCATAGTAAATTTACATCCAGGATCATAGAATATATATCTGTTCCTAAAAATCCTACAATGTGGGGGATTTAAAAACAATAGCGATAAAAATGAAAACGAGATCGGTAGAAAACTGAATGAATCTAAATACATCGGACACTGAAAATTTAAAAATTTAAAGCGATGTTCTCATTGTATCTTCAGCATTCCCCTTTCCCGACGTTTTGTCTTTTTTCTCCCCCATCCTCCTGTCTCTTATATATATATATATATATATATATATATATATATATATATATAATATATAATGATTGAATTTATTTATTTGTATGACTAGTGAATTTGATAGATTGTTATGTGTAAGGTCCCTTTTGTGTTCATAGACACGTTTTTTTTTAAATTTCTGATTATAGATATGATCAAAACCAAAAACACTCATAACAATAATAATTCAGAGGTAGGCATATATAAAATAAACTGACAAAACTATTCCTCGCAATACATTAGGGAAACATGTAGAAATTAAAAAAAATTACGTATCTATGAACACAAAAGGGGCCTTATACATAACATATATATATATATATATATATATATATATATATATATATAGAGAGAGAGAGAGAGAGATATCCTTGGTAAAATTCAGTAAGGCTGATGTGAGTCATGTTATATTTTTAAATCGAATGAACTTTTTTTTTTAACCTTTTACGTCAAAAAAAGTTAAATCAAACCTTAGCTAAATGAAGAAAATGGATTCCTTTTTCTTAAAATGTTAAATCTCTAATTATTTAGACCACTTGCAGATTTAAATAACTTATCTAAGCATTAACGCGTTTTGTCGTGACCTGTGGATATTTTATTCGAGAGCAATATCGAAAGGTTAAACGCTAAGAGGCGATGACTGACTGGAATGATCTGACAATTTCTGACTTTATTCCTTGATCAGAATGATTATCCATGTAATTCACTTTATTG
This sequence comes from Acanthosepion esculentum, assembly GCA_964036315.1. Taxonomy (NCBI): domain Eukaryota; kingdom Metazoa; phylum Mollusca; class Cephalopoda; order Sepiida; family Sepiidae; genus Acanthosepion; species Acanthosepion esculentum. The sequence continues at coordinate 77,639,998 of OZ038480.1, forward strand.
CGAAATGTCCTTATTCATAATGAAATGATATCAACTTTTATTCATAGGGTGTATATTTCTGCCAGAGAAAATTAATAGTAGCATTTTTTTTATGTTTTTAAAGAGAGACTCGATTCGACATAATACTTTCTTGAACTCTCTTACAGATTAGTAAAAAAAACTTTTTTGAATGGGTTTAAGAAGACAGTAAGATTTCTTTTCCTATTAACAAAAAAAAAAAACCGCAAAGCTGAACACGGAACTTTGGAATGCTAAATTTTTATACGCCTCCTGATGCAAGAAAAAATGATTAATAAAATAACTGATCTGATAAATTTGGATTAGAGTTTATTGATCGGTAGCAATTAATATTATTTCTAGTGGAACGTCTTTGATGAAGACCTTCCTCTACTATTTAAAAAGGATATACAAGGGTTGCTGGAAAGTTATCGGCCTTAACAGCAAGCCCTTTCAAAAAATATTTTGATGTTTGGTCATCTGATTAGATTTTTTGTTAACGACGTCTATTTTAACTACAAAAACGGGATTTTAGAAAACATCTGCGTGAATTTCGAGTTTCTCAAGTTTACAATTCCTAGTTGCCAAATCTTATACATTCCTGCCTAAAAATACTTACTGTGGCGAAAGGAACTGAATTAACGATCTAATCGTGCGTCTATCGTTACTAGGGCTGGTGCATTGGGCTCCTTGATCCAGCACTGCGTCATTCTTCCTCTTGTTTTGTTGAGAGTCTCTCAGACAATTATAATTTGTTTGAGTCTCTTTCGTATACTTACCGCACGGAGACTTGATTACATGTTAAGAATTGCTCAACACTCAGATCCATTTTTAACTTAGAGATACCGACTGGTTCACTCTAATCTTAATAATCTTTTATCTTCGGTTTTTTCCCTTTTACTACGATTTCTTCCTTTTTCTATGTTTAAATATTTTCTTCTTTTTCGCAATTGCTAATACTTTTGTCTTCATATATAGTTGAACAGAGACTATATAACTTGGCTGCGGTGGGAATCTTATTTTTCTTAATTCTTATTGGAAACCTTAGAATATTCATTGAATAACGCTACGATGCTATCATAAAATCGAACTCATCATGAGTTAGCAAACTGTGATGTTATTATGTATCGTACGATAGCTTAGTGTTTATACGCTTACATATGTAATGGCGATGCATAGGGCACGTAATCATGTCAGGCAAGTAATGACAGTTTGGTTATTACATTTATTATTCATATACGAATGAAAGTCAAGCAATCGTATAGATGCGAGATATAATTACTTGGGCTTTACTTGTTTATAACGACAAAGATTCCCTCGAGGAATCTACTGTACTTCGCATACATTAGGTTGGCCATGTATGATGTCGATGAATTCTCAGCGCATTCTTTTTTTTATGTAGTCCAAGTGCTCCAACAACTACTGGTATTGTTTTTGCTTTCAGTTGCCGCATTCTGTTAATTTTCACTTCCATATCTTTACATATTAGGAATAATTTTCAGTTTCTTTTTTTTTTATATTCAGAAATTTGAATTCTTCTATTGTTCTTATAATCGTTGCCATTAACATTAAAACTGAATTTTGATTGAATGCTAAAAGAAAAGCGATAAACAAAAATAGCAGCCGTCATTATTTTCACACTTTTCCTATTATCACATCATCGCTAGTATCTATTGATTCCTGTTGGAAATCAAGTGACAGCAAGTGTCACCATTCCAGCTCTCTGCTTAGCACTGTTGCTGATGTTAGTAATGCAGTCATCGTGACGGTTTCGACTCTTCTATGGATTTCCGAGTCTAACTGTAAGGCTTCTCGGGACTATTCCGAACTCACCAGTAATTATAGATACAAGCGCCAATTTCAAATTCCACAGTAATTTCAGTTCTCTTTCAAGGTCTAAATATTTTTTCTACCTTTTTATTTCATTTCACTTTCACTTTATTATCTGTTGAAATAGCAACATTCCCTATTTGGCAAATGTTCTCTTCGTTGCAATGACGGGATCTTGTCTTCTGACCTGGATTGGGTGACTCATATGAATTTCAAGGTCCACAAGAATGCAACTGTTTTTCATGTAACCTCTAAAAGAGATTTAGACTTGGGCATAGATAACATAAGTTTGCAGGGTAAAATTCCAATCGTTTTTCCCAGTTCCCATTTAATTCCCTTTCGCATCAAATCATTTTCTGTAATTTCTTTTTTTTTTTTTAGACTAACTTATTTTATTTGGTTCCTTACACGTAAGCCACCAATCTGCCACTGGGTGGCATACCACTAGTGTTTACCGCTGGTGGCCCACCGGTAATGTTACCACTGGCGGACCGCTAGAGGCCCACCGGTGGCTGCTACCAGCAAACCGTTGCCGTTGGCCACTATCTCAATCTCCACAAACTCGTTATTTAATATTTTTCTGTGTTCTCTTCTTGTTCTTGATATATTTGGTTCTTATAGGATTTTTCCGGGGCAGCCATAACAGCTTTTTTCTTCAAATTCCTCCTTCGAAACAATGTCCATGTCCATGCAGTTTCTTTCTCTCTTGAAATATATTTACAATTATTTGCTTTCCATTTTGGCTTTTCCTTTTCGTATTTTCTCCTATTCCATATCATTATTATTTTATTTCCTTTGATTTCTGGCGAATACACATTTCCTTCCGAGTCTCAACCAGAGACCTAAGGTCAGAATTTGCTTCATGACATTTTCCACTGATCATGTTTGTAAACAATAAACAGACGAAAAAACAAACAAAGATCACACACATTTTTCATAAAGCCATTCGTAAAGTGTGAGCTGTACTTGTGAGTACAAATTTTCTATTTCTTTAAGGCATGGACTACCAGGAATCCGTTTAATGTCTATTAAAACCTTTTTTCCAATCAAACCGAGGGCTCCAAATACAACTGAAATTGTTGATGTCCTCGGATGTCACATTTTTGAGATTTCAATTTGAAGGTTCTTGTACTTTGATAGTTTCTTTTTGAAGATCTTCATAGATACATTACAATCTGCAGTGACTGTCATGTCACGTCTATAGCACCTATTTTTAGTATTCTCACATATCATCTCTAACGTTTTTGGCACTGTTCTCGGTGTCCTAACTATTATGGGCATAACTCCACAGCAAATTCCCTTGGCAAGATCCTGTGATATTTTCAAGCTTGCACTTTCTTTTATTTATACCGCGAGCACGGTGACATCTACGAATTTTCAAGCCCTTCTTTTCTTCTCTTCGCTACTATGTCTATTATTATTATAGACGCAATGGTACCGTAATGGATATAGGAGTTGGTTATACAGGGTGATTGAAAGGTAACTCCCTATTTTATGTATGGTGGACTCTCTCAGCTAACTATAATTTTTACAAGAGCACCCTGTACATGTGTTATTGTCCTCGGGTGGTCGTGAGTTCAACCCCTGGATCAGGTAGTGAAACACCAGTTCAACAGGAGCAGGCAACTTGCACAGGGATAAAATAACAATAATCCACAGATAATATCATATCAGTCAAACAATGGACACCTGACGGTGACCAGAGAATACTTGACCGAAATTTGTGTCCGTCTTTTTTTGTGTATGACTATTGTACCCGATTTTTGCACCTGGAAGTGGGAAGGCGGGATATCTGAATTTAAAGTTCCAGATAATTTTATTCTTATTTGTTTTCTTCAATAGCATTTTTTTCTGTACATTAACATTGACAGCGATTTTGTAGAAATTACAGGCTGGTACACTTATTAAACAAAGGTGACTCTCTGAGAAAGAAAGAAAGAAAGAAAGAAAGAAAGAAAGAAAGATTTTTGGCTGATTTGCTTTTTGACGGCTTATCGGCATTTGCGGGTTATTTAAAACCGAAAAATATTTTGGATCGTAAGATCTATTCTTTTTTTTGCGAGCAAATATTGAATTAACAATTTCATTGAGAATAACAATGATTTTTCCAAATACGACTCCTACTATAGCTGAGGGAGAATAGATAGATTCATACGTTTCCAAAGGATATTTGTGCTTAAGTGAATGTAACAAACCCGACTGGAATTCGAATTCGGCTCACTTATTCCTCATTCCGAGCTGCTATGCATTACGAAAGCAAGAAAGAAAAAAGAAAGAGGCAAGCTTTCTGATCAGAATAAAAATATCTACTAAAATCTTTTGCTTCGAGTTTGACTTTTCGCGTTACAATGTAGAACTTAATGTTTATGTGTCTTCATATTACTTTTCCAAACTCTTCCAACAGCTTTCAACTAATCTTTGGCTTTGAATACAAGATTCTTAGAGTTGCCTGGAGACTAAATTATTTTTATATGCAAAGTATAAACTCATCAGATTCAAAACCTGCAGAATGTAAATAAATTATAATGGAAAGCGCTTTAGAGTCGTAGCAATTCTAAAGCACGTAAATATGCGCAGGTAGAATTCACCTGGAAGATGAAACTAAATTCAAGCAGAATCCTGTTTCTTTCAGTTCAGTCAAGGGCTTATAAAGTGTCATTTACAATAAAAATTTGTTGACTTTTATTGTTTTCTTTTGTGATTAGTTTCTTTAATTATCATTGTAAAGGAAGAGAAAGAAATCGAATGGAAATACAGAAATGAAGCAAGAGTTCATTTTGTTATGAATATTTATTCGGATTTATTCGCAAATCAGAAAAATGTCACTTGTAATTGTTCACATAACCTAATATAAAAAAAGTAAAGAAACACTAGTGATATTTTAAAATGTTTATTTTTGTTTCCTGGGTTTGTGTTTATTTTCCTCTCTTAACCTCTATTACTCGGATTTGATTCAGATGATGTCTCTTTCATATTTTTTTTTACATTAGGGTTTGTCCTCTACTAAAATGATGGCCGCGGATTATTAATGCCAAAGAAAATAATTGTAGCAAGAAAGAGACGCAACAACATCGAATACTGATATTTTATAAGAAAATAGTCCCTACTATGAAGGCCCTGCAATTCTATAGATAATTTATACATTCATACATACATCTCTCTACGTACGCAGATATGCTTCAGACGGACGCATCGGCGATCGCGCGCGCGCACACACGCACACAGAGTATGAAAAATAAACTTGCACCAATGAAAAGTGTATATAAAAAAGAAAAATCGTGAAGTATAAGCAATCAATTGCTGATACCTTCTGACGAGTAGATGTAATAATTTCCGGAAGGTTTGTCTACGAAACTCTGGAGTCGGGATGCTGAAGGTAACATCAATCAGCTAAGTCACAAACCTTTTACTTGCATTAATTCTCTCTGTCTTTCTCTGTCCATTTGTCTCTGTCTGTTTCTCTCTCTCTCTCTCTCTCTCTATATATATATATATATATATATATATATGTGTGTGTGTGTGTGTGTGTGTAATTTGGCAGCAACTTTTCTTTTAAACATGTAGTATTTTCAAAAGAAAATATGCAAGACGATATTGTCTTTAACATTCAGTACTACATGTTTAAAATATATATATATATATATATATATATATATATATATATATATATATATATATATAATGCATCAGTTTTAGAGGACGTGTCTTTCAAGAGCTCTATTTATGACTTATATTTATTACCTTCCCTTTGCAGATAAATAATGCTAAAAATACCGAATGCAAAGGGTCCTAATACTATTAGAATGCATGACTTTGTACGAAAGCTACAGAAAATATTTGATAAGATCTCCGGAAAATCAGTCAAAGCCACTGCAAAGGATCCCAAGGTGTCAGAGTGCACAATCACTAAATGGTCGTAGATACCAAGTTCCCAGCAACTTTAATAGTTCTGGTAGTCGTCAACCACAAGTGAGATGTCATGTATCCTCACTTCTTTCCTCGAGGCTTAGGACTTAATACTGCTGTCTATGCGGATGTGTTTCAGAAAACTTGTGAAGTCCTTGATAGACAACGTACGCAACGGAAGACCGTATGCATTCCAATAAGACTCTGCACCGTCTCAAACGTGGATGCATGACAATCTCCTATTCTTCTAAAACAGCTGGCTGCCTAGCTAACCAAACCTGAATCCACTGGACTACCACGTATGGGGCAGAGTCGGGAGAAAGTTCAGTCAACGCCCTCGTAACACCATAAAATCTCTCAAGTCCGCCATAACCAGGATTATATCAAAATTGATACAGATCATCTGATTAGGGCATGCCAACCCTCCCGACTCTGTATCGAAGTACTCATCAATGCTTGATACATAGAAGTGTGATGAAAGGATTCGCAAGATTATTTTATGTGCTATACGTCTTTTTCTTAATTCATGCAAATAACCTCAATATATATATGATAAAATATAGTTTTAGGGTATGCTATATTTATCAGGGTTTTTTTACCTTAAAAGATATGCTGTATTTATCAGTTGGATATACGTTGTGGTGTAATGGATATCGACTCGTAGTGAGAACCTGGAGAGCCGAGTTCGTTAGATTCGCTTACGCACAAATACCCTTAGAAAAGCTATTAGTCCATCCCCCCACCATCTATGGGTTGAATAACAGACTGGATTCTTTTTAACTCTATCACAGAAAGAAATGGCAACCTACTGCTGGAAAACATCTGCCTCGACAGTCATGTATCGAAACATACATGATCGCCCAGGCGTGTATCATGTATGGCATTTAACTGACTGGCTGATATCTATCAGTTAAAAGTGCCCAATATCCGCGATAGAGCGTATGTAAATATGCGCAGTGTAATCACAGAGTTTAACAAATGAGGACAGTCTGTTTAATGCTTGAATGAAATCTTAATATATATATACACCCCACACACATATATATGTATAGGTTGCGATGGATAAATTGTCGTCTAAATTACGCAAAAATGAAAATAATAATATTAACATCTCATTTAACGGATATACAGTGTAACCCGGATATAAGAGAGTTGTCAGGACCGGAGAAGAAGTCTCTTATATCCGGGTTTATTTTATATCCGGGTTTGGTCTATTATATATACATTAACACAGGCTCTAATTTGGGACCAGAGGAAATCGCTCTTATATCCGGGTTTCTCTTTTATACGGGTCTCTTATAACCGGGTTACACTGTATTTACCAAAATTACACTATCTTGAAATACTAAAGAGTAAATTTATTCAATAAAATCAACCACGGAAACTCTTGCAACTTTTCTAGATAGTCTCCTTGTTTAAGTCGGTGAATGCTGGCATAATTCTTGCCTTCAGTTCACAGTTGGTGTTACAAGAAGTTTTGTTTGTCTCTCGCTCAACTGCGCCCCACACATAATAATCAAGGGGGCTGCAGTCTGGGGAGTTAGGTAGCCAGATGTAAGGAGTGATGTGATCGCAGAAATTGTCTGACAGCCATGACTGGGTTCTCCTGCTTGTGTGGCATGGCGCAGAGTCCTGTTGCCAGACATAGGCTCTTCCAGCAGCCATCCTCTTGAACCAGGGCAGCACTACCTACCCAAAGTCGTGATATATAAATTAACACTAAAGGAAATATTTTCCTTAACAACGCCTTTAGTCCCCTGGGGAACTTTATCAAAGTTTTCATAAAGTTCCTGAGTGAACGAAATGCGTTATTATTCTTGATACTCCGTATTTGACGCTTTTGAAATAGATGTTTGTTTTTTTGATTTTTGTTTGCATAATTCAATTTTACCCTTGTTTGCTTCGTCTTCTCAGTGGCCACGCAACTGGGTCAAACGGAGGTTTCCTCTACAGAGGGACACATGTTCGATCATTGCCGGGGAACGCAGTTTTCTTTACTTGAATTTCTCGAATACGCAAACCGACAGACATAATACACACTATTTAAGATATAAAAATGGGGCGTCTATATCATACGGAGTATCCACTAGATAAAACGTTTGAAGTAATAAATATATATGCATGTGTGTGCGTGTATGTGTGTATATATATCTCTGTGTGTGTGTGTGTGTGCGTGCGTGCGTGCTAAGACGTTATCTACTCAACTAAGATGCATTTAAAAAAAATAATATTTTTCATTTGGTCAGAATTTTGGAAAGTATTTTTCAGTACCTAATAATAAAGGGAAAAAACTTAGACCAACACCCTAACAAGAGGCATCAAGATTTCATGTCGTTAAGGGAAACTCGGATGTTAAACCACGGAATTTGTGAAGAGCGGCGCTATATCGAGTCTAATTCGTTTTCTCTTCGTCAGTTGGTACAGTTGGTATGACACTTGCGTCGTTATCGTAACGGTGCAGGTTCAATTCTCGGTAGTGGATGCGCTCTGCTGTTATTGTCCCGTTCGGCGTTTCCTGCATTCTCTTGAGGTTTCTTCTAGAGTCAATGCATTACTTAATTATGATTATCTCAAATCCTCCTAATAATTTCTATCACACGCACACATATATATATATACACACACATATATACAGGGTCTCTCCAAAAATGAGTACCTCATAGGACGAGACACGCCGGTTAAGATAAGTTTTCCTTTTGTCTTTATTCATATTGTCATTTTACACATAAACCCTGTTTTAATATTTTACACATACACACACACATACACATATATCTATATCTATCTCTCTCTCTCTCTCTATATATATATATATTTATATATATATATATATATATATATATATATATTCTAGCTCTTTTTAGTTTCTTTTTTTATAGTTATGTGATTGTGTGTGCGTATGTATTCGTGTAGGTTTTTGAGTGAACAACGAGTGCAGTTTGATGCTAACCGACTTCTTCCTGTCAAGTCTCAGGGTCTATGCCACCGCCTACACCAAAGTGCTGAATATAGTGGCATATCTCTGAATCGAACGAGTAGACCTGAGAGGCAGCACATTTTTCAGTAAGACACTACACCCTTCAACGTGGCCCATGTGACTCAGGAGTGGTCCCGGAATCAAATCCATCACGTAGCATCCTCACTGTCTTGAATTAGATACTCCGACGTCTGGAGGGTCGATGAGACGGAAATCAACATGGAATCCTAAATTACCTAGGAACCTTTGAAGCGCGCCACCGAAGATCAAGACGAACGAGAACCATTTAATTCCGGCATTCAGTTGATTCGTTTTCGAGGTTGACAACAGTTTGATTGAATAAACCTTGGTGAATTTTAAAAATATAACGTTTTTCTCTTGAATTTTTAAAAAATTAAAATCTGCTCTTGATGCACTCTTTTCTGCTGATTAGCTTGGATGAAAAAATTCAGAAAAGTAAGTAGATCACTATTACAAGTTCGATGACATCATCGTAACTGATAACAAGCATAAAAACACGGCCGTCAGTTATAGTTTAGAAAGTTATCCTGTGATAAGGCAGATGCATTTAGAAAAAAGAAAATCTCATCATTTAAATTGAAAAACATGTTTGGTAGAAGAGATGCAATAAGACACGTCAAGACTGTAATATCCAACAGCATTGTTTGCTAAAGAAGATATTTCAGATTTAATTTTTTATTAATCCGTTAGAGTTTTTATCACTTTAAACATTATTTTTAGTGGATACACATATTTGAGTAGACACTCCGTTTATTTATTAAATCGTATATTTATTTATTTTCGACCTGAATGTTCGAGAAATTTTATTAAAGATTAGGAATCGAACCTGTGCCCCATAGGGTAGAGGGTGCAAACGTTTAACCTGGTATGTCTTGTCGACTTGGTCACGGAGAACATTCGATCAGGCGAAATATTGTACTTTCAATCGAAAATTTCTCCTGTTGTTTAACCCGTAAACGGTAGCTCCCTCTGCCTCGAAAGACGCAGGTTCGATTCCTGCCGGAGAGTCCACATTTTTTTAAAGAGGATTTCTCAAACTTTCAGGCCGGTAGACGAAAATAAACAAATATGCTGCTTAATAAATAAACGGAACGCCTGCTCAAATACGAGGATCCACCAAAAATAACATTTCAGGTTTGTTGATCATGTACAGGTTAAAAGAAAATTAACATCTTGAAAATTTAATATTGAAAATTATACTCTCACGCATGTTCATGAATGAATGCCACTTGCAAAATTTTATATATATTTATAAGCAAGTAATGGATTTTTTTTAATCCGACATTATTTCTTAGTACTACAAATGTTATATTTTCTATTATAGAGATGTAATCCTCATAGTATAGAAAATATAATAGGTCATACATTGACTTAACTGATGAAGAAAGGGAATACACAGTCGAACTCTAAATTCGATTGACATTAAATTCACAGTTTAAAAATAACAGGAATGTTAACTCAAACAGTGCACCCACTAATTATATCTTGAAAAATAATAATAATTATTATTAATAATATTTAGTAATAATTATAACATATATATATATATATATATATATATATATATATATATATATATATATATATATATATATTTCTGCATTCTGTTGGGGTTTCTTCTCGACTCGATAAATTACTTAATTATGATTATCTCAAATCCTCCTAATAATTTCTATCCCTTGTATATCCTTGTTTAAACAGGCTTCTAATCCTCGGGATGGAGCGGCTTGTAGATAGAAATCGTGGCTCGTGGGGGAACATTCCTATGGGTAAGGGAAACTCAAATGAGTTACACCACGGTTCTATATCGAGTCTAATTCGTTAGCTCTTCGTCAGTTGGTATAGTTGGTGTGACGCTTGTCGTATCGTAACGGTCCGGGTTCAATTCTCTGTAGTGGATGCGAACTGCTGATTAGTCTCAAATATAGGACGAAACGACTGTCCAGTGTTTTCTTCATTCTGTTGAGGTTTCTTCTAGACTCAATGAATTACATAATTATGATTATCTCAATCCTCGTAATAATTTCTATCATCTCTCTCTTTTTTTATTTATATATATATATATATATATATATATATATATATATATATATATATATATATATATATATATATAGGGTATCCCCAAAAATGAGTACCTCAGAGGACGAGACGCGCCGGTTAAGATAAGTTTTCCTTTTGTCTTTATTAATATTGTCTTTTTACACATACAAACTCTATCCTAAATTTTTACGCATACACATACATAATACATACATACATACATACATACATATATATATATATATATATATATATATATTCTAGCACTTTTTATTTTCTTTCTTATAGTTATGTGACTGTGTGTGCGTATGTATTCGCGTATATGTATTTATGTCTTTGCCTGTGTACATACTGACGCATATTTGTGTCTGTATTTATATATTACCGCAAGTCCTTATGTGTCCAAAAGGATTTCTGCTATTTAATAATTATCAGTCATGCATCGTTGCTCATCTGTTAGTGACGGTGCTTGTTTGCTCTAATAATTAGTCATGTCTGAAATCATTTCGAGATCTGCTTGCCAACCAACAAGCTCAAATTTGAATAGATTAAAAATCTATTTACATAACATTTTCAAAAAGAAAAGGTTTTTAATTTTTTATTAGCAGAAAAGCAGCGACATATTTTCAGAAACTTAGAGAACAGTCATACACATACGTACATAACCACACACAAGCGATGAATCAATGTAGATATATCATATCGATCTGTTTGCTTTTTCTATTTACTTAAGAAATATGATTTCTTTAAACCATAATATTTTTTGCTTTAAATTTATTCATCAGTTTATTTATTTAATCTTAGTTTTTATTCACTAATAAAAAATTATTTTGAGAATTTAATATCGAACAAAAATAGGTCAATTTGCTACGTTTATTTATTAGACTGAATTTTATTTTCAAAATAAATATTTTTTCGGGATTGTATATATATATGTATATATATATATATATATATATATATATATTGATTTTCTTGTTGATTAATCCGTGAAGGATCGTTTAAGTTGAAATCTTCTCTACCCACTCTCAATTACTCAACCAACATAAAAAAGAAAATTCAGTTTTAAGATATTTTAGGCAAAAAATAATGTACATTTATCCAAATCAAAAACGATTAAAAAGTCTTCTGATTCAACAGAATAAAAACAAACATCTAAGAGGTATTAGTAAGAGGGCTGTTAAAAATAGTTTCTTACGGTGGTCAGTAATAATATTTTTGATATCATGAAAATGTACTTCAAGCACACCTAACTTCCGAAAAAATTAAATCTTAAATCAATCAAGCCAGACTTTACAGAACTAACAGTTACATAAAATGTCTATTGCAAACATGAGATAAAATTTTAGGGTTTTAAGTTTTTTCACAGCGAACTCGAATATGATAAACGCAGTAAACATGAAGTTTAGGTGAAAGCTCAAATTACCACTGTTATTTCTACTGTTATAAAAATAAAATTAATTTTTTAACCAGTTTATTTTTTGAGGTTACCAACTACAAGAATCTCCCTTAACATTAGCAGGAAATGTAAATCTGAATTACTGATAAATCTCGTTGTAAAAATGATAAACGTATTAAAATTATACAATAAAACCAAAACTCTAGTAACTCAAATGAAAAATACAAATTTAGAAAAAGAACCTAAATGAATCGGGAACACTGATTTATATAAGTCTAGTGAATATAAAAAGCCTTTCTTTTTGTGGTTATAATGATATTTATAAAATCAACTAAACCCTAAACTAAAAATTATAACTCTAATGCACATGCACAAGTAAGAAAACCTGAATATTTAGAATGTTGTCTATAGGTTTATGTGTATTATTAAACACGGTCATTTGGTAGGAAAAAATAAGTATTCACTGAAATAAGGAAATGAATCTGGTACAAATAAATTAGATTCTAATATTTCATTTGCACATATATAAGATGTTAGTGAAAGGGTCAGGGATGTATACGATGAAAAATAAAATACTTACCCGAACACCTAGTTTTCGCCGTCTTCTTCAATGTAATCTTTTGCCAGCAGATTGCACACTGACTCACAAATGCTATTCGAAAAAGCCTATATTATATTTGGTTTGCGCGCACTATTAAAAATCTCCGAATTTAGGGATTCCACTACGTAGGACACCTACACAAACGCGCACGCACGCGCGCACACACATTTAAAAAAGTCTGTTTTGATAACATCAGAGAACTTTAAACCATAATTAAATCATATTGAAAATAAATGTTTGCATTCCTATCAATAATTACATCACTTTTTCTTTTGTGTTTCAAGATTAAACATTAGGAATACTTTAAAATCTGTCATTAAAAATCTTCAAATAAATTAAAACCTTAAGAGATATAGGATTCGATAAGAATTATCCAAATTATCTAATTTAGTTTCTATGTACCGTGTCCCTTCAGGACGTTCATGGTTCTCCAGAATTTCATGTCCTTTATAGCTCTTTAAAAATTTAGTCTTTTTGTTATTCCTCCTAAACCTTGCTCCACCAATCATTTACTATGCTCGCTAGGTAGGTTATGCGTTGTTTTCCACTGTCCGTCATGCTTTTAATCTGCGCTGTGAGTACCAAATTTTCCAAGACATTTTTCCTCATTATGTGCCCTAGAAATTTCAATTGTCTCTTACTGATATTAAGTATAAGTTTGACTATTTTTTCAATGGTAAATGAAAGTTTAATGCCGAGATTCGTAATCGTGTGCTTCCATATTATTAGCATCTAGTCAACGTAAAATTTTATAAAAATTAGTTCCGATGAATATTGATTAGGCAATTCGGATTAATCTAAAACTGTTACTATTTAATTACATTTTTCACAAACGTAACTTTTTTTGGTCATTTCACCCCAATCGAGGGAATAAAGCCACTAAATCGCAAGGGTATACTGAGTATTAGATAATATAAAAAAAATATTAAAGAGAGAGAACAATAAAAGAAAAGGAATTAAGAAGAGAGAAGATAACGATTGATATTGCATTTAAATTTTAAAGATCAAACTTGACTGGCAAGAGACTGGGTGTGAGTTCCACAAGCAAGAAGTGCGAGAAAAGAAACTATTAGCATAGAACTTACATTTCTAGACATTTCAACTGTAAAATGATGGGACTTCTTCGCCAATCTAGTACTGCGCTTAAATTCATAAAGTCTAGGTACCATAGTGGAAAGTTTATCAGAACAATTACCATGAAAACATTTATAGAAAATGATCAAGGAAAAAACATCATGGCGGTGGGAAAGTAACTGAAGCCAAGATGCCAGGTCAAGTACAATAACATTACAGATTCTAATTTGGATTTTATGCAGAATCCCTAGATATATAGCGGGAGCATCAAACCATATGTGGCAGAAGTATTCAAAGCAATGAAGACTGGTAAACCTATAACTATACAAATTATATTCTGCCGAGAGAAATTGTCAAGCACGACCCAGCAGCAGACTTAGCACTTTATTCAATATAAACTTTCCACTTCATGTCAGCGGAATAGGTTAGTTCGAGAAGGTGCAATGAGTCACTGTCCTGGAGGTTAGCATCAGCTACAATGGTTTCCAAACGGTGCAGCAGACCTCATATGTGCGTCGGAAGAAGATAGAAGTTGAGGCGGTATGATTGAAAGCCAATTAAATATTGAGAAACAGATTTAAAAAATTCATATGCCCAAAATAATATGATTTCAAAATTTAAAATATTATTAATGATGACTTTTAATTGCATGTACGAGTCCAAATATAGTTTTAAATAATTATTAACCGATTTTATCATTGTGATAATTTTGCATTATATCATGTATTGCAAATATAGTAACTAGGGTCCGCAAATTGGAGGAGAGAGTTATCAATGATAATTTTCTGACTTCGAATCCGTGGTTATCTCCCTTAAACCTTCTCCATGTCTTTTTTTTTTAAATGTACTTTTTATTATATAAAATTTGGTGAGACGCGAGCAAATTTTCATTCCGAAAATGCGGCATAGAGAAAAGTTTGGGAACCACTGAGTTATATTGATGGAAGGCAAAAAAAATGATTAAAAGAGAGCACTTTCATTTTAAAATTAACAAGCTGTTCCTCGGCCCAGTTAACAACAGATTTTAATCAAAGAATAAAACAAATAGGATTTTCAATTAAATAATTTGTTAAAGATTTTGTTGTAGCATGCCTACGGACGATACTGGCTATGTCACTATTCATATAAATACAGTAGTAAATACTGTATGTTGGTCTGCAGTTGGAGATTCATCTCCAGCTGTTCTGGTTAAATTCTCTGCCTCCGGGCAGAGAGGATCCCCAGACGAGTCTATGTCGAAGGGAAGAGTCTCGTTTAGAGTAACAGCTACTCGACTCCGTTTTATACGGGGTCTACGGGGAATTTTTGGACGAGCCTAGGGGTTCGGATACCCCACATTCAATTCAGCCTTGTGCCACATCTCACCGACTTCTAAGCGCTGCTGGCGAATCTTATATGTGTTGTTCTTGTCCTAAGTATTATCGTTCATTACCAACCTTCGTGTGATTATTCGATTCAGTAACCTTCCCTAGGTTATAACAGATTTCAATAAAAATAATGTAATTTTTTTCTGTACATCGAAAATTTAAATCTTTATTTGCTAAAAAAGCAACAATGCTAAAAATACGAGAGAAGATCAATATCATGCTGTAAACATAATTTGTCATCTAAAATAAATGATTTTTGCATCAAAAGGTCGCACATTTATTGATGTACCTAAATATTCAGCACTTAATTAAGATGATAATAATTAACATAAGAAAGGAGTTGATGTTTAAATATAAATATTTGTTACGCAAAATTTTTGCTTTTTTTCATCCTTAGTCTATGAGCTTATTGATATTCCTGTGTATTGTTAGGCATTGTAAAAACTTTTATCATCTAAACGTTACTTTTAGTGGATACCCATATTTGAGAACGTTTAAATGATCAAAAACTGTTGGATTAAAAATTAAAAAATTCCATTACTTCTTTAGAAATTGCTTCATTTGAAAACTATGATAATTACTTAGTTTTATTGTTTTAAAATTATATTTTGCGAACAGTATACATAGAATTTATTTCACAGTACAGATATTTTAATTGCTTTTATACGCTTCTAATTAACTACTGATTAGACAAATCTCTATCTATAAAAGGCAGGATGTGTGTGTGCGTGCGTGTGTGTATGTGTGTGTGTGTGTGTGTGTGTGTGTGTGTGTGTGTGTGTGTGTGTGTGTAACGAATGCACGGCCGCAATTTTCGATGGATTTGCACCAAAATTTACATGCACATGCTCCAAGTTGGTAGCAAGGCCAAGACCGACTTTGCATTTCCCAACTCCAATCGATAGTGGAAATAATCGATTTTTTCAGGCTTCTACGGCAGTTTTCATGTAGTTTGCGGCCAATTTCTACTGGCCAGAGTGAGAGCCTATAGCTGGCTGCAACGAATAGGCAGGAAAGATTCTATTGGCCAGCGTGAGAGCCAACAGCTGACTGACACGAATGTTAACTAGCATGCTAGCATGCAAAAAAAATCGATAGCTGCATTCGTCACAAGTGGGAAAAATTTAAATCTGCATGGCACTTTACTCCAATTGGCTCATTCGCTTGCTTAAACTCAACGTTGATTCTGATTCCGCAGAACTGGGTTGGGTGTGAAAAAGTATTTGTTGTTATCATTCTTTTTTCATTCCGTTTTTCCAGTTACGAGTCCTTTTTTAAGCTGATCGTTTTGTGTCCATTTTGTTTAATTCTTTTTTCGTAACAGATTTAATGTTTAGTATAGAGCTTAGAAAAAATGTGCAAGTAGTAGGGCATGTAGCAACATCAGTACAGTAAAGGGCACTCCTTTAAAGGCAAGGAATGGCAAAAATATTTTAAGTCAAGTGATAGCGATTGCTGTATGTGTCGTATGATTTTTTAATAAAGCACGAGCAACGCCGGGCTATGCTGCTAGTGGTTCAATAAAAATAAAGTAGAATATTAAATTTTAAAAAAACGTATCTTTTAATAAATAAGTTAAATGATTGAGAGAAAAGCGAAGTTTTATTGAAATATGATGTAGACCCAAATTTCCGTAGATTGCTTTATTTTGGCTAATTATCCAAATATGGGTTCGATGATAAAAAGTCGCCATTCAGTAAAGATTAATAACATTATTTTCATAAATCGTTTAAAAAGTTTTATAAGTGAAAACATTTTCTTTCTGATGGTAATATTTTTGAAGGACTTTTATAGAAATCGGAGCGTCATTTCGCACCATTTTTTATAAATAAGTAGAGAGGTTAACTTATTGTTCGGCTCACGCTCCTTCCCAGTCTTTTGAACAGGAGTAGAGGTTTATCCCTTGTTTCCTGTTTAGGACTGGATTTTTGGTTTCTTCTAATGCCTCATTCTTTTTCACTCCCAGTAGCTCATTACGTCTTAGTGCCATTATTGTCTTGATTGGGGTTAATTGATAAAAAAAAAATCACACTACTTTCTCTTTCTCCTTCTCTCACTCACTCTCTATCTCTCTCTCTCTCTCTCTCACACACACACAAACACACACGTGCGCGCGAAAGAAACACATGTAAAAGACTTATAGTTCTTATAGTTCCAGGGTTATAGGATATAAACTGTTTGGTCAAATTATAAGAAGCATGGTCACATATGTTATGGTGTTAGAATATGCCGTAGCAATTTGTACATGTACAATGTCTTTTAATTGGTGCGCAGACAAAGTGTCGCAGGACAAAATGACGAATGGACAAAGTGTCGAACAGATAAAGTGTCGAACGGACTAAATATCGAACGAACAATGTGTCGAGTGGACTACCTATTAATTACGGTGCATTTGCCGAAAGAGTAACAAATATTAAATGTCAATACAATATTTGATTAATTTTTAGGTGAAACGTTTGGTGATTGGAGGTCAAATTATAAGATTTTTATCTATCTATCTATCTATCTATCTATCTATCTATCTATCTATCTATCTATCTATCTATCTATCTATCCTAGTATGTTCATATCTATCTATCTATCTATTCCATTTTTTGTATTTAAGCTGTTTTTGTTGAAGACACAATATTTGTTTTAATTTAATTATCATTTTATCTCGTTTTCCTTTAAGAAGACGGGTGTTTGGTTCTAATATGTTTTTAAATTGTCCGTATGTATGCTTTACGATTTTAACTATCATTGATAATTTTCAAGAACAGGAATTATACTATTTGAAATTCAAGAACATTTTAATGTCTCTACACTTTCATTTAGTGTTTAGAATGTTATAAATTTAATGCATTGTTTGACCATGTTGATGGTATCATTTGCAAGCTGCTTACAATCTTTGTAAAGCTTCTTACAGTATTATGTAAATTGAGCCTCTATGTTTATGCATATATTTGAAACACAAGTGAAAGCTGAAAAAGAGGAAGATCGCCACATTCAAATTTCTTGAAAATGATTTTACGAATATAAAACAGAATTTACTTCATGGTGATAGGTATAGAAAACTCATCTTTTTCTTCTCGGTATGAGCAACAAACAAACTCTTTTTCTTATCTATCCTTCACCAATTGTTTTCTTTTTTCCTTCGCCTCCTCCTCCTCCTCCTCCTCTTCTTCTTCTTCTTCTTCTTCTTCTTCTTCTTCTTCTTCTTCTTCTTCTTCTTCTTATTATTATTATTATTATTATTATTATTATTATTATTATTTATTATTATTATTATTATTAATTTAGCGAATGTTCCCGCCCGTAATAACTGGTGACTAATAGTGAAGACTAAGTGACAACAAGTGTCCTCACTACTCCAACACTCTTTGTAATATTCTTGCTGAGTTAAGTAATGTCATAGTTTGGGTGGTTCAAACTTTTTGCCTAATATTCAGTTCCGTTCTTTTTATTTAGCAGCAGCACTCCAATTGTGAATGACACGATTGTCACCATCATTTTCCATAACTTCCTCATTTCTCTTATACGGTAGAGCTGCTTAACTATCTTAACAATTTCTTTTAGATCTACTCTATGGTCAAAAGGAACAGTGAAAATTCATTATCTGACATTTTTTTTCTTTTTCTTATATCAAATCATGTAGCCTCTAGTCTTAATTAGATAAGAAGATTTGATTTCTTGTTTTTAATTATTATTATTATTATTATTATTATTATTATTATTATTGTTATTATTATTATTATTATTATTATTATTATTGTTCTTGTTGCTGTTGATAGTGTTAGTATTATTAGTATTAGTATTAGTTGTAGCATTAATCTTAATAAAAACTTCTTTCTAACGTTAAATTTCCGATCTCCCCACTTCAATAAGGAATAGATGTTAGGTCTAAATTCTTGATCTGTTTTTTTTCTTTTTATACTGAATTAGACTAAATTACCTAAAGTAAGCGGCACTAAATTTGAATGTTTGTTCTTAGCTATCTTAGTCAAGAGCTCTAACTATTCGTCACCTTCTCCCTGAGGTTAACAAACGTTTTTTCCTAACAAATATAAACTCTCAATCAGATCCTGAAAATATGAGTGTATTTCTTGGAAGAAAATCTTCTTCCAGGTGAAGGATGACGTTGAAAGCAATGGAATAAAAAAACTAAAAAAAAATCAACAAAAAAAAACGAGAAAATGCGCATGCGTGGATGAAACGAAATCGTTAAAGCTTCATTCGAGGCGACAATTGTAGTTTTCTAAATTGTGCAAATCATGTACCGAAGTAAATAATAATGTTTCGGACATCGACATCAACCGGCTCTGCTGAAAGGAATTGCAAAGGTGCTGCTTATGATTATTTCAAATGGGGGAGGGAAACGAACTTAGGTAAATACGATAGGTCACATCTTGTGTTAGAATCGGTGTACGTCTGCAAGCTGAATGGTTTAATTGGCGGATTTTAACTGTCATTCACGGAGCAAGCAAGATTTTCTAAGAAAGAATACATCAAAAGTCTCTCTCGGCAAACATAACAAAACTCTGTAAATTGTTTCGAAAACTCAGGAAAGTTGCAATGCCCTTTTACATACATCGACATCAGCTGCAACAGAATAGCCAAAGTAGTTTACTGTTTATCTACATTTACTTTACCGGTCGTCTCTCCGACCGCATCTTCCCCTCCTCGGAGTTTCCCGTTTTCTAGAACCTTGGCAGAAAACCACATATATATATATATACGTTTTGGGGCATTTTTCTTTATTTTTTTTCTTAATTTCTGTATTTGTTTTTTCTTTTCCTTACTTTTTTTTCTACAATCCAGTTGTATAGTAACAATTTGGCTGCAGCACACACAGGACGCGGTAACTATGGTCAGGCCCCGCGGCATTACCGAGAATTAAGTACAAATTTAGTGCCATCAGTCTACATTTTATTCCAGTTGATACATCCGTATGAATATTGTAGCAAAACAGAATAGAACACAATAGTCTAATGATTTGTGGCCTGAGGCCGCCGACTGAAGATATCCTGCCGATCAGATGCGCTGTCCACGTGACACAATCTTCTATTTTGTTGTTGTTGCTCTCTGAGATGGGCGCTACATC
This sequence comes from Acanthosepion esculentum, assembly GCA_964036315.1. NCBI lineage: Eukaryota > Metazoa > Mollusca > Cephalopoda > Sepiida > Sepiidae > Acanthosepion > Acanthosepion esculentum. The sequence goes on from OZ038480.1 coordinate 77,660,293, forward strand.
AATGGGAGGTTCTTTTAGCCAATCCCGAAAGCCCTTGACCTTTTCCGCTAATGTCCTGTGATGAGGTTTCACAAAGGACCAAGTAAAATCAAGGTGCACATTGTACTTCCCTTGTTCACCTTTCAGATGCCTTCTCTTCAAGATTCATTAGTTGCTATCTACCTGCTTCTTTCTGACGTTGATTGTGAAACGTCAATGAGAGAGAACACACTAAAGGTTGAGTCACGACAGAGGTTAACATTATCTGATTTATAGCAAAATCGGTTCGCGGCAATTATATCATGTATCCAGCTAAAAACGATAGCGTGTATCACTTTAAACAATGTCTCTCATCCAATAATATCTGCTCTGAAAGTTCGATCACCATAGAGGATCGGGAAAGTATAGCAGTGATTTCATAAAATCTATTTAAGATTTATATTGATGTATTTTTCATCACATTTTTCATTTAGCTTGATTCTAACTCTTTCAAATCTAAATATATAAAAGACGATGTTTGTTTATTTTTTCGGTATACACTGTTAAACTCTTTCATGTATGGTCCACAAATTTACTATGTATTATTACTGAACACAGTACAAGTTTATAATGCAACTTTTATGTTAGTCATGGGAAAAATTCTCTTTATCGCTTTTATTGTTGTTAAACGGAAGCGTCTTTTGTGGTAACAATTAACAGTTCCGGTGTAAGATTAAAATTTCACTTCTATATAATAAATGCGAATGCCAGCGTGTCATTGTGTCACACTTTTTCAATTAAAGGGAGACAATTCTCTAACTTTTAATAACTCATGTTACAGAAATTTTGGATTCCCAATTTTCATTAATGCGATTGTTTTCGGCGATTATTTTATGTGCTATTTTTTCGACGAATTTTTTTGTTCGATAATAATTTTTATAACTTGGAAATAAATTTGGAAATAATCGAAATTAATTGCGAAATCCTGCAAAGGTCAACCACGAAATAAAAATAGTTGTTTTTACGGAAAGTAAAGATCTACGAACATCAAATTGTCTTTAAATTAAATGGTGGTAGGAGAATTATAGTTGAACTTTAAAAAGGCAAGCTTAAATATTAATGCAATTCTTAAATGCAGCGATCAACATTGAGTTCTGTAGTTTATTGTTGCCTATCGCATACGGCAGCAGTATGGCTCGCAAAAAGAAATCTCCGCCAGCAGATGACCAGATTGCAATCAAAAGAACCAGTTAATAAACTTCATGTAATATATATATATATATATATATATATATATAGAGAGAGAGAGAGAGAGAGAGAGAGAAAGAGAGAAAGAGAGAGTAAAGAGATTAATAATATAAACAATACATATCGGTCATACATGTGCATGAACTAATAAATAAGGTATGTACTCTTGCAACTTGCAAATACACTTGCAACAATATATGCATACACACAATCAGAGATATGCATATGTGTAAAAGCCGGGGGGGGAGGAGTTGTGTATCGAATGAAATAAAAAACAAATGCTTGAGAATAATGCTGCAAATTCAAAATACTGAACTCATTGAAAAATGAATCAGGGCAAATTAATTTAGAATCATCCAACAATGCCAAAACATACCATGAAAACACCAAGTCTAAAATATAAATAAAACAAGAAAAAACACTTGAATTTCAATTACTACACACACTCACACACTCACACACACACACACACACTCACACACATACGCACACAAGATATGTATGTCTATTAATCATTTTACATCCTATATGATAATGATAAATATAAGTGATCAATAGGAATCTGCCAGAATTTGATGAGGTCACCTTTGAATGTAACATTGATTTGTTTCGACTCAGTGCAAAATGACTGGCCATCGAGGTTTCTAATAATTTCTGTATTAATTATAGGTTTCTGCTTATAACCAATTGATGCCCACCATCCCAAAATTGGGACGGTATGTATTAATGTTACATCTTTTTGTGACTCTTAAATAGACAACAAATTTAAAATGTTCTCCGTTTCCCATATGATGGCAATATATAAAAATGTGACATCGAATATTATTTCAAAGGTATGAAAAAATTAAGGTGATAATATGTGAAATGTATTGCAGTTTGTAGAAAAAACGTATTATCACTGAAATATTATCGCTATTATCATAATAAAATTATTAGTCATTGCAAAATTGCTAAACAGAAAAAAAAATACTGGAAGCTAATAATAATCATGAATAAAATGGTAGACTTTAACTATGACACGTACGAGCGTTGTTCTTAAAAAATGCCTCCTAATATGTTGACGAAAAAAGTCACAGGCAAATGTTGATGATAATATGGTAGTAAAGGCGGCAAAGCCAATTCCTTTTGTAGACGCCTGCTCAGGTATATCTGTGTTCAACATCCACAGAGCCCACCTGTGGTTTATATTGCAACGATGCTGAGCGGGCCTTAGTTACGGTTACTGGGAGAGAGCGTATCATCTAGCGTGGTCAACAATTTGGACAAAGCCAGTACGCTCACACCCTCGATCACGATGACTTGTGACTTTGTGCTAGCACAACCATCGGCGACGGTCTATCTAATTTTACTTATAAGGCTTTCAAAAGGTGCCGCACGCTGGGATCACCTTCCTTATCAACTATGGTAAGATCTGTGTATGTATGTGTGTATGTATATATGTGTGTATGTATGCATTTGTTCTGTGTATGACTATGAACTACACCCGGCAGTAAGGGCTCTGATCGGGAGATTGGAGGTGTTGTTCCCAGACCCAACCCGATCTGAGGTGGTAGTATTTGTTAGCGTCCCAGCTACGGAAAAATAGTGAACCCAGTGGATGATGGTCACTCATCAACACTAATAAGAACCACTGGGAATGAGAAACCAATTGACTTGTTAGAACATCTACCTAGGAGAAGGAAAACTTTAATGTAACACCAACGGTACAATAGCAACCGATGATATTGCTCAAAGTGTGGGATTGACCCTGTGTAACGTCTTTCTTCACTTTAAAAAATCATGCATAGGTATTGCACGATGTTTTTGGGGATCTTACTGGGTGGAGTGTAGCCGTAGCCTCAAAAGGCGTGGCTGCTATGCTGTGTCATCAGTTTTACAGACATTACAATAAGGGCTCTGGAATTGTACCTTATGAAAAACAATGCAAATCATTGACCAGGCTTAAAATTCATGTCCGTGCGTGGCACGGGTGAATCTTTACGGAATGTGTGATGGCCATAACGAGAAGGTAGCCATCAATGCATATATACATACATACTGAGAACATATCTTCATAACATGATGACGACACTGCCAGTGTCTTACCATCAAACTGTTCGAATCGCAAGCCGCACCGGCATCGTATGTTTATTGCCATTGGATTAAGGTTGTCTGATCCTGAGAATTCAAATAGTGTTGTACCTTAAGGTTTCCAGAAATTGTTGAAAGAAACCCTTCATCCAACCGTAACATGTTGGTAACCATCCTCAGACAGCAAGTGGGAAGCCACTATAGACATAATAGCCCGTCATCTGGCACTGTTATTAATTAAATTGCGTACTATAATTCTCACAGTATAATGGTCGGTGTATGCGTTTAACTGTTAAGGGCATTGACAAGAAAGTTGATTATATGATTATTTCTTTAAAATATTTGTCAATATTTGTCAATATTTGTTCTGTAAAATTAATGTTTTTTCATCAGTAAACTACAGGTTTATTGATTTGCCTCTCTCTCTCTCTCTCTCTCTCTCTATATATATATATATATATATATATATATATATGTATATATATATGTATGTATGTGTGGTGTGTGTGTGTGTGTGTGTGTGTGTCCAGGTAAAATGAGAACAAATGAAGTATAATTACACTGTACGTGGCATTTAATTTAAAAGATATATATATATATATATATATATATATATATATATATATATATATATATATATATACATAAAATGAAGAAGTTATAATGGTTCCAACGAGAGAAAAGTGTGTATATTAAAAAGAAGAAGAGGTACCGCAAACTTTTTTGGTTGTAATGTGGGTTTTTAAAAAAATATTATTCTTTATTTTTCATAGTTTTACATAGTTTTACAACACGTGTTTCTGGTCTCACGACCGTCTTCAGGTAAAGGCTGGAGATTTCCACATATTAAAAATAATTATTAAAAATAATTAATTTTTTTCCTTTATGTTTTTAAATATTCTCTATATGAGACATTCTCTGTTTTTGTGTTGCTCATTCCAATGTCTTTCTTTAAATATATATATATATATATATATATATATATATATATATATATATATATATATACGGGACGCTCCGAAACAAATTACACGGAAATAAATAGCACCTACAGAAAGTGCAATAAAGTTGATAGATAAAGCACGTTTTCAACGACAAAACGCCACGATGATGCTATCAAAAAATATTGCCCGTGTATTCCATTTTTCTTTGGGTCAAAAATATATTGTTATAAGCATCGCTGTCGTCACTGTTAAAACTCATTCTCTGCTACTTAACTATGCTCATATCCCTCATACGCCTATGACAATGTGAGACATATAAGGCAGTCTGGGCAATTTAGTGATTTAGCGATTAGACTAAGCATATACATTCGTAATACTGATTGGTTTTCTCCATAGAAATTAATATTACGAATGTATATGACTATAAAGCTCCGTAAATTTCAAAATTAGTTATTCAAAAATTCGATTGAGGACGAAACAGAACTAGGTGCTTTACTTTATTTTTATTTCTATAAATTGAATTGAAGCTTTTAGCTTCTGTTTTTGAAACATGAGAACTCTTATGTAGCGATGGAATCATATTTTTATAAAATAATTATAATATATATATATATATTTAATACATATATATATATATAATACATACACACACACACACACACACACACACACACACACACACACATATATATATATATATATATATATATATATATATATATATAATATGTATGTATGTATAATAGAGACTCTGGTTCGAACCCTGCTGAATGGAAACTGCCTTAGGTAAAGTCTCTCGAAAACCCAGGTCGGTAGACGACAATTACACTGTTTACTGTAAAATATAAAAGTAGCCTAGGGATGTATAATTAATCATGTACATCTATAGAATATAATGTTTACAGCAATAAGAAATATTCTTGGATTATCAATAAAACTCCATTAATTCCTTAGAAATTACTTTGTTTAAAATTTGGATGCGAAAATAATGTTAGCAGCTTCGAAAAAAATTAGACAGGAGGTGTATTTTTCTTCATAAGAGCAATTGAGCCTTGCTTTCACCGGGAAATCACTTCTAAAATGACGACGGGCCACGGTGGTTCCCCATATATGGTGGTGGTGGTGGTGGGGAGCACAGATTCGAACGCTGTATATACTCTTTATTAAAAACTTTCGGAAACCCAAACATTAACACTGTTTAAGAAAAACGAAACAGAGATGTAGACTCAAGCATGTATCAGATATAAAATTTATAGTAATGAGAAATATATGTGTATGAGAGTGAAAACCGTTGTTCTTTTCAGAGAATTGTTGCAGAGTCTAAGATCAGTCCTCTGTGGAACTGATATTTGCTTAAACAAGTTCTGCATATATTATAACCCTTTGTTACAATCCACCTCCAGTGACTAGACAGAACAACAAACACAATAAGCTATCCATTTTTTCAACACGAATATGTTCATCCTTTCATTTTCTAAAATTGACATATTTCTGTAAATAACGTTTGCATAAAATGCGGCACGTTTTTCCATAACGAAAAGTCCTTAAAAAAAGAAAAAGCCAATTAGCCTGGAGTTGTCATTTTGTTGATGAATTTATTATTTTATAATTCCAAATGATTTTGTCTATCCAATTCGCGAATTCTCTATATTGTTGTGCTTAATAAGGAAGTAATTAAGTGAGTTTTTCTTTTGTCTAAATCTTCGGAATTATTTTATTTTATTTTATGTTTCATGACATTCAGTTTCGATTTCTGAAATTCAGTTCGTGACAAACAAAGCCAGAAAGCAACTGATTTTCAATAAGTAAAAAATATATAAAAACTCATGACAAACGACTTGTTTGTTTCTGTGATATAATACATTCTTCGTGCGTACAAAGAGAGAAAAGGCGGGAAAAATGTACTAAAGTGTTGCATATATACACACACGCACACGCGGCTATAAATTAAGAACAGGTATTTTAAGACAGGTAGAAGTGAGTAAATCTTTCGTCGACCAATCTGTTCGGAAGCAAAGTGTGATGCGAAGAAGAACCGAATCGTTCTTCCTTAATTCCACACTTGGTAATTGCCAGGGTTGCGGACAGCGTCAACTTTCCGTCTGCTGTGATCAGTATGTGGAAAAAGATAGGCGTTTACCCTAAAGACTTGCAAATGGTGACGAACGTCCTCGGAGAATGGCTTGGTTGGTCCCATAATTGGCATTTGATCTGCACAACACCCGGGCAGTCGAATGAACAGGCGGCGTGCTAAGATAATGGAAATATGATATGCTATGCATACCGATATTGGATCAGCGAGCTCGTTTGGCTGTCCAGCTGGGAGGCACGTGATCTCCGTCCGCCATACTTTTATTTGCTTTTCACTCTGACTGTAATAATCATCACTTGACCACACTGACCACTGGTTTGTACATTTTCTCACTTCTTTTCCTGTTCGCAGTCACCGTGCAGCTAATTCTGATGCTTGGCCTTCGCTCGACATAAAAGCATTATAAGAAATAAGAATCATAATGGATGACAGGGCAGCCTAATTTTGTTGCGCGCGTACATTTCCACGCAGTGATTCCTGTGACCAGACCAGCGCCAATGGCAAATAATAACTGTCGTCGTGCTAATAACGACAATGACACACGACTTTATAAGTCCTTGGTTCGATTATTTACATTAAACCAAACTGGCCAGAGTCAATCAAAAAAGCATTACATCACAAAAACTTTTTGCACCAAGTAGACAGGGCAAAGCAATCTAAAATAATAAAAGCCATATTTTAAATGATCAGCTATGTGGACGAACGAATCGCGATGCACATTGAGAGCAGTTGAGAAGACTGGATAAAGATTGAAGGTTATATCTTTCGTGTCAATTAAGTCAAAAGCATTATCATCCAACCATAATAATTTCCGGGAAGAATATTCTAATTTGGAATAACAAACGAAAATTATTTACACTATTTACATTGTTCGGACTGTTGTCTTCATCTTTATTGTTATATTCACGACGTTTCGGTCATTGTACGCTCTGTTCTTCTTCAGGTGATCCACGTTGGAATTTCGAAACGAACCCTTTATTTAGTCCACGGTTGATGTTGAAACTATATTGAACGACTGGGATGGCCAGGTCATAATTCTGTTCTGAGAATTCAGTTTAGTTCTTAATATCATTCGCACCCTTCTATAGTAATCTATTCGCAGTATTTCTTTCAAATTGTTATGGTGAATTTCTTCACTCTCATTTACACCGAATTTTCTTATATGCTGTAAATCTTTGATTGTTATCCCAGGATCTAAGCTAATAGAGGAAGTTTCTTGTAGCGACCCACGTAAAATTGTGGCTTTATTTATCCAAACCGAATTCAATTCCAATGAAACATTTTACTGTTGTCAGGAGACCTTCCAGCTTACTGTCATTCCTAGCATACAACTTTAAGTAATTCCTGTAAAATAGATGGCTTATTTTCTTTTGAGACATATTCCGTTCTGTTAAGTTCGCGAGTTAATGCTATTAGGGATATACAAAATAGTAAGGGAGACAAAGAGTCACCTTGAAATATTCCTCTGTTGATGTTTATTTCACCAGACTTATAGATTCCGTTTATATGATTGAGTTGAAGTGTTGTTTTCCATATCGACATACTTTGAAGAAATTGGTGACGACGAGTGATACCTTGTATATATCTAAAGACGTTAAGATCCAGGAATGGGCTTCACTATTGATTGCCTTACGGTAATCTATCCCGGAAGTACGGAGATTTTTCTTTGCATTGAAGCAGTTTTTTTAAGATCATCCTATTAATAAGTAATTGCTCTTTACGTCCGTAAGAGCCACATTTGCACCCTTTTTGTTCAAGAGGTAGCATGTCATTTCTTCTAAGAAGGAATATATCTGTTTTGCCAGAATAGATGACAACGGCAGTAGGAAGACATAATGGGTCTGTAGTTTTGGGGACATTTATATCCCCATTCTTGGGTAGAAGGAAGATAATTCCTTTGCTCACCCGTACCAGAATTTTATTAGGATCATTGGAGTTCTTTGGCAAGTGTTTTGTGTGCTATATTTAGATAATAGAGAAAAATGTTAGGAATTTCATCTATTCCTGAAGATTTCCAGTTGTGTGCTTTTTTTTCAGTGTACAATCAACATCCTCTTCTGTGATTCCCGCCCACGCTTGTTCTGGTTTATTCTTCATCTGTTCTACCTCTTGCCTAATCCTATCTGCTTCTTTGTTATGTTCTTTAGGAAAAGCCCATATTTTTTTCCCAGAACGGCTTCCATTTTTTTCGTTATCACTTCAATTTTTTGTTTGCCTATTTCTCTGTAAAATTTCTTCGCATCGGTTTGAAAGATCATGTTTTGTCTGTAGAATTTCGATCTTTTTACATACCGTCTGATTCTTTCAGCCTTCAGTTATATTGTTTGCTTTATTTATTATTATTATTATTATTATTATTATTATTATTATTATTATTATTATTATTTCCTTTCCTTTCTATACACACTTCCTTGCGGGACCCAACCAGAGACCTAAGGTCAGAAATGGCTTCATAACATTTTCCACTGAGCATTTTTGTAAAAAGAAACACTCTTTGATCACACACATTTTATATAGATAAAGCCCTTGGTAAGGTGTGGGCTGTACTTGTGACTACAATTTTTTGTATTTCTTAAGGCTTAGGCTAACAGGAATCCCTTCAATGACACTATCTGAACCTTTTCAAAAACTATCCGAGTACTCCAACTACAACTGGAATTGTTGATGTTCTCAATATATAGTCGCACCCTCTTGAAGTTTTTAATTGCACTTTCTACAGCATGCACATTTTTGAGATTTCGATTTCAAGGTTTTTGTACTTTAATATTTTTTAAGATCTTCAAAGATACATTACAGCTTGTAGGGACTGTCATGGACTGCCGTGTCAATAAAAAAGCACATTTTGTTGTTGCGGTCTTTGATCACGATGTCTGGGCGTTTAACTTTGATTGATGTATCTGTGGATATTGTAAAGTCCCACAAAATTGTTACAGGTCCTATCTCCGTAACCGGATCTGAGTGGTGTTCATACTAATTTCTTCCGTAAAAGTTGCATATTTTCCAGTGCAGATATTGGCCCACTCTATCATGCCGGCCTTTATACTCAGTGGGTGACATTACCGTGCAACCTGATACAAGATGGTCAATTGTTTCTGGATATTTATTAGAGAGTCTTCATTTTGGGCTAACACAATTTTTCATTATAAGTGTTTGGTAATTTCTAGTTAGCAAGTAATGGTCCTGTACAGCAAGAATAAAACCTTCAGTTTCATTTTTAACCCTTCACTACGTAGCTAATGATGGGTCCGAGGTTTGTCTGAATCAGCTTGTTTGGTACGGGTAGAATATTGACCGTGAAGAGATTTGTTTTGCCATCGTTTCTGTATCTGGTTCATTGCATTTACTTCTGATTTCTTTTTTAAAGTTTTTTGTCGTTGCAGTAGATGTATTATGTTTTACTTACATTTCTTCACCCACTTGAAATTCCTATTATTATTATTATTATTATTATTATTATTATTATTATTATTATTATTATTATTATTATTATTATTAAATAGTTAAGTGTGCTTCGATTTTGCCGTTTCGTTATCCGAGGTTCGATTCCCGTAATCAGTTTATGCTGTTAAACGCATATTAAGATGACAGTGAATTCTTGCTTGAAAATTTTTTAAAGAATCGTCATTTTAATGAAGCCTTAAATGAAATGAATCTTTCTTGATAGGGATACAAATTATTTGCTTCGAAAAATAAGAACGCTTTGAAAAGGTAAAAAGAGATTTATAGAAACCAATATTGCATGATTATTAACTATAATTGCACTTTCTACAGCATGCAGATTTTACAAAAATATTTCAGTAGTCATCTTTCAACAAAAACAGAAGAAATTGCGATTTCATTGAAACTATATATTGAAGACTCTCTCTCTCTCTCTCACTCTGTGTGTGTGTGTGTCAAACTACAAGCGTACTTTTAAAAATCTATGATACCCATGCATTAAATATCTATACCACATTTGATTATGTGATCACTCCTTTGAAATGATCAACTTTATTTCAAGTTTTTGACCTGATCCATTTCTACAAATCCGAGCAAATGACCAAACATCAGATTTTATAGGAGTTTTTGGTCCGGACGTGAACATTTCAGAACGGCATCCTATAGCAATACACACTTGTCGTAAATATAATCAGTTATTATGTTGTTAAAAGGTTCGTTTGACATATTAAATAAAAATAAAATATTTATTTTTATTTTTAGCTATAATTTTACAGTAGAAAATATTAACATTTTGTTCAGTTCTCTGTTATCATCTTATAGGCATATACACTTTCACCTCCAAGAACGTTATATCATTTTAATAAGTGTGCGTATTTTCTCTCCGCTTAGCGTATAATGGAAGATATATTAAGAGAGACTAACATAACCAGGCTGGTGCAAATGACTTTAAGTGGTTGATTTGGATATTTTGAATATGTCGCCTCTATCTTGCCTGTCGTATAATTGATTATTATCAAGTAATATCTCGATTTAATCGCTGTCCATCTCAACTGGTCTACTTGACCGTGGAACATCGTTCAGCGAGACATCACCGGTATGAAACTTCAAAACCATATTTAAAATATTCGATCATCATCCTCCCCAATGAATTACAAAAATCTTTTTTTTTCTTTTGTATCCGAATTTTAACTTTCTTCTATTTATATATAAAATTCTGTGACTTCCGTTAGTCCGTCTGTCCATCACACTCTCTTAAATAGCCATACATTGACCGATCGAAAACAAATTTTGGAGAGATGTGCAAACAGATAAAAGGGTAAAAAGTACAGTTGGATTTACTAGGGTGTGTAGTTTAGTACAATGAATTTTCATTATTTTATTTAAAAAAAGATAAAAGTTTTATTATTTAACATGCAAAATACTCCCACTATTTAAAAAAGAAACAATTCAATGATTAAAATAACAAATACTCATTTAATAAAAATGGAACATTGTTTTTTTCCATACATTTTCTTTAAGTTTCCAGTTTTCAGTTCGCCCTGCGTTTGCGAGAACTATAAACAAATCACAAGTCTAATCGTATCAAAAAAGTGGAATTTATCTCCAGAAATAAATATTTACGCATGGTCAGTTGTATTTTGAACGCCCAAGAGTAAGAAATCTTAAGAATTTATTCTTCGTTGTTAAAAAGGAAAATAATAAATTTTCTTAAAAAATATTGTTTACCATGAAATCTTATAAAATTAAATTAAATTAGAGAAATTATTAAACCGTGAAGTAGGGCTTTTGTCAAATCAGCTTATTCAAATTTCATCGATTGGTTTGTGAAATTAAACGAAACGTAAAGTTTATAAATCTCGACAAAAATGTTAACGATAACTTCAACAATACTAAATGCTGTGAGGATTTCAATATGCTGAGCCTTGTCGCAGAAGAATTTTAGTAAAATAAAATATGCACGATATGCCAAAAATGTTGTTTATCTCAATAAGCAAAAATCCGTCAAATTTCACAATTTCAAAATACAATCAATAACTTTTTGAATCAAGTTAGTTGAAACTAAATGCTCTTCATGGCGTTGTGATGACTAAAAATGTAACTGAAGATAAAAATTTTTTTTATTTCATGCTGTATTTTTTGGCTTTTCTTTACATTCATACGAAATGACACGAACCATCTGCAATCGGATTTTGGAACTGTTTGGTAAAGTTTCTCTTCTTTTGTCTTATCTGTGAAGTCGTTTATTAAAAATGAGCACACATACAAATACGCATAAAAATAAAATCCATCGATTTGTATGCTCAGGTTAAATAGCACTTCAAAAACTAATCTTCTTTTTCCTGTCGGCCATCAGAATGAGTCTATAGACTTGACAGTATTTAATGAGAAGCAGATATTTCATTACAATTTTTTATGAGCTGAATTTTTTCCACTGCTTCATTATATATTTTATTTGTCTTGTTTTAATCCTGTGACTTTCATCGTCCAATTGTTTCTATCGTAATTTATTCCCAAAAGCAATGTTAAGTGTTTCATTCCGTAATCACCATATCTGCTCTATTGCATTAAGCATTAACCTTTTTTTTCTCTCACTTTTCTTGGTTCTTCATATACTTCTTATTGATAGAAATTCAGTGCTTTATTTTATTAGTAGTCATTTTTTATTTATCGTTAACTTTGTACATTTTGTTTATCTAGATATTTTAGATTTTTTTAAATCCTCTTCGTTGCATATCATTATGCATATATATATATATATATATATATATATATATATATATATATGTGTGTGTGTGTGTGTGTGTGTGTGTGTGTTTTGATACTTTTTATTAGTCGATTTAATTCCATATGGTTTATTTACTTGTTTTCCCATCTGCTCGTCAAAATTCTCTTAAATTGATTTTTTTCCTTCTAATTAACATTTCCATCATAATTGCAAACTAATGAAAATACGTTTTTGGTAACTTTTACCTGAAATTAGATTTCAATCCAATTACGAGCATATTTTCATTTTTACTTTTCGAATGAAATGTATTTTTTAAATGTTATTTCTTTATATTTGTTTCATTTCTGTCTTTAATTTATATTTCATTGTATTTATTTTATAAATTCGTGAATTTTTTTTTTCTTTTTTAATTTTCTGTTTTTTTCATCTGCTTCTTAGGATAGTACTAATTTTTTCTGTTTTATTTTTTTTTCAATTAATTTTTCTACTCTGACTTTTAATTAACGCAAAACACATTTTCGGTCGCATTAAATGAAATGACTTTGCTATTAAATGACGACGAATTTTTCACGTCAGCAGATATCTACCCTTGCAGGCACGATTCACTTTCAGAGCATTGATCAAGAATCTGAGTTGAGTCTTTTTTTGCCATTTATCTCTAGAAAGGAACGCAATAATTTCACTTGGCTGAAATAAATATTTTCTTCGAACATTGTTTTTGCATTTTGAAAGACATCAGACACAAACTAGAGATTGAACCCGTGCATTCATGATGAGAATTCATTGCTTTTCACCTTCAATATTACATCTTGCTAGTAGCTTTAATCAGAGCAGACGACTGTGTTTTTTAAACGCTTGTCTAAAGTAATGTTGTCAGTTGGGTGCAATGACGTTTTCAGTTCAGTAAGCTATCACAAAGAACATAATCATTTTTAGGCTTACGGCCACATCAAGTTGAAACATCGGTTCCCAATTGATCACCGAAGTTAAGCTACGTCTAGCCAGGATGGGTGACCGCTGGAATTGGAAATACCAGGCACTGTAGAGTCGGATGTTCGGATGGTGTAATGTATAGTGACTTGTAATTATTAATCGAACCGCTGAGTTCCAATTACAGTTGGGTTCGTTATATCCGCTTACGCGCAAATAGCCTGGGGAAAGGTATAAATCCACCTCTTCTTCCCCCAGCTATGGGTTAATTAGTAAGACTTGCATCATTAGAACATTATTACCACAATAAATAATTCACAATCAAAAATATTTTTTGGCTTTAAATAACCTGCAAAGGCTTGATAAGCCGTAGAAAATGAATCAATCAAACATAAACAGATTTCTTCCTTCGTCTCACACATTAATATTTCGTATTCAGATAATATTAACTGAATAGATATTTACCAGGGCTAGATAATGTGTATGGGTCAATCGATGAGGAATGAATTTGTCATTACTTATATTTTGAAACCATTTTGTTAAATAAATGCCAAATGGGAAATGTTATATAGATATTTTCAGTACGAAAATAGATTTGGCATTATTTGTGGTCATCTATTGAGAACGAAACTAACATTTAATGGCTTGAAAGATCAGTGCACAAGCCACTACACTAGAAACAGAGAGCAGTTATAACAAATATTCTAGGTGGATATATGCATAGCGGCGTAAAGTAGTGAACTTACATGTTCATCGGGTCTCCTATGTAATGTCTAAGCGGGCGAATGAAACTGCAGATTAACACACACACACACGTATATATATATATATATATATATATATATATATATATATATATATATATATATATATATATATATATATATATGGCAAAGTGGAACAAGTCTTAGAGTGACGGGTTTCGTCCTTTATTACTTCATCGGAATTAATTTCTCACGTTGATGCGACTACACATGCGCACGAACGGGGGACGCTGAGAATTTTACATTTTAGATTTGTTTGCTTTTTATATAATCTAGCCGATATCATTTAGATTCTTTTTGTTTCCAAGGGTAAGGTGAATTTTTGCGTATTTACTCTTTTGAATTATATACATATATATATATATATATATATATATGTGTGTGTGTGTGTGTGTGTATATTAAAGAAAATCGTTGATGGAACCAACGGACAATTTGCCTAAACCTAAAACTTTTATCCAGATACAGTTTCGAATAAAAACGACAATACTGACAAAGGAACAAGAAAAAGGGCCCAAAGGAAAACTTTATATATATATATATATATATATATATATATATATATATATATATATATATATATATATATAAACCTGCGGAGGGTCGTTTGGGGAGCTTGTGGCATTCGTTGCACCAGGTCTCTGTATTCGTCCCTCCAAAAAGTGTGGATGGCCCTACACAAAGCCTTCACCACTATAATCAAATCTTGTGTGGGTGTCCGGCTTTCAGTTTCTGGGAACTGATCTGTCTGGCCCGCATACGTCGAGTTCGACGGGAGAGTCCATCATATATATATATATATATATATATATATATGTGTGTGTGTGTGTGTGTGTAAATATAAATGAAATTGGTTGTATAAGAATATGGCGGAGTAAATATAAAGGACAAATTGGGAAATCTTTTACTTTGACATGATTCTCCAATGAATCACTTTTTCTAATTTACGTACCTTACGTTCTTTCATTATTATTTCTGCTCATCCCCTGTCCTGATTCTATTATTTGCGATATATAAACCATGAAAAATAAATAAATAAAAATTCCGGTTCTATAACGATCAAGTTAAAGTAAAAATCAAGCGTCCACACGCTTAACGGGAATCACGTTTCGTCTCGCTAACGTTGATTTTGTTCATGAATTTAATTTTACCGATGAAGCCAAATAATGGACATGTCAAATTAAAAAAATAACAACATTTTCTTATATATTTACTACATGCACATCGACATTGTATATATGCATCTGTTTACGTGTCTATACAGACAAGTCTAACATTTACTGGGAACAATCAGTGTGCATGCAGATAGAGAATGAGTACCTCGAATACACAGAAATAAAAAGAGAAATAATACAAAGAAACATTTTATCACCAGATTTATTCAACCTATACAGCCAGATCCTTAGAATGGGAAGTACTTTGTCCCTACTCGCCAAACTTAGCATCTACACATGTTCATCTGTAAAACATTTAAAAAATGGTAGAACATAAAGAAACAAAGTTGAAATGTGTTTTCTGAGAAGGACCCATATTATTTTTAAATGTTGAATTAAGTAAATTTTTGATAAATAATATTTTTAAAAATTTTTGATAAATAATATTTTATATGAATTTGTATTTTTTATATTATTTCTTGTGAAGCATAATTACTTTCTGCTTAAACTAATATATTTACAGAAACGCTCGTCGTCGTACAGCGTGGGTGGTGCGCACTTTATATAGGGCATGGAAAGATGAACACTATTTACATTATTCGGACTATTGTCCTCGTCTTTGTTGCCATATTCATCACAACGTTTTAGGTAATAAGATAAGGTAAGGCTTCAAGAAAACCAGAAAGCTATAACACGAGGGGGAGTGGAAAAATCAGGCGTGGCAGACCACATATGGAGAGAAATGGGAGATCACCGCCCTCTGTGGAATCAGGTTGAAATCATAGACAAAGAACATCATTGGAAAATTCATAAACTTAAGGAATCAGCACATATGCTAGGCCACAAAAATCTCCTGAGCTGACCAAGCATAGAAATGAATACAATATGGGAACCAGTAATAAGGAGTGCCAGAGAAAAGCAATAATAAAAATTGCAAAATGAGCTCTGGTAAAAAAAAAAATGGAATGATAATAGCAAAAATTGCAATATGAGCACTGGTAAAAATGGTTACTGAAGTTTATAAGTCCCAGAAATTCATATACAGATGCCCTTAAAGACACATGGCACAGTGGATAAAGGCGTTGGTTAGCTCTAGTGACAGTGTGACTTCAATACCATGTTAAAGCAGTGGAGAACTTGGAGAGAAGAATTAATAGACATGACACGTGGAACTAGAACAGTCTACTCCAGCGAGCGAAATAAAGCGAAGTTCGCCATTCCAACTGCCTGAAGAAGGCCGGAGCGTACGATGGCCGAAACGTTGTGATAAATATGGCAACAAAGATGAGGATAGTTCGAATAATGTAAATAGTGTACATAATACCTCATCTCAGAAATACAGACAGGTACGGAAAGATGAACTCATCGAAAAATTAAAAAAAATCACGTTGGTCTAGTTCAATAAATACCGACTATATCTCTAACTACGTACATATATGAATATCATTTTCGAGGTTAACACATTTTTCTGCTAATGTCAGGGAAAGTGTATTTTCGAAATTATTAATCACCTGCTCTTTTATGAATCATCGTGCCAGCGATCAACAATCATTATTTATGAAGATATCTCAGAAGAAGTGGGGTTCATGCGAAAGACATTAGTTCAGAATAAATACAAGCAACCTATACCGGTTTTCGAACCATTTACCGATTACATTCTCCCTGTTCTTAATTTTTCTTCAATCAATAAAAGCATTTAAATATACATTTCCATTAGTAGCTCATAACATTTAAATACCTTATTTTCATTATCACCATGCGTACAATTCAGTATCTCTTCTCGTACTGGGTTCATGTGAATGCGACAACTTACATTACAGTCCTGAACGACCATAAGTAGTAATACTGAAGTAGAAGTACACTTCTACTTCAGTATTACTACTTATATATATATATATATATATATATATATATATATATATATATATATATATATATATATATATATATATATATATATATATATATATATATATATATATATATATATATATATATATATATATATATATATATATATATATATATATATATATATATATATATATATATATATATATATATATATATATATATATATATATATATATATATATATATATATATATATATATATATATATATATATATATATATATATATATATATATATATATTGGTGCGTGTGGACACCTCGAGATGGTGTAATGGTTAGCAAGCTTGTCTCGCTAGCTCAATTACAAATGAGTAGTAAGTTCGATCCTCACTGGGTGCCCCTTACTTTAGGCCTTGTATCACATCCAATCTACGCTTGGAGATCACGATGTGTGTGAGCGCGCGCGCGTGCTAGCGTAAATACTCACAAGCCTGTACAAGACATATAGCAATATTACCAATTTCCTTATAGGGAAACATTCAGCATTCAGTAACTGAGCAGACAGTGCTACTTGAACTTTATAAAATCCTTCTTTTAAAACGATTTTTTCAGGAAAATTGATTTCTCAATTACAGTAACTGCTATTGTTCGTTCCAGTGGTGATGAAAGTTTCCTTCCTATCCTTTTGTTTGAAATCGTGTGGAATGTCAACATCTTGATTATGTCATTGTTCTCTCTTCGAGGTACATGGTATATACATTTTAGTTGTTGCTGAAAGTCCTTAAGTGATGTGGTTTCTGTTATTTGATAAATATGCTCAAATTTATAGATGCGCTTCTTACTGCCGACAGTTGAATTATATAGAATAAAATATATGGGGCCGGTCAAAGGTTATCTGTAATCTTGGAAGGATGTTATTTTACCTTCAAGTTTCGGTCAAAAATATTTTTGCTGCAAAGATCTTTTCGCAAAAAGAAAGGAAGCCATTCCGAGAAGTATCTCTGTTCATACCTGTATACATTTATAGTATCCTCTTAATTTAATTCATGCCATTGAACTTAGGAAAGGTATGAATTATAGGTGACTATGTGTTTGTATGTTAAAGTGTGTACATACACGCTTGCCCAAACACTTTGATTGGTTGTATAAATGATAGAAATAAAAGTAATAGCGAGTGATTGAGCTTTTCATAGGTCACGATAAACTTTGCTGCGTCCATAACTGGAGACAGCTGTTGGTGGTTGCTTTTTTATGTTCTGACTCGACCGCTATTGTAGTCAGTGTTATTGACCTTAGGTAACAGATGCGTCCTGCGACTTTTTCTTTTTTACCATTGTCTGGTATTTCAATGTAGAAAAAGGCGTTGTTTCTCAGCTGAACTTGCAATTTTCTCAGTTTCCTCAATCTGAATTTGTTTCATTTTCAATAGACGTAAATTTTTAACAGTTATTATCCATCCTAATCATGAGCGAGCATAAACAACCCACACAGGTATTCTTATCGCTAACTTTCTGTATACATTATTTCCAATGATTTTGTGTGTACACACTTACATATACACACACGAAAACATCTGTTATCTCTAGGTATCTAGACACACTTAACCACATTCTCTCTGTATTCCATCCACTAGAGCACCTTTTTTCCGCGAACCACTGCCCTATGGAACCGGCTCCCACTTTGACCACTAAAATCTTAATCTATTCAATGTTAACTGTTATCTTCCACTCGTATACAGACAAATGGCCTCCAAACGTAACCCTTTACCTCGATTGGCCCCCGAGCCTTGTAAAAGGTGAACCCAGCTGTAAAAAAGCCACACACGCACACACACACACGCACACACACACATGCGCGCACACACACATACATAGACATATATATATATATATATATATATATATATATAAAATGACAAACAAACACTTAAAACACAATAGGTGATATGTTATATCATTGAAGTCAATAAAAAATGACTCCAAATCTCCAGACCTGTAAACCAATATGCATATGCAGGTATATGAAAAATATTTTTACAAACTTTCGGGCCGGGTTTCTCACACCAAACCAAGGACAAAAGTCCATATAAACATATGTCCACAAATCCTTATTTTTGTGTTATTAAGTTTAAAGACATTTTACGGTAGACGGCGCTGCGTTTACCTGTGGACTAGGTTACATTTTTAATTCGTGTACATTTGTGTCTAGTCTGTCTTCGTCGTTTAACGTGTGTAGTAATGAGTCAACTGAGTAGTGTTCCATTTAACAATGGCAGGATATTCGTATCGTCTGATAAGATTTTTACATACAGCCGCAAGAATGGTAATGGACGCAAGGCTGCACGGTTGTATCAGATTGCGTTTCAGACCGAAGGCAGCCGAGCCATCCAACCTTTGTTGCTGGTTATCGTCGCGTTACTGAGACAGGTACCGCAAACTATGGATCGAAGACCGAGATCCGCTCGTACGCCTGGCAATGAAGAACATATTCTACAGGCTGTCGGAGACGATCCATATATCAGTACAGGTGAAGTGGCTCTGGCATGTCGTACATCTCATAATACCGCATGGAGAGTACTTCAAGTGCAGCTCCTGTATCCGTATCATTTACTACGTGTGTAAAATCTTTTGCCCTCTGATCACTCACCACAGGAGAAATTATGCCGATGGTTGAGTACAAACTGCCGATCCGTTGTTTGTCTTTTCAATCTTGTACAATACTGGCTAGACACCAGCATCGGTTTACGATTAATGTGTGGGCTGCAATTGTAGGTGACTGGTTGCCTTATATGTTCTTACAGGTGCTGTCTATAGGGACCTTATTTCAAACACGCTTCCAGACATGCTCGAAGATGTATCCTTGCTAATACGAAGACGTATGTATTTCATGCATGATGTGGCTCCAGTACATTTTTAGTCACATTGTTCGCGATGCACTGGCTGACATATACCATGAATGATGGATAGGTAGGGGAAGACGGGTTCCATGGCCTGCATGTTCCCCCGACCTCAATTCTTTAGATTTTTATCTGTGGGGGCACCTAAAACAATTTATGCAACGGATATGAAATTGTTGTGGTAGGATCCACCTAATTTGCATAGTGGAGTACCGACTATATAAATATGGTTGGTACCGGGAAGACAGGAGAGGCGAATCAAGAGATTCAACTAGAGACTCTGCCCGACTGCGACTTAGTCAACACATTCTCCCGGAATATACAAAAGACTATATGTAAATATTGTGTACAGTTTCTTGTTTCAATACATTTTGTTCTAAGTACATTTTGTGTTGCATTATTATTCCATGCATTAGTCAAGTTTCAACAATGGCGACGAGGTAGAAAGAACCATACAAAAAAAAAAGAATTAATAATTGAGAGTTTTCAACAATTGGGACAAGTCATTGAAGAACCCAGGCTGAAAAAAAATTATTAATTAAAAGTCCAACATTTAACGTAACAACGAAGGATTCTGAACTTCTGGATATGTAGAACTCGTTAAAGGACGACTAAGCATAAAGGAACGTTCACGCAGAAATATTTGAAATGTGTCGTAAACGAATAACGGTGATTTTAAATTGAAAAAATTATCTACGAGACACCCGCTAAAAAGAAAAAAAAACTGGCCGACTACAAAACATGCATGGAATTAAAAGTCGCACAAATACACCGTGTCGACTTTGAAAGGTAACGAACTTTAAAAAATTTTTTTTTTTGTTTGTTCAACAATATAGTGACGAATTACCTCTGATAATAAAATCAGAAGTTGTCATTGAAATACGCGAACAGAAGTCGAAAACGAAAAAAAAAAAAGTCCGACGGTCTCTGTTCACAAAAAAAAAAAAAAAAAAAAAAAAAAAAAATACCAAAGTTGATTATCACGGGCGTGAATATAAAAGCAAGACATAAAATTAAAAAGTCGTACGTTGTTTCGATTTTCTGGTCAGCTTATATGATATCCGTGGATACACAAATTAAAAGTATATTCTTTGTTGCATGAACACTATCAGCTAAAGATGGATGAACTATCCAAAGTCATATCTGAATTATTCAAATCTCAGCATGAACAGTTTGCCTTATTAATAAGGGAACAACAGATAGCACAGCAAAAATATCAAGAAAAGCAAGATGAAAGACAGCAAAAATATCAAGAACAGCAAGAGGAAAGACTTTTAGAAATTCAAAAGTTAACACTGGAGAAATTAAACAACTATCAGGCAAATGAAGGAAATTCTTCATATTCTAATAACACCATATTTAATTCGCTGGAAACTTTCAACTATGTGCCAGACGAAGAAAAACGTTTGAAGCGTACTTTAAACGATATGAAGATATTTTCTACACAGACTGTAAAAACTGGTCGAATTCAAGAAAAGTCAGTCTATTACTAAGAAAGCTAGGTACAGCAGAACATAGCAAATTTGTAGATTTTATTCTACCGAGAAAAACAACTGAATTGGAATTCTCGGAAACAGTGAAATTACTAAAAGAGCTGTTTGGAGCAAATATGTCGCTTTGGCATAAGCGATGGTTATGCATGAATGTCTCTAAATCCGACGATCAGGATTACTTAACATATGCATCTATAGTGAATAGACATTGTGACAATTTCAGATTGGCAGAGATTACGGTTGAAGAATTCAAGTGCTTAATTTTTGCTCAAGGACTGGTATCCAGTAAGAGTGCCGAAATAAGACGTAGAGTTTTGTCTAAACTCGAATCTGAACAAGGCCTTACCCTGCAAAAGTTAGCAGAGGAGTGTCAACGGGCCGTAAGTTTAAAGAAAGAGTCGCAAAAAATCGAAGAAGCTGGTATTGCTTATATTAAAAAAATAAAAAAGCAGTCAAAGTACCCAGTAGAGAAAAATTGGAGAAAAAATTCAGCGTATTTTAATAATAGACAAGAAAATAAAAAGAACGAAAATAAAAAAGTCCCACCATATAATTGCAGACGTTGTAACGAAAGACACTGGGAGGTAAATTGCCCATATAGAAATAAGAAATGTTTCGTGTGCCACAAGAATGGTCACAAAGGATCGTGTTGTAAAACGAAAAAATTCAATAGCCGAATTAGACAAACAAATTCGAATATCAAATCAGATAGAGATTTGAGGAAATATGTGACGACTGAAATATTTAAAAAGAATATCAAATTTCAACTCGATTCGGGGTCAGATTTAACAATAATGAACTATAAAACATGGAAAATTTTAAAAAGGCCTACAATAATGAAGTCAACGAAACTCGCTCGAACGGTAACTGGAAAGGAAATTAACTTCGAAGGCGAGGTTGTACTTCCCATGAAATTGAACGGGATCGTTAAAAAAAATAAGTTTTCATTCTGAAAAATGGAGAAAACTTGATGGGTACAGATTTTATTGAAACATTCGAATGGTGGGATAAACCGTTAAACTCATTCTGCAGAAAAGTAGAATGTAATCCGCAAACAAGACAGGACATTAAAGATGAATTAAAGAAAAAGTTTCCGGAAACCTTCACACCTGGTCTTGGAAGATGTAACAAGTTTGAAGCTAAATTTGAATTAAAGGAAAATACTATGCCAATTTTTAAAAAGAAACGTAACGTGCCTTTCGCAAGTGTAGAGAAAATTAACGAAGAACTTGATAGGTTGGAAAAAATGGGAATTATTTCGAAAGTAGAATCTAATTCATGGGCTGCGCCGATTGTGTGCATAAAAAAGAAATCAAACCAAATCAGAATCTGCGTTGATTTTTCGACAGGGTTGAACTCGGTAATTAAGGACTACCATTACCCGTTACCGAGTCCGGAGGAGATTTTTAACAAGCTAAATGGCGGAGTGATATTTTCAAAAATCGACTTATCAGATGCCTATCTCCAAATTCCCGTCGAAGAGGAATGTTCGAAGTTACTAGGGATAAACACGCATAGAGGTTTATTCAAGTACAACGGGCTTCCTTTTGGTATTAAAGTGGCACCAGCCATTTTTCAACAAGCTATGGACGTCATGTTGAATGATTTAGACTTTGCGTGCGCCTACTTAGATGACATCATAGTAAGGAGTGCAAACGTCGACGAACATCGAGAGCACCTCAATCAAGTATTTAAAAAGATTCAGGACTTTGGATTTAAAGTCAAAGAATCAAAGTGCGAATTTGGTTTGGAGGAAATTAAGTATTTAGGTCACATAATCAACAAAAATGGCAGATTTCCAGATCCGGAAAGGTCCATTGCGATTAAAGACATGCCGACGCCAACTAATGTGGCGACGCTACAGAGTTTTCTGGGGCTCGCAAAGTATTATCAAGCGTTCATTAAAGGAATGTACAATCTAAGAGCTCCGTTGAATGAACTACTAAAAAAAGATAAGGCATGGGAATGGACGGTAGAATGTCAGAAAGCCTTTGATGAAATAAAGAAAATGCTTATATCCGACCTATTTTTAACCCATTATGTTCGGTGTGCCAGAGTGTATTGTGAGTGACAATGGTACACAATTCACTTCTGAAGAATTTAAGGAATTTTGTGAGTTATATCAAATTAACCACATAACGACGCCGCCGTATCATCCGAGATCCAATGGACTCGCAGAAAGATGTGTCGATACGTTAAAGCGCGCTCTGAAGAAAACCTCAGGAGTTCCAACGGAAAAGGCGCTTCAGCAATTCCTACAAGTATACAGAATCACGCCAAACCAGAGAACACAATCAAACATGGCACCAGCTGAACTAATGTTCGCTAGGAAAATTAAGTCAGTGTTTGACAAGCTTTTGCCAGGAAAAAATAGAGTAAAGAATACTATGTATACAGCTAGAAAAAGATACACCGCCGGAGAGAAGGTGTTTTTCAAGTGCTACAGAAACAACGTTGAGTTCTGGGAGCGAGGCATAGTGGACAAGAGAATCGGTGACCTGATTTACATAATTAAAGGGCCGAAGAATACTCATAAAAGGCACCAGAACCAACTTAAAAAATGTTACCTTCTAGAGCATGAGGAGAGTATACCGGATGAGGAGGAAGATCCCATTGATGTAATGTATGATATTTTTCAAGTAGAACCTCCGCAGAATACTCCTGAACCGAGAAGATCCGGTAGGAAACGAAAGTTCACGGACCCATTGGACGTGAATCCAAAACGGAAAAGATATTAAAATTAAGCGGATTGACATATACATATGAAGTATGCAAATGGGATCTACAAAGAAATAGCCATAATCATCATCCCATATAGGAAGCCAGTTTGAAATCCAAAAGGGATTCCAAGGCTTGGGAGGGGGGTGTTGTGGTAGGATCCACCTAATTTGCATAGTGGAGTACCGACTATATAAATATGGTTGGTACCGGGAAGACAGGAGAGGCGAATCAAGAGATTCAACTAGAGACTCTGCCCGACTGCGACTTAGTCAACACATTCTCCAGGAACGGTCTTCCCAGGAATATACAAAAGACTATATGTAAATATTGTGTACAGTTTCTTGTTTCAATACATTTTGTTCTAAGTACATTTTGTGTTGCATTATTATTCCATGCATTAGTCAAGTTTCAACAGAAATGAATGCAGAGAGGCTTCATCAACGTGTCATGGGTGCCTGCGAAACCATTCGACACCGTGTGGGAGTATTTGAAAAGATCCGCCAGTCAATAATTCGACGGGTCAATGCGTATGTAGAAGCAAGCGGAAGACATTTTGAACATGTTTTATGAGTTGCTGTGTTGAAGTCCAACGACGGTCTTTTTGATATATGTTTATATGCACATCTTACCTTGTTTGGTGTCAGGAACCCGCCTCCAAAGTTTGTAAAAGTATTTTTGGATTTCATCTTGGATTGTACATTTAACAGCGTCTACAGTAAACTTTAATCATATTAACTCAAAAACGAACTATTTGAGGACATATGTTCATATGAGCTTGTTTGAACACACACACACACATCCACACACACACACACACACACACACACACACACATATATATATATATATATATATATATATATATAGATAGATAGATAGATAGATAGATAGATAGAGAACCGATTACAGGATTTATAGAATAATGAAATAATATAGAAAATATAGCAAGTTAAGGAAACATAAAAATACGAAGTAAACCACATGGAAATAGCAAAAAGAGAAACCAAATATTCCAAGTAAACATTGGAATTAATGAAAGAAAAAAAATAGAATCGGAAATATAGGAGAGATAAAACTGAAAATGTAGAAGGAAACACTCTAATCCAGAAAATAATAGAACGCGTAAAAAAGGAAGCCGAATTTGGAAAGAGTAGACGAATCAATCGAAAACGGAAAAGCTTGAAACGAGCCCAGTCACTATCCCACAATAATAAAATACGATCACGAATCCTGTAACCCATTAGGCTCGTAGAAGTGGTGTTTCTTAGGAAAGATAGCCTGACGGAGCCCAACCCAATCCAGAATGGTTTGAGTTCAGAGTTTTCCTTCTCCTAGACTCGCTGTCAACCAAGGCTATAGAACCCAGTCTGTCCTACTATTTACCCATAGCTGGGTAGAAAAGAGTTGGATTCATACTTTTCCTGTAAGCGAATATAACGAACTCGACTGGAATTCGAACTCGGCTCCTCCGTTCCTCCACCCGAGCCGCTATCCACACAGCAATTAGTTGTATCGAAAGACATTAACGAGGACATTACCAAATATATAATCGAGGAATAATATGCAAATGTGTATGCTCTGAAAATAACGATACCAACAACATTAACTGTGGCAGCTACTAGTGTTGTTTCTTTAAAGGAACTAATGTTTACACTTCAAAATGTGGAACGCAGAAAAGTATCAGGTGAAAATGGTATAGTAACATACCTTTTAAAAAGATGCAGAAGAATTTCACAAAGGATTGTCACAATTATTTATCCAGTGTGAAGAAAAGTACATTAAAACACCCGCCTAGAAATAGCAATACTACTTATATAAAAATACAGAAGTCATCATATAACTATCGGACATGTGCAAATTATTCTCAAAAGTTCTTACAAACAGACTAGCAAAAAACGTAGATGAAACCCAGCCACGCGAACAGACAGGCGTGGTTACTTAAAATTTATGAATAATAGATTAAATAATCGAAAAAAAAACAAACAAACAAAGAAACAACAGAATATAACAAACCACATTTGCTCGGTAGAACGCGCGGCAGTCTTTAACTCACTGCGAGAGCAGGTTATTCACGAAAACTAGTAAATGTCATTGGGAATCTATACTTTACCAGTACAGTAATAATTCAACTACACAAAGGCACAGATGATACAATTATTAGAGAAGGAGTGACCTAGGGATACGATTTCACGGAAATTATCTATAAGCAGCCTCAGAAAGTGGGTGTAGGACAACTCAACATCACCGAGTGAGCGCTGGAAGAACTCAGGACCGAGACAACTCAGCACCAAAAGAACATAAGTTTTTTTTCTTTTTTATAATCGAATAAAAGTAATTTATTAAGGATTAAAAAATTAATTAGTGAATATTTTACTTTATTAAAAAATAAATTTCTTTACGACTTACTTTATTAAAAATAATTTTAAAAATATTCACTAATTAATGTTTTAATCCTTAATAAATTACTTTTATTCGGTTATAATAAAAAGTTGTTTTTCTGGTGCTGAGTTGCCTCAATCTTGAGTTGTCCCGGCGTTCAGTCGACGGTGTTCACTCGGTGGTGTTGAGTTGGGGGCGTTGAGTATCTTCTGAAAAATGAACTTTTTAAAGATGGGATTGAATATAATGAAATAAAATAATGAGGCATGATGCAGAGTTCTGTTGTCAGGCATAGGTTCTTCCAGCAGCCACTCTCTTCACCCAGAGTAGCACTACCCCCTCAAGGCACTTGATGTCGACCTCCGTGTTGAGTCTGAGGCCCTGTCGGAAGCTGAATGGAGACATAACATCGCCATCACTAGTGATCCCTACAAACACCTTCGTAATCACCATTAGACTCAACAACTCTTTCTGAATCCTTTGCACTGTTCTCAGATTGCTACCCAGACACTCTGAAATGTTCGTATTGGAGTTTCCAGCGCCGATAAAAGCAGGACAGTATGCCGTTTCCAAATTTCCGTCGGAGTGAATTGTGTTATGGTGCTCTTTTCCTGACAGACTGTGCCTAACTGACCCTACTATACTGGGAAGTTGATAAAATAAAAAACAAACAACGCGCATGCGCGAAATAAAAAATAAAAAAACGGCGACAATTTACCCATTGCCTGCTAAATGGGTATTGGCAATTGATCTGCAGATCACATTAAGGCTTAAAAGTGACCCATATACTTGTCTTAATTCCTATATCCACTCTGTCTATATCTTTAAACTTCTTCAGTACTCTTCCCCTATAAATATAGCAACTTTTAAACAATATATATATATATATATAAAGTAATTCACCGAGTATAGAAACCTCAACAGAATACAGAAAGCACTGGACGGCCGTTTCCCATTTGGTAGTCATCAGCAGTGCGCATCCACTACCGAGAATTGAAACCCGGACAGTTACGTTGCCAGGCAAAAACACCATAACAACTGTTC
The DNA here is from genome assembly GCA_964036315.1 of Acanthosepion esculentum. Classification (NCBI taxonomy): domain Eukaryota; kingdom Metazoa; phylum Mollusca; class Cephalopoda; order Sepiida; family Sepiidae; genus Acanthosepion; species Acanthosepion esculentum. The sequence goes on from OZ038480.1 coordinate 77,688,006, forward strand.
CAACACGCTTTCTGTATTCTCTTGAGGTTTCTATAATTCTATGAAATTATATATATTATAAAAATGGACAATTATTGTAATATATTTAGAACAACTCAGTACCAGAAAAACATAAGTTTTTTTTATAATCGAATTAAGGTAATTACTAAAATAATTGTCGCGCTTAGTCCATTTCACGTCAGGCTATATGACGGTTCCGTGCAGGAGATTTCTCGGGCATACAGGCCGGTAAATGTTGTTAATACTGTTTATTATAAACAGAGCTTTTACTTAAATATTTGTATCTATAAAAATAATCCATAAACAGAATATATATATATATATATATATATATATATATATATATATATATATATATATATATAGTTCCCGAAAAGAAATTAATTCGGTCGAGCACTGTGGAGAGAAAGCGCGAATTTGTAAACATTACTGCTAATAATGCAAGACATTCCCAACCGATTGACTTCTCTAAGCCGCTGTAGTGTTTATGAAAAAATAAATACGCAAAACTTCGACCATCTCTCTACCGGATGCCGATAGGGTTAGAATCTCGAACTGGTGCTAAATCGGTCGGGTTTCTGTCCTGAACTGAGGTGATCGGATGTCTGTCACACTGATGAGCATTGATACAGCGAAACAGTCTATGGGTGACTCTCTCTTTCTCTCTCTCTCTCTCTCTATATATATATAGATAGATATATGTGTGTGTGTGTGTGTGTATGTGTGTGTGTATATATATATATATCTTTCGTTAAATGTGTAAGGCAAGGAAAGTTTAATTAATTTTATTTAGTTTTTCCAGCATCTACGTTTTTCCGTTTGGCGGGAGAAAAAGAAGTACAAAGATTTTCCTTAATTCTCATTGTCCAGAGCACTTTCGGACACTTCTTTAGCCATTTGCAAGGAGGTTTTCTTTTAGGTGTTGTTTTCTTTTAGGTGTTTATTTATATAAGAATGTTATGATTATTAATGACAAAGTTAAATCAACATTTAAACCCATGAAATTAAACCCATGAAATTAAAACAACGCTCGAAAAGCAGGGAATTAAAACGAGTTCAGATGAAAATTTGCCAGCCTGTGTCAAGAACGAGCGAATGATCTGTTCTTCCAAGACTTTGCTTATTGGTTTGAAACATACTTCACAGTAAGGTTACTCGACCTTTACTGGAGTACTTTTGATGTTGTTTAGCGGCATATCAACCTCTATGGGCTATTTAATGCTGGAATCTAAATATTTTGAACAGTTTTATGGCTACAGTTATAGGTAAAATGTATTGTTGGCAATTTTGCTATAAAATTTATTGTTGGTAATTTTACTATAAATATGTATTTTTGGTAATTTTACTATAAATATAATAATATATTGCTGGTATTTTTGCTATAAAAATGTATTTTTATACTTTCATAGTCTTTGGGGTTCACTATTTGCCCATAGCTGGGGCCCTAACAGATGTTACCACCCCGGGGCAGGGTGGAACTGGGAGCAACAGAAATTGAGGTGATTCCATGTCCCTTAAAACCTCCAATCTCCCGATCAGAAGCCAGATGTAGTTTATGTCATAGCCAGGACTAGCTGGAGTACTGGAGTCGATACTAATATGTATATATGGAAAAACGATATATTAATGCATGACTGATATCGATGTGAAATAAAACCATTCTTTATAATATAGATCTTTTTCGATCCAAATTGTTGTAAACAATCCATTTTTATCCACCGTGATCGTCCTTTTAAAAAATGGATCGTTTTTGTTGCGCAGATGGAAAGGCGACTTATTGGATTTTAAATGCCTTTCAAATGCCTTACATATGAGATATGTGTAAATATCTCTGCAATTTCCTGAATCGTGTGACATAGATTATTATTTTTTTTACCAGGGTTTTAATTTGGTTATTATCAATGATTACAGGCCTGCCGCAATTTTCTTGGTCATCCAGGTTTAAATTTCCACTTCTGAACCTAGCGAACCACTAACGAACAGTACTCTTAGCCAAGGCACCATCGCCATAAATGGCACGGAAACTTTTTGCTGTTTGTACAGTGTGTTTCCTTTCCGAAAATAAAAGAACATCAAATGACGAGACATGTTGAAAGGTAAATTTTTACAGTCGATACGTATGTCATGAATTTCGGTCATGTATGAAACGAAATCATATCTTCAAACACCACTTACTGAAAATCTATCGCTCTCTCTTTCTCTCTCTCTCTCTCTATATATATCTATCTCTCTTTATCGCGCTTTATCTATCTCATATATATATCATATAGAAATATATGTTTCTAAAGGTTTCCATCGGTTTTTATTTTTAAAATAAAAGAAGAAAAACTGCTTAATACTTTTTAAAGCAGTGCTTCTTAACCTTTTTAAGCAACGGTACACCTAGTAGTAAATGAAAAGATCATGTCACACTTAGAAATTTTTTTAAAGGGTATATATTTAAATGTAAGGAAAATTTAAAAAAGATAAAGTAAGATAATAAAAAGTACTTGTTAAAAAATGGATATTAAAACAAAGTATTTAAAATAAAATAACTAACGCTGTACCATTACTACTTCCACACACACATATATATGTATGGAGTGACAAGATTTCATGGCACAATTAAGAGGATCACGCGGCACACTAGAGTGCCGCAGCACGGCGGTTGAGAATCTCTGGTTTAAACCATATCTTGCTTTTCACAAAAGGTAATGCTTGGAATTTTTCACACACTCAATATTTTGTCTAAAAGCAATCATGAAAGGAAGTTATTTCATAGCGACTTTTTTCTCAAAAGGAAAATGGTGGCTTTTAACAATTTAATTATGAAAGATAACGGCGTGAAGGGAGTTAAGACTATTGGAATTAACTCCTCGTCCAGCAAGGAGCGATATGTACAACAGGGTTCACCTGAACGTCATCTAGCGATTGTTAGCAAATACAGCGTAAAGAGTGTCAAAGGCCTTGGAATTGATCCCACCCCCAGTAATGGAAGACATGAGCGACAGGTGTCACCGGACTGACACCCAGTAACTGTTCACATCAAACAAAAAATAATCCTCGGAACATAGAATTTCAGAACTCTAAATGAATGTGACTAGTTAGAAAATATAAAGCAGGAACTATTTTACGCGTACACAAAACGAGGTGGGCGAGCAATGGAGATTTCGTCAGTGACAAACACATGATCATATATGCGGGGAGAAAAATGAAAGAGGAGTAGAACTGTTATTAGACCAAGACAGGAAACTGTTCTGGGGTACTGTCAACCATACGAAAGAATCGTCGTTAAACTGAAAGGAAAGCCTTTCAAAATATCCATCATAGTTGAATATTCACTAACAGAACAAAGGGCAAAATAAGAAATTGAAAAGTTTTACTGTACGCTAAGCAACGCCAAGGCTTAATGTAAATCCGAATAAATTAAAATTGTCATGGGAGACCTGAATGCCTAAGTAGGCAAGGAGAGAGATGGTGAAATAATTGGCAAATTCGGTTTAGGAACTCGTAATGAACGCGGAGAAAAATGGGTTTAATGGTTCACGACACCTGACCAAGTTGTAGCCAATCCTGGTTTCAAGAACACCCAAGACGTATATGGAGGAAAAACGAAAAACCAAATCGCCTATATCAATGAGATTCAGGAATGGAGATTTACACTGCAAAACATACCCAAGTGCCGACTGCGGGATCGACCACCTTCCAGTGATATGCAAATTTAGAGTGAAACTACAGAAATTAAATGATCCAAGGCAGTACCCAAAATGCAATACGACAGACTCTTGAATGATCCTAATCTGAAAGAGAACAATATGGACAGTGTTAAAAACACATACAATGGACAAAATGAGAATAGAAACTCGAAGTGGGATGCATTAAGAAACGCTTTAGTAACATCAGTAGTCGAGATCCCCCCCCCCCCAAGACAAATAGACAAATAAAAAAATGAATGGATGATAGATGAAATCCAAGACATGATGAAAAGGATACAAAAAACAATGGCAAGACATGGAAGAAAATATAGAACACTACACAAAGAAATAAGGAACAAATGCAGACAGGCTAAAGAGGTATGACTCAACGAAACATGTGCAGAAATAGAAAGAATGAGTACCACAGATATGCATAAAAAACTAACAAGACAAAAGTATGCCTACCAACAGGATGCATAAAATCCAAGGACGAAACGATGATATTATAGAAAGAAAAATACATCAGAGATCAGACGAATACATCGGAGAACTCTTCCACGACGAAAGAAGGCAACCGGTAATACACAGACATATCGAATATTAAAATCTTAAGTGGAATCAGCATCGACCAAATTGAAGAGAAATAAAGCAGCAGAACTGGTTAGAATTGTAACAGAGATGCTAGTATCCTTAAATCATTTCGGCATTGACAAGATTACAGCGATAATAAATGAATATAAAACAGTGGTGATATACCGGAAGACCTAAGTAGATCTACTTTCATAGCACTGCATAAGAAGTCAGATGCAAACGAATGTGAACCCTATCGTACTATCAGCGTAATGGGTCATATAACAAGACTTATCACCCGAATTCTGATGAATAGAGCGCGCAGGAGAATCAGACCGGAAATAGGATAAGAACAGTGTGAGTTCGTTAAAAACACTAGAACAAGGAATGCGATATTTATGCCCAGCATGGTATCAGAAAGAGCAATACAAATGCAGGAGGATGTTTACCTGTGTTATCAGATTATGCAAAAGCGTTTGATAAAATATGTCACAAAAACTGTTAAAACTGCTACATAACCTTCGAATATTTGTGAATGATATTACAATAATCCAGACGCCATACTGGCAGCCAACTGCCTGTGTATGCGGATAGAAAATGAATTCCATACATATACAAAAAAAGAAAGGCATGTAAGACATTTTTCACCGGACGTGATTCTGGGAGAATTAGAAGTCCTGCCAGGATTCATTATTGGCGGGCACAATCTTAGCAATATAAGATATGCAGATGGCATAGTGTTGATAGTAGACACAGAAAGGAAACTAGAACTCCTAAAGAAGGTAGGGAAGAAAAGAGAAATAGAAGAACTAAACCTCAGTTGCAAGAATGCATAGTTGTTAGCAAAAGGAACAGACCAAAATGCAAATTACAAATACCAAAATCAAACAAGTACAAATATGTAAATATCTGGGATGTGTTTTAACGGACGACGGGAATTGTGAGCCTGAAATCGGAAGGCGCATGGGGATAGCGAAAGTTGTCTGCCAAAAGGTAAGCAAAGTATTACAAAACATGAAAAATTCGTTAGAAACATACAAAAGGTACTGGACGACGGCATAATATCAATCATTCTATATGGCAGGGAATGCTGGAAAATCTCAAAGGTAATGAAGACAATTGAAGCAACAGAAATGTTGTTTGAGAGAAGAATGCTGAAAATGAATGGACTGAATATGTGAGCAACGACGAAGTAAAACTTCGTCGTGGCTCACATATTCAGTCCATTCACAAGATGGAAAGAAAAAAAAGACTCTTATACTTAACATCATAAAGAGATAGATGAAATTTCTAGGGTATATTGATTTGGAAATTTTGATACAGAACAGATTGAAGACAAGAGGAATAGAGAAAAACAGTGCATAACTTACCTAACGGGCTTGTGTAAATCGATGGTAGAACAGGGCTTAGGGGAGATAACAAAAACAAAATTTGTTAAGAGCTACAAAGGACAAGAAATTGTGGAGAGCCTTGATCGCCTACGTTCTGAAGGGACACGGCACAAGGTAAAATATATAGTTCACAATTCAAAATCAAAGAGACACAGATCTTTAACATGACTATTAATTTCATGCAAAAATCGATCTTCAGACAACTAATGAAGAAAGCCTTCATTGAAATTTTTTTTGTTTATTTTTAAGGATTTTTCATTATATAGTAGTTGATTAAAGAATTATTACTTTTCCCGAGTGAAAAGCTATTCAGTTATGTAAGCAACAGTATAAAACATTTCAAAGACTTCAAACCCCAAGTTAATCTTTAATCAAGTCTTTGCGAATAATACAATCGTTTACTTTACGAATAATACAATCGTTTACTTACATCCTGAATAGGTCAGGGTATTAATATTCCATCCATGCAGTGTATAATTCATTATATTTCCGGCAAGACAATGTCTAAAACGCTCACTCTGGAGGATAGATGGTTTAAATATTTGGTTTAGATACTGGCTGTGTTGACAGAAAACAACAGAGTGGTAATTAAAACAGACGCGTCTGCTTGGGAAGATGTCAGATTTTAATGCAGTATTCTATTGTCAACAATTGTGTAAAAACGTAATGACTCTCGTTTTTATTAACATTGACATACTCTATGTATGCTGAAATTAAATTAAACTGATTTAAATTAAAAGCAAACAAGACTTGGGAAATTTTGTTGACGTAAAAAATGTTGTGATTCTTTAAAAGTAAAACAGAAGCTGATTTGTCCTTTTTGCGTATTTAAAAGCAAAATTAATCCCGTTTTATACCGGCACCCTTTACTTCTGGTGGCATAAACAGTAGAATATTATATTAATTAAGCTGTATTCTTCATTATCAAAAACTATATTCTGTGTTTTTCATGTATAGTTTACAAAAAGTATAGATAAAAGAATGTCAATGTCATTTTGTATATGACAATCCAAACGCGTTTAAATAAGTGAATATTTCGTCCAAAATGCTAACAATTCAGCATCTAGTAATTTTTACATTAGTATCCGACAGTTTTCTTCTGGTATCTTAACTTTTCGACTATCATCTTTTTTTTTTTTAATTTAGATGACTTCAGTTTAAATAATTTCTCCCCAAAGTGTTAACAATTACTCCTGAGGTGCTTCAATAGGTTACCTTGTTCTCGGTAAACCAACTGTTGATACGACCACAGTATATATGGCCCTCCTGTGGCTTTCATGGGATTTTTTTTAATATTGTTCAGCTATTACAAGGCTCAAGACCTACTCAAGGTCTACTCAAGGTAGAAGGTTATTAAATGAGATTGTTGCAAGGGGATATAGTGGCATAATAAGTTAACAAAAAGTTGATGTTATATCATGACTATGGCGGATGTGATAATAAAACGTATCAACCATGTTCCAAATATTATTCCGTTGTCATACAGAACAACATTTTCCTTTTAACGCGCGCAGGGCCCTTTTTGACACGTTGCCGGACGTATAAATGTGCATTTAATATTTAATTCCGTTTAAATACTCTAAATAAATAACCCTCCGACGATTCCACCACACGTACGATATTACCTTTCTTCCATGGAACTCAGCTTTTAGAGTCGGCTGTGGTGATATATTTCTGTGTATATTAATTCACTGTTTTTTTTTCCGTTGAACATTGTCATATGTAACCCACTATTAATCACCTGTTATTATATATTTAAGGAACGGTTAGTTAGGATGAGATATTCGTCATTGTAATTGGTTCCCAAAAACAGAAATCACTTATGACTCATCCAGCTACTAACACAAATTTTCTTTTTTACCGAACAATATGTATGTACAAATTAAGGAATATTTTGTGCGACTTAGTCGTATACCTTTCCAATCGGCAATGTCCAGTGCTGGCGTTCGATTCATTTTCAGGCAGAGACTTAGAGCAATAGATGTATAAGTAATGTCGGTACTGCGTAATTCAATTTTACCTTAAAGAAAGTAAAGATAAGAATATAAAAGTAAGGAAAAGGAAAAGAAATCAGTAACTTAAAAACTTTGCAAAAGCTTATAAGATGATCATATAACCTCATTACAAACTAGTAGATTTATCTCGGAAAGGGATTCCATGAAAAGTCAAAATTATTTTATATTTTTTGGAAAATAAAGTATCTAAAATTTAAGAGAATTAGAATGGCGATAGTAGAATTTTTTTTGGAAAGAAATTGGGTCACTACAGCGATAATGTATTAATAATGCTTCACATAAACTATCCATTAAAATAACAATAGGTCGATACAAGATGCAGTCTTAGAAAATGTTCATGCAAAGTTTTAAACAGCTAATATATTTCATATTGATTGTTTTGTTTGAAAAAAAGACGTCTTTTGTGGATTAGAACCTGACAGCTGTTGGCAACAAACTTCTTCATTATAAGTATTAATTGTAAATGGAACATGTTTAGTCCATTAATCAATACCAGCCGTTGTCTAAGTTGTGAATCTTACTATTTGTTTGTTTCTTTGTGAGTTGGTCGCAAGAAAAAATAATTTTTTTCATTCTATCAATTAGACGCCAGTACAAACAGAGATCAAGATCAATAATTATTATTTCTCTCGGTGAAATATTCCCTCCATACAAGCCAATATATCATATTAGCTGATCAAGAAGTTCTTATATGTAGACAATTTCTAATTAAGTAATATAGTCAGCATGACATTTTCGTTCTTTGTACATAGAATAATAAAACAAGCTTTAATAAGCTTTCGTGCCTATTTCTTGTTTATCACGATTCTACGAAGCATACTTTTTAAGGCAAATTTTAATTCGGGTTTTTTAAGAAACGAGGCTGATTCCTGGATGCAATGAAGGGTGTTATTTCTGTTTGAGTTGACATCAAACCAAATAAAATATAGAATTGTTTTACTATTCATTATCACTTGAGAGGAATCTGCAATAATGTGTGTACTTTAATGCTGCACTACGAAGAAGAAAGGATACATTGTTATTTGTAAAAGACTGGGCATTTAAGACTGTTCTATAGCCCGGCACCTGCAACAAAAGTCTATCGCACTGATGGACAATCTGTCGCCCGTGGGCCACATTCGTTCGTTTCGCTTTCTGAATGACATGTCTAATTTCAGGAGGAAAATAACGTTTATTAAAATGTGGTTTGCTTCGTTTTGTTCTCACTTGTCTACACACACCCTCTCTTATACGTAACCATATGCTTAACAATGATTAAATACAGTCTTTCCTTTATTTTGTAACCATTCGTTGAAGGTAAAAATTTTCAGTATTTTAAAAGCTTGTCTATTTTCACTAAGGAACCTTTTAGATATGAACATCTTCCGCTTTAGAAACAGAAACCGTTCAAAATTTATATTAATTCATATTTAATATATTTTTTCGATTAAAAATAATTTTTGTATAATCAAAAGAATAAATTAAAAAATAAATCTCACCCACAACAGCGTGTGTTAATCACACTGCCATAAGTGATTATATTAGATCAAAACTTAAATTTTATAGTTATGGAAAAAAATTCATATTTCAAAAGAAAATAAAAACAACTTTTCTCTATTTCTAAGGCAGAGGTTTACGCATATGGCCTTCCGTAGTGAAATGGGCTAAGCTTGTTTCACCGAAATATTACCTTGAAGTTTTTAACCTTGCTGAACCATATCTCAAGCGACGCACAGATCGAAAAGAATACACAAGTCTGGGCTATTGAATGCTAACATCATTGAGCTACACCTGCAAATAAAAAAAAAATCTGTTTATGAGGACATTAACTGCTGTATTGTCAGAACTGGACTGATTAGGGATAAAATGGAAATGGCCATTTACTAGAAATAAATAACTATAAAGGCGCTGAAGGCGATTTGTTGTAGGCGCTGCAGTTTGGTTTCGATCGGTTACTCTTCAGTACAGACTCCCCGAAACGTCTCTCCCATGACAAAATATAATTTTAAAAATACGTCATAAAACAGCTCGATTTGCAGGTTGCTATATGTTTTTGCCGATTTGAAAATAGCACAAAGCACGCATTAGTTTATGAGACAAACGCTATGGACCGACATTTCACAGTGTCTTGAAAACGTATATATATATGTTGACTACAGACAATGTAAGCTTCAAACAGACGCATAAGTACGTCGGCAACAGTGAAAATGTTCATAAAGAATCGTAGTAGTTGTTTCTAGGGTTTGATAAATTTGTTAGCTACAGTTCCATAAATCATTTTATTAATGTCATTAATGTTAATAATTGTTAGGACTTAAATCATCATACATTGTTCCCTTCTTCTTCCTTCTTTTATGTGCCATATCCCTTCAAGACTTAAGCGATCACGGCCCTCCACATTTTCCTGTGCCTTGTAGCTCTTAATGAATTTTGCCTTTTTGTTATTTTACCCAAACCCTGTACTACGATCCATTTGCTCAAGCTCATCAAATATGTTACGCGCTGCTTTCCTCTGTCCCTATTTCTCTCAATCAGTCCTATGAGTATCAGATTTTCTAAGCCCTCCTTCCTCATTACGTGCTCCAGAAATTTCAACTGCCTCTTCCTGATGTTAAACATAAGTTTTCTTTTTGTTTCCATTTTCTCCAAAACCTCGTTGTTGCTCACATGGAACCTTAACATCTTCATGTAGAACCAAATTTCTGTTGCTTCGAGTCTCTTCTTCATCTTTGAGAGATTGTCCAGCATTCGCTGCCATACAGGAGGACATATATCACGTAACAGTCCAGTACTCTTTTCTGTTTCTTTATACCCTGTTTAACTTTTGGTATGCATCTTTGGCCATCCAAATACGTCTTCGTGTCCGTGTCGCACTTTCCGTCCTCTGTTAGAGTACTTCCCAGATATTTAAATTTCCGTACTTGTTTGATTTTGGTATCCCCGATTCGTAATATGCATTGTGAGCTCATTCTTTAGCTGATGACCATACATTCTGTCTTCTTGTGGTTTATACTTAGTCCTTTCTTCTCGCTTTACTTCGTTACATTCTGTAGGAGCTTTCTGCATATCTTATATTGTTAAGATTGTTAAGTCTGTACTACAGAAACCACAGTGGCAACACCTGGTGTGGTGAGGCTGTGGACCTATACTCCACAGTGGAGTCTAATGGCACTAAGGAGAGGAAGGGAAGGAGTAGGGGGAGGAGCAGTAGGGAAGGTGGAGGAGGGGGGATATATTGTATTTTAGTCATTAAAATAAAGACATAAAAAAGAAATAAAAAATCTGATTGCGTCATATTGATAAAGCATCCTGTGATCATCAGTTTAACTTCTTTTAAAAAAAACTTCTTATGACATTCTCAGTATTCTTCTGGAGAATCATATCACCCAAATTTCTTTATCCATGAAGAAATGGTTCAACATTCACTGCCATATAACAGGATCGATATTACGTGGCAGTTTGGCATTCTTTTAATGAGAATCTACAGAGTCAAAATATTAATATCGCTTAGACCAGGGGTGGGCAACCTTTTTGAGAGCGCGTGCCAAAACCGGCCAAATCTCTGACACAAAATTTTTCCACGTGCCAACAAAATTTTATTGAAACCTCAAAGCTAGCAGCAACTAATTTGGAACTGGGCCTACCTAAAATAAAGTTCATAAAAATATCAGCCTGTTTTTTTTTCTTCTTTCTTTGTTCAGTTCACGAGAAATTCATTCTCTTTGTTCCTTCTCAGTTTTATTGCTTACATTCTTATGAGCACTTTCAAAATGTTTCCTTACAGATGAAGTCCTACATACGATTGTTTCGGAGCAGAAAATGCATAAGGCTTTATTATCTTTCTTCAACATGACACATTTTTAATTCCAGTATTCTTTAAATTTTCTAATATCCTCTTCGTTTGAATGACATCGTTTCTTAGCTGATGATCGTGACATTCTGCACAATCTGTAAAGGGCTAAAAATAAAAATACATGAGATAATGATATATACATTAAAGAGGAGAAAGAATAAAAGTAAGTCAAAAAGGGAATCTAATGAATAAGTTTCGTGCGCCAGAAACAAGTCATCAGTTAAATGTTTGGCACGCGTGGCAAGGGTTACCACCCCTGGTTTAGACCATTGTACCACTCGAGCTTTACATAAAATTAAATACTAAAAATATAGTAAAATGTTTTAACGTGTAGTAATAAACAAAGCACTAAAAGTAAACTCAAGTCAAAGGTAGTCATAAAATACACGCGATTCTTAATAACGCGCCGTACAATCTCGTATCATTATTGTATTATTATCCAAATTTTTTATTTAAACTATCACCATGAAGCCTATTACTATAATTTAAAAGGACCAGACGAGTCACAACACTACTTATACAGTATGTCCGATAATGATGGGACGCATTTTAAATGATTATAAAAATGACATATAACACTACATATATTTATTACATAACATACATAGAAGAGTTTAACATATTATCTAAGAGTTTGCTATTTCCTACAGGTATTTGATATTTCTTACATCTTATATCCGATATCCGTGTTTTAAATGAGAGAGCGAGTTGGTGCAAATTTTCTTCGTTGTGGTAACCATCACAATTATGTAATATTTAAATCTTAGATATGCTGGACTCTTGTATATCAGTTATCTAATAAATATATTTGGTACTCTATATCATTTTTATAATCCAAGATACTTGCATTTAAAAAGTGTCTCACCATTATGGGACACCCTGCATAATGCTCTTGCATGTTCATATCTATGAAGGTATCATGAAGTTTTAAAAGTTCAGTTGTTTGCTTCGAGATTTGAGCCTCAACTGAATGAGTTAGAATAATAACGTCTCTAGAAAACGAATCCTCCGAGATGACCGAAGCTCTTAAAAATAAGATGAATGAAAAAAAGTGTTTTTGACTAATTCCGAAATCTTTCCTCCTATTACCCAGATATATAGACGTAATGACAGGCACTTATAGATTGGGTATTCATGACTGAATTGGACATACTTTTGCGTAGAGAAATTCATACACACAAATTGCTTGGATCAATGGATATTGGTAATTAGTTACAGAATGGCCGATATTCAAATTGAAGATTATAATAGATTGAAAGCTGAAAGATCGAGTAATAGACAAAATTTGAGCAGGAGAAATCAGAATCAATAAATATTAAAGACATGCAACATGCGTAAGAACTAGTGATGGTAGGTGGGTGGGTTGACATTTGGCGAAAAGGATTATGAGACATTTTTGCAAAGAATACAAGAAACGGAGGGAAATATCACTTTTTGATATTTATTTTCATTTGCTTATTATTATTTATTCATTTTTAGCATTTGACTTGGAATAAAATTGTCAGATTACTCACTTAAAGATGCGTTCTTTTCAGCTGTTAAACTTGGTCCCGTTCAGAAGTTTGGAAAGGGGAGTGAGTGTGAATGAAGGCACGCTAGTGTGTCAGCGATTTAATGTATGTACAAGTTTGCGTGCGTATTTGCGTTTGAACGTGAAATGTTGCGAGGCTGCTACCTACGAAGGGGTTTCGCTTTTCTTATTAGTTTTTGGTACTTTTGATTTCTTCATTCACTGCAATCGTTACTGTCATCATCATCATCATCATCATCATCATCACTGTCGTCGTCGTCGTCGTCGTCGTCGTCGTCGTCTTTATCATTTTTACTTTCACTTGAGAAAAAAAATCGTGACTTGGTCGGTATGTCGATTTTCGGCGTAATTTGTGCAATTCTCAAAAAAAGGTTTATTAATGTGTAAATTACGGGAGAGTCAGGGAAAGCGTATTCCCCGAGGGAGAGAAATAAAACCGGGCAGGAAGGCGAGACAGGTAGGAGTGAGAAAAACTAGGAAGATGAAAGAATGAAAGAAGAATTCCGACAAGATGAAGTAATAAAAAGAAAGAAAGAAAGAAAGAAAGTGAAAATGAAAGAAAACATTGCAAGATGGGAAGAAAAGTACAGAAATGATTGAGAAGGAAGGAAAGAAGGAAGTAGATCTGTTATGAGGAAAAAGAAATTGAGAAAGAAGAAAGGGAGAGAAAATCTCATGCTATGTGTTGCTAGAAGAAATATTAAGAAAAAAGTAGAAAGAAAGATTAAATAAATAACAAATAAAAAAAGGAAAAGTTTGAAAAGAAAGTGGGACAATGAGAGTATGAGGCGAAGTCATAATTAGCGTTCAGATTGAAAGATGGAAGTAAAAGAGAAGTGATTAAATGGTGATAACATATTAGCAAAGTGAGTTGAATGAAAGATCGGCGACAAAAAGCGCAGGTTAGTGATAGCAGCATGCAGTAAAGGGCGAATTAGACGCGCGCGGACACGCACACGCACACACATAGACGCACGCACGCACGCACGCACAAACAGACACAGGCACACAAACACAGCCATCACCTCCTGCCGGAAAAAGTGCTCACATCTTGCCCCTACCTTATCCTGTCAAGCGACAGTTCCACGGGAGGTAATCATCGGACGTCATCGGGCACTTTTTCCAACTTTTAACTCCAACCATCTATTATAACTGATCACTTTATGCACGATATTTCGGAAAAGTGTGGTTGATTCATCTGTAGTTGTTTTTATATATTTCGGTTTTTTTTTTCGAATTGATTTGCGGTTGTAGCTTATTTTTTATTTCGTCTTATTTGTTTAAATTATGTAATTGTTTGTAAGGAGGGACATCGTTACATTCTGTTTCCAAACCTGACAAAGAAAAAAAGAAAAGCATTTTCTGTGTAAATTTTTATCAGACGGAAAACATTAAAATGTCTTATCCTCACTGCCATCATGATCATCAACATTGTAGTTCTTGTTCGTTTTATTTCATCATTTTAATCATGATCAATATATTATGATCATGCCAACTTAATAATAATAATAATAATAATAATAATAATAATAATAATAATAATAATAATAATAATAATAGTAAGTGAAGAAGAAGCAGGAGGAGAAGAAAGAAGAAGAGGAATCAAATGCAACAACAAAAACAAAATCTACAAGTCTGTAATATCAATCATATTTGATTTTAATGCATATGCTTTGTATCAGACTGGGTGACGTTCTTTTTTTGTGGGGGCTCACCCTCTACAAGGCCCAAGGGTCACTCAATGTAGAAGGTTAACTGGAGTGAGATTGTTACAAGATGTGAAAGTGGAAAATAAGAAGTGCATATTATAAGGGTATGTAGGATAGATATAGATTTGAAGAGGTTAAGATTGTAATGTTCAGGGAAGCAACCTCTCAGGAGTATGTTCCACAAAGTAACAGTACTGAGGAAGAAGCAGTGTGCTCTCTAATAATAATAATAACAACAATAATGATAATCTTAATATATTAACTAGTACTTATTGTATGATCCTCACATCATTTCATTTTGAAATAATAATCTTCATCACAATCATGGTCATTGTTCATATTATTATTATTATTATTATTTGCATATCAACATCAGGGAAAACAGATGGAGATCAAGTGAGAGCAAATCTTATCAGGTCTCCGTCACTCTAATAACTATTTTGAGTTATTAGTAATTTTGTTGACTGTATTGTTTCAACATTTCTTTGTCTCTCTAACACATACTTTATAAGCGACAGATCCCAGTACACTAACGGCTTCGCTCATTTGCGACAATTTTTACAGTTTTGCAGTTATTTAATCTTCTTACTCTACTTTCAGTTTACCATGTCATCATTTCTTTTCTTTCTCCCGCCATGTTTGGTTTTATGATTACTAATTGGATGATTTGTATGAATGCTAATTTCCCAAAGTATTTGGTTTTTCTCATTTTCTCAAAGACAGTTTCTCGTTTTGTTTGTATGGATGGATTTTAATTGCCAAATAACTACTCCTGCCCAATCGCATCTGCATATTTCATTCTTGTCGGCTAGTTTACTGAATTCGTTTATACTGTCTCAAAGACAACACTTGCTATTTTTCTGCGTTTTTGTTGATCTCTGACATCGCATAATTGTTCCTAAAGTTTGTATTCTCTCTCTCCATCCCACTCTCTGTCTCTCTCTATCCCCATTATCTCTATATCCCCACTCTCTCTATTCTCATTCTATCTCCCTCTCTCTCTCCCCCTCTCTCTCCTCCACTCTATCCCCACTATCTCTCGCTCCCTCTCCCGACTCCCCTTCTCCTTACTCTCTCTCTTTCACTAACTTCCTTAATTTCCTTTTGTGGTTTGCGACTTGAATTCTGAGTTGTCCTTTTCCTATATTGATTGTGAACCGAAGCTGGTGAGCAAATTCTACACTGCTATTTAACCCATAGCTGACAGGAGAAGTCATATATTTTCCTTTGCGCGAATCAGAAATTGAACTTGACACACCGATTCCACTTGCCGCGCGGATTTCAGCTACGCTGCGAGCACACTCAATGCTTTTTATTACGAGTTTATAATTTAAAATCACTTATTGCTAGTTATACATTATCCTTATGCACTTACAAGGAATTTCGTTTCCCGATTTAGATCTCCTCTTCACAACTTTGAACGGGTCATTTTATCAGCGATTTCAGATTTTCAGTTGGGTAATCGTCTGTTTCTATCGATATAAATTTTTGGATATTTCATATCAATCATTTTATGTAAATATTTGAAGTATTTTTTAAGAACATTATGAGAACTATTGAATCAATTTATTAGCCATAATTGCTATTGTTGTTTTTGCTTTTGCTTATTTTTTTCTCGAAAGAATAATACATGGTAGATGTGCCCTTAATCCTCAGACTTAACCGAACGATTTCAAAGTTTCTTAATGAACTTTAAGGAATTTGAAGAAAAATTTATGAGCGCAACCCAAACTTATTATCACTTAGCCTTCGGTAAGACTCTTTTAAATATTTTCTCGTGGATAACAACAACAACAATGTTTGTTTTTCTTTTGTTTATTTAACGGCATATCAACATCTTATGAGTCATTTAATGCCGAAATTCAATTTTCCTCGGAGTTTAAAAGTAATAAAAATGATATATGTTATTCTGCTTTCACAATCGAATACATGGTAGATGATACTCAGTTTTTGTGCATATACATGCTTGTGTGGACATGATTACAGAGGCAGTGTTTTATATTGTAGTTTTGTTGAAATTATATTTTGGAATATTTTTTATTTAAGAAATTGTAGGTTATTAATGCCACGAAAGAACTTTTTCATGTTGTTTCTGTGGTTAATTTTGTTTAGCGGCATATCAACCTCTATTAGATATTTAATACCGAAATCGAAATATTTTGAATGCAACTGCATGCCTCCAACTAAATATAAAATGCATTGTTGGTTATTTTGCTATAAAATGTATTGTTGATACTTCTACTACAAATAGGTATTGTTTGTAATTTTACTATAAAAATATATTTTTATACTTTTGTAGTTTTGTCTGTTTTGGGGGTTCAGTATTTGCCCATAGCTAGAACCCTAACAAGCGCTAGCACCACGGGTCTGAGTGGACCTGGGAACAACAGCAATTATGAAGTAGTTGCACGCTCCTCGAAACCTCCAATCTCCCGATCTCCTTGCTGCCGGATATAGTTTATCGTCTTACCCGGGACAACAACAACAACAATAATAATAATAATAATAATAATAATAATAATAATAATCTCTTCTTCTGTGCTCATCATCCTTTGTACATATCATTTAGTTAAAATCACCCTCATCGTCATCATCAACAATGATATTATGTATTAATTTTATCATGCGCAGTTATTATTATTTTTTATTATTTCTTTGTTTTTGTTGTTGTATACACATTCCCTTTTGGGTCCCAACCAGAGACCTAGGGTCAGAAATGACATTTTTCACTGATCAAACAAAACCGTAAGAGCACATACATTTTACATAATAAATTAGATAAATGTGTGAGCTGTACTTGTGAGTACAACTTTTATATTTCTTTAAGGCCTGTGCTACCAGGAATCCCATTCTATGAGCCTATCAGAACATTTTGCAATCAATCCGAATGTTCTAACTACTACTGGAACTACTGATGTCCTCATGTACCCCATTTTTGAGATTTCCACTTCATGATCCTTGTATTTTTTTAAGATCTTCAAAGAAACATTACAATCTGCGGGAACTGCCATGATAATAAGAAACACATACTGTTCTTGTGGTCTTTGGTGACGATGTCTGGGTGATTAGCTTTGATTTTTCTATCTGTGAGTATTGTACAGTCGCATAAAATTGTTAGAGGTCCTGTCTCTGTAACCGGGTCTGGATGATGTTCATACCAGTTTCTTGCAGTTTTCTTCCCATAAAAGTTGCATATTTTCCAGTGCATATATCTATCATGCCGAGTTTGATAATCAGTGGGTGCTAAAACTGCAACCTGATACAAAATGGTCAAATTTTTCTGCATTTCGGGTTAATACAATTTTTGAGTATGCGTACTTGGTTTCTAGTTAGCATGCATTGGTCCTGTGCAGCAAGAATAAAACCTTCGATTTCAGCTTTTAACACTGCACTATGTAACCACTGATGGGTATGGGGTTTGTCTGCATCAGCTTGTTTGGTACGAGTAGAATATTGACCATGAAGAGGCTTAGCTTGCCATTGTTTCTGCATTTGGTACATTACATTTGCTTTCATTTTTAGGTTCTTTGCCACTGCAGTAGGTGTATTATGGTTTATTTGCAGTTCCTTCACCCACTTGAAACACTTTTTTTAATTAGTTGGCTTCCTTTACTACTGAATAAAATTTCTTGTTTCCCTCATGTTCTTTGACGCAGATCACCAGCTAGTCTTCTGTAGATATCTTTGTTGTGGTTTTGTAAGACAGTTCTAGTTGAACTAATTCTCTGCCTCCTTCAAATCTGGACACATACAGACGGTCAGCCTTGGGATAATGCATGCGGTGGTAAATGAGAAGCTTTCTCGTTTTGACATCCATTCGCTTAATGTCAGCTACGGTCTAATTAAGGATGTTGAAACTGTATTGCACCTCAGGGGCAAACAAAGTGTTTATGGCTGATGTTCTGTTTCGTGATTAATAATGATGATGATGATGATGATAATAATAATAATAATAATAATAATAATAATAATAATTTCTTTTGCCAGTTTAATATTTGTTATATTTTTCCTTTCTTCTTACCATCCTTTTTATTCCACTTTTTCCCCTTTTCTTTTTCGGGATGTTTTATCTAGGACACAATTTTCAATTCTGTGACGACAAAAGAAATCGCTATTACACATCGTGAAATGTTTGATTCCTTGTTTTCGTGTAATGCCCACTAATGCAAACGTTGGTAAAATCTATGCACTTAGGAGGGGGGGTCCTAAACGCGCGTTAAAACTCCGAATTACTGAAAATAAAGGATGAATCATTGCGCTTTAAACGATCATGATTTCATAGTAAAAAAAAAAAGGAAAGAGAAAAAGAAAAAAATTCGTAAAATTCGCTCTTCCAAACAAATATGGTCATATTTATTCAAGTTGTCATTCCCTATAGTGGGTACTTCCATTCAAACTTTCCGTAAGGAAATAATCTTAATAATGAACTGAGATTCCATGCCTGTGACAATTTCTAAAAAGACGAAAATCTGAAAAATTTACTTTTCATTAAGATCAGAGAAGATAATGGAATTGGATATTTGGCGTCTCTTCGACGATTAACGGCATCAATAGATGTTGGTTAACTGCGAGAATATTGTGAAAGGTGTTCGATCTTCAGTCAAAAATCATGATTTCAAGCGAGCGCAAAGCGAGAACAAAGCGACTCTTCCCTTTACTGATCAATCTTAACTTTGTGAAATTTAAAATGAATGTCAACTATAATGAGAGGTTGATGTGACCAACCCTTTGAACTGGAGTTAGCATAGAAAATATTATCAACACGGTTTCTTTAGTTAATGTCTACAATGTTCTATTTAGATAAAACACAATTTATTTTCAGTGATCGATAAAGAATTAGTGTTACAAATGTGCTCAGATATGAATACAAGAAATCGATGTGTTCAATTACTGCTATTAAAATTGTAATCCTATATTTAACCTGGGTGTGATGACATATTTGAAACGAAAGAAAAATATAAATATACAAGCAGGTGTCGTTCCTTTACTGACTTTAAAGTTTCTTTTGAAGAGATTAGTTTCAAGACCAGTTTGATTATGAGTATATATAGGATGTCGTGTATCAAACATGTACTGACGTGTTGATGAAGAACTAATTTGCTTTAAAATAAAATTACAATTAATAAGTTATTTATTGTTGTATTTCTTTGTCAATTTAAAATTTAATTCAATGTCTAACACTTCATAACACAAAGTCAATTCAAAACTTTTTCGCGAGAAACCAAGAGAAACCTTAGATTGAGAAGGTACACCCAAATACGGAAAATCTTTACCATTTTACCTAATTTCCTGGAAACCTGCTAGAATTGGGAATGATCACAACAGCCAAGACCTACATTCTTCTTGAGTGTTTTTGTTGCCTAATACCAGCGATCAATGCTTTTTTCAGTGGCTAAAAAGTTTCAAACGCTCGTATATATTATTATTATGCTGACCAACCATAAAATTCAGCGGGAATAATAATAGTGAGATTAGCCGTTCCCTTATAAGGAAATATTCGGCATTTATTGAACGAACTGTCGGTTGAAATTTATTAAATCTTTCTCTAAGATCAGTTTTTTCAAGACAATAGGTTACTCAAATCCATTAACTATTTTCGCTGTTTCCAGTATTTTACTAACATTTTGTTTCAGATAATGTGGAAAGTCAATATCTTGATTATACTATTAGTTTTTATTCGAGCTCAGTCAGTTATGTGCTATGCGTGATACAGGCTTAGGCGATCATATATCTTTCGATACATGACTGAAGAGGTAGATTTTTTTCCGCGGTAGACCAGTTGCTATCCAAGGCTATAGAACCCAGTCTGCTATTTACCCATAGCTGGAGAGAAGAAGAGGATTCATACCTTCCCCAAGCCCTTAAGTGAATGTAATGGATTTGACTGGAATTCGAACTCGGCTCTCCGATTCCTCAATCCGAGTCGCTATCCATTACTCCGCCATTACTCGAATAAATTGTTGTCGAAAGTGGTTTCTGCATGCAGTTAAAGCTTTAGGAGATAACTAAACTGCTACTTGTGTCACAGATTCTGATATTGTAAAAACAGTAATCATCACCTTACATTTGAAAATGTATTTTTCTATATAATTTTAAGAACACACACACAGACACACACAAAAATAGGAAAGAACACGTTAGGTAAATAATCCGGAGTTCCTTAGTATTTTTGCTTTTATTTTCAAAAGGACAGTGCTCCATACAGAAGTAGAGCTTATATTATAATATTTTTTTAAAAAAATAATATTCCTTCGCTACATAAGAGTTCTCATGTTTCAAAAGCGAGGGCCGAGACCCCTAATATAATTTTTGAAATTAAGTTGAATTAAGGTGTCTGGTCACGCTTCCTCGTCAAGCGAGAATTTGGGAATCTTATGTAGCGAAGGAATCATATTTTTAAAAAAATATTATATATATATATATATATATATATATATATATATATATATATATATATATATATATATATATATATATGTGTGTGTGTATGTATGTATGTATGTATGTATGTATGTATGTATAAAGCTTTTGTACCAGCATTATATATGACTTTGAAAATGACGGAACGCCTTCTTTTAAAGGGCTAGTGCAGTAATCGCTTGACTCAGTTTGTGAGTCAGTGACTGAGCTTCATTTGATTAACAACCTGGGATGCGCTTGCGAATATGTTAACGGAAGGTTCAGGGTGCTGCACAGGGCTCGTTGGTTAAACATTAACGTTTTTAGAAGCTGTTTACATCAACATTCATTGACCGACTTTGTACAGGCAGAAGGAGAACTTTCCCTGTGTCGTATGGGTGGGTCGTGAGTAATTGTTTTATGTTTTCTACTCACTCAGAACTTATTTACAGATTTATTTGTTTTTAGTAATAAATGAATTTAGTCGTGACTCCTTATTTACCCTCACCCCTGTGTTTACGTTTTTCAGTTTCTCCGTTTTGTTGTTCCAACGAATATTTCTGAAGAAGTGTTGGACGACAAAGATCCTTTTAAGAGAATGAGTTCTGTCATTTTCGAAGGCATATATATATATATATATATATATATATATATATATATATATATATATATATATATATATATATATATATATATATATATATATATATTTCTAAAGAATTAATGGATTTATTTATTTTTAATCCGACATTTACTTCAACCGTTATTATAGTAGATACTCGCATTTGAAATAGACGCCCCATTTTTAATTTTTACTTTAAATTACGTATACCGGTCTGCGCTTTCAAGAAATTTCAATAAGAAAAGTGCTCTCCGGCAGGAATCGAACCTGCGTCCCTGCTTCGTAGACTATCGGTAAAGCGCACTGGATCAAACGGTAATTTCTTCTAAAAAATGTGGACGCAGGTTCGATTCCTGTCGGTGAGCACATTTTCTTTACTGAAACTTTTTGAAAGCGCGGACCGGTAGACGTAATACACACTGTTTAAAGTAAAGAATAAAAATATATGCACCTACACACACATATGCGCGTCTGCGTGCGCGCACGGGCTCACTGTCCTGATATTGGCCGTTCTCTATATCTTAAAACAGTATGGAAGGGTTGGTTGCAAGGAGTTTTTCAAAACAAATAAAAAAAATTGATTTTTATTCCCTAACTCACATATCTACCGAGGCAAGGCAAAATTTTAATTAATATTTACTCGATATCAGGAATTTAAAAGATAGATAGATAGATAGATAGATAGATAGATAGATAGATGCATACATACATACATACATACATACATACATACATACATACATACATACATACATAGAACTTAGTCTTCAACCATTTGATTACCTTATTGCTTTCCGATTCCATGACGTACTTGACCCTGGCACAAGAACCGATTACAGATTTCGATTTTAATTTTTTAAATTACTAAATTGTCTAGTCACATTTTTTATTGTTAATAAGAATGCCTCATTATTATAAATTCTTCTTTAGATTTATTTTATGTGAGAAGAGAACAAAAAACTTTTAAAATTTTTTAACTCATTTTTAATTTGCGGGCCACCTCGTTATAGTTTTGTGAGGTGTGGTTAGCTGTAATAGTTGTGTGAAATCAGACTCGCACATTTGAAAAGGTATTCAGTATTTTAAAGAAAATAATCATATAGAAAAGTCACATGTAATATTTGACAGATCCATTTTCTTCTTTGAAAATGATACTTTTCTGCCCAATTTTGTTTTCGGTTTATTCATGTCTCAGAACCTCCCAGCGTACACAACGCACAACTACACTAGAACCGCTTTTACTCATGTCTCCTTACGCTGTTGATTTTGTAGCAGAAGAAAAGAGTTCTGAACGTTCGATCAAATCTAAAAAATTGTTGCTCAAAAAAAAAATAAATAAATAAAAAAAAATAAAAAATAGAATAAATAAATAAAAAAAAATAAAAAAAATAAAAACTTCGAATAGAAAACGTAAAAGTCCGACAAAAAAGTGAGGAATCTTTTCGAATGATGCATATTTCGATACGCTGTATCTTTTTTCTGTCTGCTTATATTTTTTCTTCTAGCTTGTAGTATGGAAGAGGTGGGTGAATATTAAAGAAGTTTTAACGTTCTCATGCAACTCTTTGAAAAGGGCCGTTTCATGTAATGCTGCATCGAGACTTGCGCTCTACTTATTGCGATTTTGAATGAGCTCATTAAATCGCTATTTCAGACCGAACAAAAATATGAAGAAGAAGCAGAAAAAGAAACAGTCTTTTCTCGTGCCAGACGCTAACACGTACCTAGCGCCCCTGGGACCACCCCCCACAAAAAGTAAACAGCAACAGGCTACGACCCTTTAGCAATCAGTGTTTAAAATCGATAGTCAAGCAGGCTGTATTTGTTGTAGAGATGGGGAATTTTGCTATGGAGTTTGTGCAAAATAAAAATATGGATGTTAAACTTTAAACAAAGACAAAATACAGTTTTCTCGCATAAAAATCTGATTTTGAGACAGGTTCGAATCTTCAATCGAGTAAAACACCATAACGCATGAATTATATAAACTGACACGCTAACTTCAAAATAGTTTATCATTGAAAATAAACTTTGAAAAAGAACTCAAAATATATTGTTTCTTAGTATTCGTTTTTGAAGATATTTACGTTATATTTTTGAATCGATAACGAAATTATTATTAGAATGAATAATTTTGTTTTAAAACTGAACTGAAATCAGCAGTATCTTCATTGCAACCAAGTGTAAAATGTGATATATTTTTTTGTTCTAAGTAATCAGCTAAAAATTGTTTAAATCCAGTTGAATTAAATATTTTCTTTTTATTCCAACACCAATTTGACCAGTGAGTAATAGTAACATCTCAATTACCTGTGAGCGAAAAATAACACATGAACTAAACTAATTTAAATTATAACATATTTATCTAGTTTAAAATAATAGAAAATGTAATACGTCATCAGAAAAGTCCACTACATAAAGATGAGCAGGTCTATGTCATACATTTTGGACGTTTTTTATCTGACCTTCCCACTAAATCAGGATGTGACATACACAAGGTCTTTTTGGCAACGTTTAACGTACATTAAACGGTGTCAAAAGGGAGGTTTTCCTCCTGACACCATTATTACTGTATATTCCCTCGACTTCCTCGGCAATATTTATTATTTTAAAAAAACTGTTTAGAATTTTAATAACGACAAAAACTGTTACATGCTATTTAGTTGTCAGATTATTTTATATATACATTATTTTATATATACATTATTTTATATATACATTATTTTATATATAAATTATTTTATATTTACAAGTTTATGAAAATATGTGAATATTTATTGTTTACCATTTTATAAATAAATATATAACTATGGAAACAATTTTATCATAAATTTATAAAACGTCTATGAGCTATAGAATATACATCAGGCTAACTGAAAAATCTAGGTAAATTATGGAGGATAGTAAGTGATGTAATTTAATACCTAATAAAGAAAAGTGAGTAAATGCAGTTGATTTTTTTATAATTTAATTAATATTTTTATATTATTTTATTTAAGTTTATGATTAATTTATGTATTATATATTTTAAATAATAGGTTTTGAATTTAACCGTTTTCTCATAATTTTTTAACATTTTAATAGACATGTATTTTGTCTTGGGATAAGTGTATTTCTTTCAGGAACGGAGATATTTGAAAATATCCGGGGCGCAGATTTATATTTTGGTAAGATTCGATAGCGGAACTCTCAAGAATTTAACCATCTAAGTTACTTTCTCTTTTAATAGACGTGGCATTCTTTAACTCTATTAATTAAAATATATAATACATAAATTAATCCAAAAGTAAAATAATGTAAAAATATTAATTACATTATAAAAAAATAATTTAACAACATTTACTCACTTTTGTTTATTAGAGATTAAATCGCATTATTTAGCATCCTCCATAATTTTTCTAAACCAGTTAACTTGATGTATCTTTATGAGCGTTCTTAAATTTAAACACTTTGAAAAACCAATGACATTTCTACTTTTCTTTATAAATACTTGTAGCAAAATAAAATCCTTACATTTGCCCTGATAAAGTCGATCAGAGGATGAAACGCACTGGATAATTTTGTCTTTATTCACATTATCCATTTACAGATATACTTTTAGTTATATCTTAAAAAATCACGCACACATATACACATACAGAGAGACAAACAGGCAGACAGACACACACACACACACACACACACACACACACACGCACGCACACACACACACACATATATATATATATATATATATATATATATAATATCGTCAGAAACAAAGGAAAGAGTGCTGCGCTGTTATTTCATATCGGTTCTCATATATATTTACAATAAACGTTATTTGTAGTGGATACACGTGTTTGAGTTGCTACTCCTGTTTTTTCTTAAATATTGAAATTAATAACAAAAGAAAAATAGTGCTTCCGACAGGAATCGAAACTGTTATATACTGTACCTATGAACACTAATGCGTATGTCCCAATCCCCATAAATACGTTGGACTCTATTGTAAATCGGCGTAATATGCTGTCTAAGTAGTCTACCACTAGCAGTGGTTTACCTACTTCACGCCGCTGGCGAGTATTTTATTTTCTTGACGGTATAGAGATTACCATTTCATTTCCGTTTTAGTTATTCCTCATTCAGTAACCCTTTCTAGATTACAGCAAACTGTATCCCTTTTTCTATCAAGGAAACTGGTTTTTAGCCAATGAGTGTCCCAACCATTATGGCCCACTTTGCGTAAAAACAGGTTTTCTTGATGGAAAAAAGGGTACAGGTTCAATTCCTGTTGGAGAGAAAAATTTCAATGTTTAAGAAAAAAAAAATCCCAAAACAGGGGTAACAACTCAAACACGTATGCTCACTAAAAATAACGTTTATAAAAATAATGTTTGATAAAAATATAGAAATTTATATACAGAAATTATTTATAGAAATAATGTTTGATAAAAATCATTTATATATATATATATATATATATATATATATATATATATATATATATATATATATATATATATATATATATATATATATAATGTGCACATTGAAATCTGTTCCATGTTAAACGCAATCGTCACGGGTTGTTGATTGTGTTTACAATGAAACCAGATTGTCGCTTATGGGTGTTAACTTCAATGTTCACTTTTATATTTACATACACTCTATTCCTGATAATGGACACTGGAACCCACAAATATAACATACATTAAAATATAGATATAAATGTGAAAATGAGCTAAATAAAGAGATATGAGCAACCATATACGGCGTGCGATTGCGTACACATACAGATGAGCAAATAAATATTTATTTAATTTTTGGTGTAGACAAAAAGTGCTTTAGTAGTTAATCAGGGCTATAATGTATATATTAATAATTACACACATACCTACGGTTGCAGTATGACTAAGTTTTTGATGGATTTTCTCATTCATCAGATACTGAGAGTTAACTCTCACTACATGATGAATGGCACAGTGATTTAATTATTAATATATACTTTATCATATATATATATCATTTATATCTATCTATCTATCTATCTCTCTCTCTCTCTCTCTCTCTCTCTCTCTCTATATATATATATATATATATATATATATATATATATATATATATATATATATATATATATATATGATGATGATGAAATATAGTTTTAGGGTATGCTATATTTATGGGATAAAGTGGTCAATACCAGAGATAGAGCGTATGTAAATATAAAAGTGGAGATTGAAGTCAACACTCAGAGATAAACTAAGTGCGACAATTATTTTAAAATATTTATTGTTTATACGTTATTTTTTTATAGATACAGAGCTTTTATTTAAATATTTGTATCTATTGAAATAATGTCTAAACAATACACACACACACACACACACATATATATATATATATATATATATATATATATATATATATATATATATATATATATATATGATAAATATAGTTTTATGATAAATATAGTTTTAAAGTTTTCACGCAACATCAAACGACATATTAGGCACAAGAGAAACACTTCAGGAGGCTTTCCTGGACAGCAGCATGTTGTATTTGTATTTAGCGGCATATCAATTTCTATGGGATATTTAATGCCGAAATCTAAATATTTGCTACGCATTTTTTTTATTTTTAGATATTAATCGCTTAATGATACAAATCTTACTAATTACCACATAACTGGGGGAGAAGATGCGGATTAATACCTTTCCTAAAGGCATTTGCGTATAAGTGAATATAACGATCCCAGCTGGAAAGGCAACGGCTTTTCGATTAACAATTCCGAGTTGTTATTCATTACACCACTCGCACATCCAAGATAAACTACATCCGGCAGCAAGGCCTCTGATCGGGAGGTTTTGAGGAGCGTAGAACCACATCTTACTTGCTATTGTTCGCAGATTCACCCTGACTCGGTTTGGTAGCGACAGTTAGGGTCCCAGCTATGTGCAAATAGTTAACACACAAACTGGGGTCAAAACTTTATGAAAGTATAAAAATGGATTTTTATAGTTAAAATACCAGCAATACATTTTTGTCAAATATATATATATATATATATATATATATATATATATATATATATATATATATATTACCAACAATAGATTTAACTCTCGAATAATCTCACTTTACAAAAAGACGTCAATGAAACCTGATCTACAAACTGATTTCTTACAAAGAATACATATTTTATTCATACGAACCTATCCTAAAAATCTTGTCGACATTAAATAACCCATTGAAGTTGATATGCCGTAAAACAAACTAAACCAAACATCAAAGATGACAGCACTTGGTCACCACTTGGTCACCCATCTAGGAACTGAACAGTGTCGCCGTTGTTTAACTTCGGTGAACGTATGGAAACCGGTGTTTCAACGAGTGAACATAAGCCATTGGGCAGCAACAGCGTCCGCATCAGTATCCACATTAGTCTTAGTAGGAAACCCATCGCTTCATCTCCTGGGTCACCATTGACAATTCGTTCACCATCTATCTATTTTCAAGCCATCTCAGCAGTGACCATTTGCTGCAGCACATCGCCCTCAGCGAAATAATCAAGAGAGCTTTATGTTCTGCTGGCATTCCATTCTTGCTAGAATCTGAGAGTCTCAACCTAGAAGATCCTAGGCACCTCAACGACATAAGAGATTTTCCTTTGGCAGGTGGCTAATATCTTATCTGGGACACTATCTGCAGCGACTCTTTTTGTAAATCTGCCCGTATTGTCTGAGTTAGTTGCACGACAAGCGGTGGAGCGAAATATAGCTAAATGTCTAGCAGATACAATTTTGTGCCAGGTGCAAATCTAGATGTCTACCATTATTTGTCGCCAAGATTGTTAATCTTATTCGCTAATTTTGACCATGATATGATGAGATTCGAACCCGTATCCCATGGTCGAAATATTAACGTTCTAACCACTCAATCACGCATCGGTCTAACTTAATCTATTAGATTCTGCTAAATATACTTGATACATTAGATGATGATACAAGAATATAGGATTGCTTAATTACATTAGTGTATTACTCTATGCGATTTTAAAAATATTTTATTGCATGTCTGGACTTGGATATATGTGCTATTATGCTATATATTTTGTCGTGGTCTGTGATATAGAAAGATGTGGTTAAATAAGTGCTCTATATTATATCAGAAAATATAAAAACTGTATTAATTGAAATCTAAAGTAGGATCAGTGAAATGTTATATGAACAAAATAAGTAGTCAAAAAATATAAACATAACAAAAGATTCATAACGCAGTTTAGAGGCTTATTGATCCTAAAATGTTGCTGTTGATAACCGCATTGATCGATTCCATTCTCCGATAGAGAGATCAATGAATTCTGCGGATAATAAGCGTGTTCATCGATGCAGTATTAATTCTACTTTTTTCCCTTTTTACTTCTCAAGGGTTAGGAAGATGAGGGAAAATGGTCGATAGCCTTCAAATATTAGTTCGGGTAAATTAAATGAACTTACTTCAGTTATTTTAGCCAACTGATGTAAACACACACGCATACACACACGCGTCCGGTTCACACTCCTCTCCGGTCTTTTGAACAGCAGTACAGGTTTAATCTTTGTTTCCAGTAACTCCTTGCATCTTAGTGACATTGTCGCCTTGGTGTGTATATATATATATATATTATAATATTTAAAAAAAATATAATTCCTTCGCTACATAAGAGTTCTCATGTTTCAAAAGCGAGAGCCGAGACCCTTAATATAAATTTTAAGGAAGCGAGACCAGACACCTTAATTCAACTTAATTTCAAAAATTATATTATGGGTCTCGGCTCTCGCTTTTGAAACATGAGAACTCTTATGTAGCGAAGGAATGATTTTTTAAAAAAATATTATAATATAAGCTCTACTTCTGTATGGAGCACTGTCTTTTTAAAAATAAAATCAAAAATACTAAGGAACTCCGGATTATTTACCTAACGTGTTCTTGCCTATTTTTCTACATACCTGCACACACACACACACACACACACACACACACACACACACACACACACACACACACACACACATATATATATATATATATATATATATATATATATATATATATATATATATATGTATTGTGTATTTAGGAAGCAATAATTCATTTATGTATGTTTCATTAAAACGACAGACAAGGTACTACGGTTAAGCTTTTTATATAATTTTTCTTGTGTTCGCACAAGAGCTTTCTTTTCTGGACACAATATATAGAATCTGTCCAAATGTTTTATAGTTCCGAGCGCTTTCCGTTATACTTTTAGCCATTATCAAGGATGATTTTATTTTTCAGTTTAAACGAGTGTGTGTGTTAAAAATGTGAATGCTTTGTGGTGTTTTATTTTCCGAATACGCTTAGCACATTGTGGCCTAGTTCATAGTTAATGTTGTTAAGAATTGGCTTTTTTCTTTTTTATTATTAAGGCTTCTATTATTTTTAATCTTTTTTTACAAGTGGATCAGATTATTATATTTGTTTTTTCTGCTCGTATGTTTCGAATGGAGTCTGGTAGGCTTGCGTGTGTGTTTAAATGGGTTCTAATGGAGCTCTGGTCAGATAGGTGTAAGGTAAGGCGTCTGGTTAGGCATGTAGCTGTGTGACCGATGTGTTATTTATGAGTTCGGTTTGATCAGGAACACAGTTCCTTAAGGGGCATTTGAACTCATAGATAATGTTCGTTCGTTGTAATTTTGACTTAGCTGGCGTGTTGTTGTTTTTGAGGATAAGGTTAGCGGTCTGAATTTTTTTATTGCAGATAATTTGATTTTTTTATTCGGGTCGATTGGGATAGTGTGTGTCTTTATAATATTTCTAAGTGAAGATTCATCTTGTTTGTAGTTAATGTGTATTTGGTTTTTGTAGAAAATATTTATGTAATTATTGATTGTATGTTCACTATTATTGTTATTTATTTTAGGGAGAAATAGTCTAATTTGGTGGTCTATAACGTGGTTAGAGAAGCTATTGTTACATAGTAACTGTTTTATATTATTGAGTTCTTTAAGCAAGAGTAGCCGAGAGGATGAATTCTGGTGTGCTCTTTTTAGGAAGATAGAACATTTGGACAGTTTTTACACACTCTGTGTCACAAAAAGTAAGCTCTTGTGCGAACACAAGAAATATTAAATGAAAAGCTTAACCATAGTACCTTGTCTATTGTTTTTAATGAAACATATATATATATATATATATATATATATATATATATATATATATATATATATATATATATATATATATATATGTATTGCGTTCTACTCGTCTGAAGATCGCGACTGCGTGAAATTCGATTAAAGACATGGGCTATCCTTTGTTGAGTGTTGACGATTTGAAGCATTTTTTACTCTGTCTAGATAATCTGGATAGGCTGGTGTTTAACATTTGGTCTTTCTTTCTTTTTCTTTCCTCGTTCAGGATTTTTTCTTGTCTAAGATGTTAGGGCTTCTGGCAATTTGTCTGTTGGTCACGCCGACATAGTTGTTTTTTCTTTATATATATATATATATATATATATATATATATATATATATATATATATATATGAAATAAAGGGTGTTTCATTAACACGGATTATATATAAGGGTGTTTCATTAAGACGAATCAAAGTCAGCAGTAAATAAATCAATGTGATTGGAAAAAATATTTTTATTTCTGTATTGGATCATGTTATTTAAGTTATGGCAATTATATGTGAAAATTAATATCGCCGAAATGTCCGCCAAATCTGAAAGAAAAAAGAAAAAAATCATTAGACGCTTAAACATTAATTTGCATTTAAAATCCGTCCAAGTTATTCGAACACTCTTATGTATTTGTGCGCCTAATACATAAATATCAAATACTATAATTCGATTTTTATTTATTCAAATATTTAAAAAATAACATCTTTATTTTTCGCTGATATTGGTAATAGACGCGTTTCCAAGTAATTCTGACGGACACGCTTCTTTACTTGATCTCTTCCTTACTACCACTCCGGATTTTTCTTCCTATATAGTTGCTCCCTACTTTTGTCATCTCTGACCACACGGACTCTCATCAGTCAAGAACTTCCTATTAATGGCATTGACTTCACTCGCTGATATCCAAAAATTTAAATTCTCAATTGCTCAATATTTCACTCAAATAGTAGACTTCCCCACGCGTTTGCAAAGTAATTCTGACGGACACGCTTCTTTACTTGATCTCTTTCTTAATACCTCTCCGGATTCATCTTCGTGTACAGTTGCTCTGTTCTTTTTTGAATCTCTAACAACACGGTCTCCCATCAGGCAGGAACCCCCTATTAATGGTATTGACTTCGCTCGCTGATATCCAAACATTGAACTTCTCAATTGCTCAATATTTCACTCAAATAGTAGACTTCCCCACGCGTTTCCCAAGTAATTCTGACGAACACGCTTCCCTACTTGATCTCTTCCTTACTACCTCTCCGGATTCATTTTCGTGTACTGTTGCTCTCTACTTTTGGCACCTACGACCACACGGTCTCCCAGTATCGAAGCTTTCGTCTTAGCACGGATATCACTTAGTTAACCCATAATCTCCTCTTTTGTTATTTCCTTTCTTTTTCAACCGCTATAGTCTACAAGAATCACTTCTTCCGGTTATAACAGAGCGATAGGTCCGGCTGCAACAGATGTTTCTTTTTCACCGCTCGTAATGTGTGTAAGCGTGCCCTCAAATAATTAAAGTCATTATTCGCTGATAGAATGAGACGCCGTTATTGCCTCTCATGTTTGGTTCTAGAGATTACTAGCAGCTCTACAAGAGTGTGCCGAGGAAAAGCAAATCCTCAGTCCCTGCACGCTTCCGTCAATTTAAAGTCTCCATGGTTTATGCTCTCATTTCTAAACTAGATCCTCACAACGCCTGCGGATTCTAATGAAATGTCCTCTTGGAATGGCTCCTGTTATTTCCAAACTTTACAATAAATGCCTCACTGCTTCTTGCTTTCCATCTTGTTGGAAGTCATCCCCTGTAATCCTGTTTCAAGAACTTCCGTATTCCTTCTGACCGCCCCCAAATTATCGCCTTATTACTCTCTTTACTCTTTTTGACAAAGTACAAGAGTATCTAATCAACGACGAATTGGTTAAGCATCTTCCTGCTTTCGTTTCGCCAGGTCTACTGATGATGATAACGGACATTTTTGAATTTGTTTATCAAGCTTTACATAAGAACGGCAAATCTCGGACTATCACTTTAGATATCTCAATGACGTACGACATGGCTGTCCTTCTACACAAAACCAAAGGCTACGGTGTTACAGGACGAATATTTGGTTTAATCCAGTCGTTCATAACAAATCGTGTAATTATATTTGTGTTGAACAGGCAGTCTTCTAGATCATTTTATAATAATGCAGGTGTATCTCAGGGATCTCTCCTTGGGTTTACGTTATTTCGGATCTTCATCAAAGACTTTGTCGATGTCATTAGTACCCAACTAGTTATTTATGTAGGCGACACAACGATTTACTCCTGTCTTAGTAGCAAGTCTGGCAGACCAGACAAAGTAAATCTGGCAACTTCTCTCGAAATGGACCTCCAATTAGTGGTTAACTGGGGCAGGAAATGACTTCTAAGTTTTAACGTCTCCAAAACAAAACTGCTTTCATTTAATCACCACATTCTGTCTGCCTTCAGTATGGCTAATGCTAAACTCTAGGGGAGCAACAGATTGCGCTTTCTTGCGCTCACGTTTTCCACTTTTATGAAGTGGAGTGATTATATTGAATCACTTCCAAAGTCTGCTGCAAAGAAAGTTGGTTCACTTTATCGTGCCAAACAATTTTTCTTGTCAGAATCCGTCTTGCACATTTCTAAGTCTACCATTTATCCATGCATTGAATGTTGCTGTCATATCTGGTCTGGTGCTCCCACTATATATCTCGAGATTCTTGACAAAATTCAAAGTCGTGTTAGTAATCCAATCGATCCTGACCTGGCATCTCTACTTCATCACTTTCTCACTGACGTGACGTGGCTTCCCTCTGTCCTTTGTACATTTTCAAGGCAATTCTTCTACGACTTTCCTCTTGTGTGAATTTGGGAGTGCTACTGGATTGGCAACTAGATTTCATCGTTTTTCTCTTAAAATAGCTACATGTAACACTAAGTCCTATTCTAATAGTTTCTTTTCTGTGGAAACCTCTTCCTGTTTGTGTTTCACTGCCACCTACGATATTCAAAAATGTAAATGCGACGACAATCGATATCTGTTTTTCTGAATTTTGTTCTTTATTGTCCATTTCTTCACTTTTCTTCACTAAAATCTCATTCTCTTTCACCCCCTCAGCGTTCATATCAATACTAAATTTTTCTTTTTACTTTAACTGTATCTTTTTTGTTTTTTTTAAATTAGATTTTACTAATTCCAACTCAGTTTTTATTTATATATTCCTTTGTTTTAAAGATTTTTCGTATTCCACATTCTTTCAACGCCAATTTAGCAAGAACATGTGATAGGCTGAAGAAGCCCGGTTCTAATTTGACTGCAGAGGAAATCCATTTTCCTGATGACACTGTTTGATCAGCGAATCATGTCAAAATAAATTTTCCAAATTGACTTATATACTTACCATTACGCAGATATAGCGGATGCATGTACAGTGGCCAAGATGTTAGAACGCTTGCTTTCTGACCATGAGATCATGGTTCGAATCTTAACATGGCTGTTTTGTTAGGATGGTAACTTATTGATTTTATAGGCCTAGTGAGGTGATCCCAGCACGCGGAACCTTTGGAAAGTGCCTGAAAAACATTTCATGTGTTGACCCAAACCCTGTGATTGAAGTTCGGTAGACGAATCTGTTCGTCGGTGTTTGTGTTAGCGCGAAGTTATAAGTCATCGTGACTGAGGGTTTGAGCTCACTGGCCTAAACTACAGGCAGGTTCTGAAGGTATTGAACAGAAATGTGCCTGAGCTGGCGTCTGCAATCGGAATTGTCTAGCCTCTCTAGCAGGCAGACATTATCAAGAATCTCTAAATATATAACAGGAGAACAAAACTAGATGTAGTAACAATATTCAAACCAAGTATGGTAGACCTATAAATATGTAAGATAGATTCCGTCAGCAAAAAATATTCTAGCACAATACAATGAACCAACCTTCTTAACAGCAAATTTAGAAATTGATTCAGTAGAGGAAAACGTTACTGCAAGAAGGTTCACTGAGTCACTGTCTTGTAGGTTAGCATAAGCAATGCTGATAGAAGAAAGAGAGGGTTCTCTCAAACGATTGAAAGAAAGCAGTTTCGTGTTGGAAGCGTTAAAATTAACAATATTCCTTGCCCCAGTTAACAACTTCAATTTCCAATTTCCTCTTTTTAAATTCGGAAATTCAATTATAAATTAAGGATTTTATCAATATAACAAACATTTTGGAAGAAATAAAATTGTTACTTCACTGTCATTTCTTTTAGGGAAAATATAAATTTTCTGAAGATAATATAAAACCTGTAAATATTTTTTATTTATCAAAACTATAAGAAACAATAAAAAAGAAGTGTAATAAGCATTTCTTATAAATGTTAAGTTTCCGATGGCTGAACTCATTTTTTAACTAACGAAATGCATATGTTAATAAAGTAATGTTAACCAATTAATCTTAACCGAATCTTGTGGTCATAGTGACATGCGCATTGCAGCGGATGGTTGAAAATCCTTGGAGGAGTCAAGGGGTTTAATACGGATCGGTGTGTAGTTGGGTTACCATGGAGCCTACTCGGCGAATAAGTTTGACCACTTGAGAACCAGTAATGCCGGACGTTTCGACCACGGCAGACGCAAACTCATATCTGTCAGACAAGGAAAGCTTTACGCTCCCCAGACTGTCGGGCGACAGAAACGGCGAAGTGACCGACGCAATCAGATTCGCTGCTGGTAACGTCCCAAATGACTGGCCCCTCGCGAATAGTAAGACGGTTATGCCACCAAGGCGTTTACCGTCTCCTCGGTTCAGGCTAGCCGTCTCCAACTGGGTGGTAACACCAGCCGCATTGAAACTCTTCCAAATGATATCATTGAAGGTGGCATGTCAATGAATACGGCCTCTGCTAAGGGTGACAAGAGGGGTTTTGTGCCGTATTGGTTGATAATAGCTCCACAGCGACAACCGTGCCTTTCGCATATGCAAAGAACGAGAAACAAAGCGATACTGATGTGTACAGTCATTATTGAAAACAAAATTTTGAAAACAAAAATTCATATCTTTTGATTTTATTCCGATTTATTATATACATGTTTGTTTTAAGATTGTTAGATCTAGTGCTATTCCCTGTTAAGCTTGTTTTCTATAATATCTTCTATATTTTCTATGTTAAACTAAAGGGGCAGAAAAAAGACAAACTCAGGATTTATTGGCTTTTTTTCTTCAAAGAAAATAAATATCTTTCTTTCCGAATATATTACTATTCGCTAAAATTAGAAACTGGCGTGATGATATGTGGATTAGATATAAAAAGAAAATGGCTTGTTTCATTATGTTCTTTTATGTGGTGTGTCTCTCCAGGGCGTATGCGATCATGTCTCTCCACAACTTCCTATCTTTTGTAACTATTGCTATCTCTCCTACAGCCTGTTCATTATGTTAAAATAATAAATTACAGTAAAGGAAATGTAGTAATAAAAGAAATAGAAAAGTTTGTGAAATTATATATATATATATATATATATATATATATATATATATATATATATATATATATATATATATATATCAGTGAGAGAGAGGGGCAAAGTTCTAGAGTTCGTTGCCACCAGCCACTGTAGAGAAAAGTGTTTTCATTTCAATTCGAGAAACTCATTTTTTCAATTATCAGTCTAGTTGTAATAAACCCTTTGATACTTAGTAGTTAGTAAACCTATTGATTAGATTGAATGGTTCAAGTCGTTCAGTCATTAGTCATTGAAGAGCTGAAGCTCTTATAAAAATTCGTTATGACAGACCAACATTGGATTTTGATAACTGATTTTCAAAATTAGAGTAACTATTAATCTTCTAACAAATTTAGTAATATCAATTATCGCATATATAAACTGGAAGAAAGAAAACCGACGTAATATTTTCATATTTAAGAGACTGATTCCAAATTAACCAGTGATTCTATAACCTAGAAATGCATTTTTATGCACAAGATTTTCAGACAGGTAATAGAAAATTGAAATATCCTACAAGGCAATTACTTTCTGAAATTGGCATACTTAGATCAAATCTAAATGAAATTAATTGCTGAAGTCTTGTATTCGCAAAATACTCGTTGTTCATGTCAGATAAACAACTGAGAGACAGTTAACTGAAGTGTAAACAACATGAGTATCGTTTGGTTGAAATATTTGCCTCTATTTTTCATTTGTTGTCACGATTTTCACTAAAAAAAAAGCTCTTAGTGTAGAACGTCTAATAACAAATCAAACACGTGTGCTTAACATTTGTAGCTTTTGAGTCTCGCCAGATCAGCGCCTGAAGGGATGTTTCTTGCTTGTCAGCCGCATTCATAAACACCAAAGCCAAATAAATTAATTTCCGGTCTTACAAATGAGTCTATTATTTTCACAACAAATCTAGCACAAAGCCCTTACATTATAAAGGCAACCTGTTCATCATGTGGTGATAATGATTGAACGAAAAATAATTGTTTTGTTGGCAGTCCTTGAAACAAGCCGAATGTAAGAATTGAATTTTTCCGAGCGGCTTATAATGGTAGTGATATCAGCCGTTTCCTTACAAGGAAACATTAGCATTCATTGACCGAGCAGCCAGTACTGTTTTCTGTGGAAATTTATAAATTTTTTCTCTTAAAACACTTCTTTTAGGAAAACAGGTTTCTCAAATTGTTATATAGGAATAAAGTGTCGCTGCCGACACTGAAGTTTGAACATAGATCGCCAGAGAACAAATCCCATTTCTAATAAGTAGACCACGTCATGATAAAGGAAATGTATATATATACTTACCGTAGCGTCTAATTGATCACAATTTCTATTCTATCCTCTATTACTATACTGATCACTCTTTCTACACTATCCTCTATCTCTAGACTATTCACTATACTATTTTTCTGTACTGATCACTATACGGATTACTATTCGGATCACTATTCGGTGGTTACTTTTCGAGCGTGTATTATCGAGCAAGTACTATTAGTGCGAGTGATATTCGAAGGCGTCTGACACCAGTATTGTTCAACGGCGTTACTATAGTTGTATCTGCGATTACAAAGTTTCTACTACAACGAGAAAGTGACAACGAATATTCGTTGACATTACAAAAGTGGTAACGAGTGTTCGTTGACATCACAAAACAAAAACATCTTTTATCGATCTTTGATGGGGTTTCCTTCCGAACCTTATATTTAAAGTGATGTAGAATGTTAACATCTTGATTATGCCAATATTTCATGTGCTATCCATTTTAGTCGATGCTGTTGTTGGTCGCCCTCAAGTGAAGTGTTTTTTTCTTATTTAGTACAGTTCTTTGTTTGTGATTCTGTAGCGCCAGTCCACAATGTTAAAAGAAGGATTATCTTCGACAAGGCCCTCAAGCTTTACTCGCTCAAAGCCTTTTTTCACCATTGATGGTAAGAAACGGTATATAGAGCTGAGAGTTTAGATATTTCTGAATGGGTTTGGTATCTTGCATGACATCCATATAAAAGTCTTGATCTGATGAGGTTATTTAAGAGCATGACTCGAGTTATCAGGTTGATGTTTTGGTTTTGTAGCAATTTGCGGTGTTGAGTGAAACTACCTCAGACACAATTCAATTTCTTTTTCTCCCATACTGAATTTGTTATAGATGATCGGAAGCTGATTAGGAAAACTGGAACTTACACAACAAAGAATTTCCATCTACATAACAACAAAACCAACATCATTTATCTTTTACAATCTGTTAAATTAGGAAGACTAACATAAGCTGCTTAATCTGATGAAAGACAACCCAAGTGAGATGGGTGAAAAATCATTGATTGAGACCGAAATATAGGGTTACCTCTTCATGGACCGGCCTCGTCATTAATGGCATTGATGTTTGAGTTCTTATAAATGGTAGTTAAGATTTGAAATGAAGATTTTTAAATCAGTTAAGATCGTCTCTCTTAGAAGATGTGCGCTATACATTCTTCTTATCCCCCTAAAACAAAGAAAATAAAAAAACCGAAACGCTATTTCCATCAGTGGAAAATTGTACAACTCACAGGGCTTATTAATTTCAGTCGTTGTGAGTTTTTACATGACGACACGTTCCCACGTGTGGCCCAGGGCTACTGGAGGCTGTATCCGGCTATTTCATCAAAATTAACCGTGTGCACTACTATGATTATCAATATATTCATGTACCTCTTCGTTTTCCTTAACGATTAGCTGTTTTTCTTTCTCTAAAAGCGTTCATGTTTTTTTCTCCTGAAAGAAGACTTTAATTATTTTATGTTAATCATTTGTAATTCTCTCACTTATGTACCCAGTCTTGTGCCTGCTTATTTCTCACTGTGACCAATGGGCCTCAACCAACAAAGCTTCTTTTGCCTCATTCAGAATACTGAGATTACCAAAAGACTTCCTAAAGAGTTACCGATTTAGCTGAATTTCCATTAAGCAAAGACGATTATTATTGTTCTTGCTATTCTAATAAGCATAATGACAAAACAATGAAACACATTGATGATTTTTTCATCAACAAACTTAAGTAACATAATAGAATATTAAATTATTTGATGTATCAGCGTTATCACAAAACAAAACCGACTGAATCGTAATAGTTCATAATCTTGAAGTGGAAAAATAATCACGATGACAAATTGAAATTTTAAAAACAGAGTGGGACATATGTTGTGATTAGGTTCCAATTATCCCTTGACGTTTTCAATAGACGTACATCTCGATATTGTCTCCGGCGTTAAAAATAATGCTTGTATAATTCAGTTGTTTTTTTTTTGCAAATCGTTTAATAACACTAGAAAAACAATAAATACCAATATATTTCTTTGCTTCCGTTCTATGATTTATCAAGTGGTTGTAACAAAAACTTTGCATGTAATCTTAGATTTATTGTAAGAACTAATTACAAGAATAGGGCGTTGCTTTCAAAGAAAAAAAAACATTTTGGTCGACAACATTTTAATGCATGAATTGATAGACTCGCTCCAGAGGGAATATCTCATGTAAAAAATTATAATTTAATCAGAACGTGAATTTGAGGACCCAAACCAGCCATTAACATTTGTAACCTAACTGCAGTTACTGTTCCGCTTAACACCCGACTATAAGCCTGTAACGGATAAGTAAAGACTGTACTCAATTGAGGACAAGGAATTTATAAAATCAGAAGTTACGAGAATGGTGATATTCTAAGCGTGGCTTAGATGTGGCACAAGGCCGAAAGTATGGGGCACTCAGTGAGGATCGAATTCATTACTCAGTCGTAATTGCTCTAGCGAGACAAGCTTTCTAACCATTACACCACGTCGAGGTGCCCTTGGTTTTCTAAGCGTGGCTTAGATGTGGCACATGACCTAAAGTATGGGGCACTCAGTGAGGATTGAACTCACTACTCAGTTGTAATGGTTCTAGTGAAACAAGATTGCTAACCATGACACTACGTCGGGGTGCACTAAGATGTTACGAGAATGCACAGCGAAGGAATCCTCAAAACGAATGATTTACCATGGAAGCCTCAGATATTGATAACATTTTCTGAGAACTACAAATACGGATTAGTAATAGATTACTCCTAAACCATAAATAGGGGTACAGAATATAGTTATTCTGACCGTGCAGCCTATTTCATGTCAGAGCAACCGAGACAATTCCATCGGGAACGAGGAGTGGTCACAAGCCGAACAACACTTTACCACCCTCAACGTAAAAGACGTGATACAACGGCATAATATGGAAAATCTTACAGTTGGCCGCCGCGAATCGCAAATGCCCAATCAACCACTGGGAGAATCGTATTTCAGTGTCGCTGTACGCTACTAGAACTCTGCTAAGTACAACAACGAACGCTATGCCCCCTGAGAGGTTTCCCTATCAGCCAAGAAGCTTGGCAGGTACTTTACTCCCTTCATGGCCCCCGAGATTTGGAACGGTTTTGATAAGACCGATACAATAAACGTGAGCCATTATGCCCTGGTTCGAGACCCAGATGGAAAGGAATCCACTAGTTAAGATTGTGCCCTCCGATAGTCTTGGTAGAGTCTCCTGAGCATTTAGAATATCTTTGCTGTAGAGGTTGAACAAATCTGGAGAGAAGGTACATCCTTGTCTTATACACTTTCTATTTTGGGGTACCTACTCAATTCGTTTACTATCTGTATGCAGAGATCTTTCTCCCACTATACGTTCTTTAAATTATTCTGACACTTTTGCGAATATATCTAGTTTCCTTAACTATTCAAATAGGTCATTGCGTTGTACCTTGTCAAATGATTTTGGGTAATCTACAAAACATCTTTTGCATTTGTATAGATCTCTCTGATATCATTCTAATCATGAATATCACATTTCTTGTTCGAGTATCTTAGACAAAGCTACACTATTCTTGTCCTATTTCCGGTAGAATTCTACTCTGCACTCACTTCATCAGGAGTCGAATAATTAGTCTCGTTATGTGGCTGATTAAGCTGATTGTCCGATGGAGCTCGCGTTCATTTATACCTAGTTTCTTAGGTAATGCTACGAAGATGGATCTGCTGAGGTCCTCCGGTATGTTGCAATTATCGTATATTTCGTTTATCACTTCTGTAAAAC
This sequence comes from Acanthosepion esculentum, assembly GCA_964036315.1. NCBI lineage: Eukaryota > Metazoa > Mollusca > Cephalopoda > Sepiida > Sepiidae > Acanthosepion > Acanthosepion esculentum. The sequence continues at coordinate 77,729,517 of OZ038480.1, forward strand.
TTGCTCTTGCCGAAATCGTCCAAGGTGAGCATCTCTACTACGTTCTATCCTGACCTTGCTCATCTTGCCCAATGCCGATCTTACTTCAGACTCTCAGGCCTTCCATATTTTTGTGTACTGTAGGTTGTTCTCTATCATCATGAAATAGTTCTTTGACGTATTCGCTCTGTCTTTGGAGTAGTTTTCTGTCATCATTATTCCTTCCTTTACTTTCGTACAGCCTGTTGATGAGAATACCATATGTCCTGTTAACTCTTATTCTGCTGTGCATACTTGCTTTATCTGTGCTTCTCATCCTTTCTATTTCCGTGAACTTTTCATTGAGTCATTCCTTTTTCGCATTACTTCATAGGTTTCTAATGTCTGTATTTAGTAGTCTGTATTCTTGTCCATTCTTCGGCATTGTATGTTGACACTTTTTCATCATGTCTAGAATTTCATCTGTTTCTTTCCTTGTCTCATTTCCCCTGTGATGATCTCATTCGCCGACGTCACTAGTATTTCTCTCGATGCATTCAACTTTCAGATTATAATCTCATCAAAGTTATATTTTTTTGACTCTGTAGAAATCGGAGAGCCGAGTTCGAATTCCAGTAGCATCCATTTCATTCACTTACGTGCTAATACCCTTAGGAAAGGTATTAATCCTCTTATTCTACCTCCAGCTATGGGTAAATAGCAAGACAAACGCTGACCCAATCATTCTAACAATATTCCTTGCACCAAAACGACATATTCTTACATACGTTTCTCACCACACCCACCATAATACCTCCATGTCTACATGAAAATACTAACTTGTTCCCATATGTACAATATATCGTCTGTGGGGTAGGGGGAGGGGAATAAAACAACAATTTTAAAAATCTTTAAAACTAGCCCCAATGAGTATTTACAGTATGAACTAATAACTATTTACAAGAAATTAACAAAATCATGTTAGTAATAAAAAAAAAACCATAATCTCTAAATGTGGCAGAAACATCATTTAACTGAACGAAATCGATTCGGGGCTAAAATAAAATAAAACATTCATTCATCCTAAGCACTCACACAGACACACTCATTCAGACACAACAACAAATACGAAAACACACACGCGGATCGAAAGACGCCCCGCATCCAACAGAGAACTGACGTCACTAACCACCTAACCAGGGATGGGATGGGGAATTAAACTTAAAGAAAAATAGGGACAGAAATAAAAGGGGCCAATGAGCATACATACCCTAGCTAAGTTTAATAAAAAAGGAAACTAAAGATCAAAACTAAACCTAAGCTAAGCTAATTTTCGGATTTGTTGCCAGTGTTCAACCCTGGCAAGCTAAATCCTGATGCCTAACTGGCATCAAAGTGCCACTCTAGGTCAGCCACTTTCACACGACACAAACGCGCAAGATTCACCCACCTTTTGCCGAATTCTGATTAACTGAGTCGCCGCCTTTCCTACCTAATCTTGACTTTAAGCTGATGCTTAAAGTACAAGATCAGCTGGGAAGAAGTGAACCTCTCGCCATCATAGAATCCTTTCTGACGTGTCGTCCAAATAACGACTCATAACACCTAGCAAGCATAATAACACATAGTGTTCATCCTTCGTCAACGGCGGAGCCACATTGCTACAAACAGAAGCGGCCTCAAGGACAAAGAACTTTCCAAGCAGCATGCGAACCATGAGGCCTTCAACATACCTGTACAACGGCGCTACCACCCTGCAATGAAATAAGGCGTGACCAATGGTCTTGACTTCCCCACTACAGCGGTGGCAGTTTTGATATTTCTCCAAGCCAGCTGTGCAAAGTCTCTTGGCGACCCAGAGGGCCCCACGCGATGCCGCATTGTTATTGAGACATTTCAACCCGGGCACCCATATTGAGCGAGCCTCCCGCTTCGTAAGACCGAGCTCGTCAATCAGTTCATCACGAACGGCCCCACTAACTAACACCTGATATAATGCCTTACGAGACAACGCCTGGAGAGGCCATCCAACGCCCCTAAGAGGAGTTTCAGCGCATGACGACATTCACGGTAGAAGGAGCACTCGACTTTGGGTAAACGGTGGACCTCCTCCTCGCACGAGTGCACACTTCTCAGAGATTGGAAGTTCTTACGGGCGTCTTCCTTCCAGAAGGCACCCACCTCATCCGATTCGTGACACATTCGATCCGATGCGAAGCATATATTGACGAATCTCAATGCTAGGCATACCTAGACCGCTTTCAGACGGATGAAGACAACAGATCTTCCGAGAGACTCTGGCGGCCTTGCCTCCCCACAAGAAGAAGAACAAGAGCCTCACTAACGCCAGTAAAATGTCAGAGGGAAGTGGAAGCACAGAGAGTCGGTAAAGGAGAATCGGGTAGATGTGGGAAACACATACTTCCGCCCTCCCCTTTAAGGAAAGATTCCTCCGAGACCACAAATTAATTGCGAACATATCCCCACCGCTTTTATCCTTACGTAACAACTTGATTACGCCCCTGGTGAAGCGTTGGGGTATAGACCCCTGCTTCATCCAGTTGCCGAAAATAAGTGCCAGCAAGAGAACAAAAACGGGCGACTGCCTCAAGTACACTTCGTACGGAAGACCATCTAATCCTGGAGATTGTCCAGGCCAACCTGTTTCAGCGCATCCCGGATTTCCGACTCTGTGATGGGATCCTCGTACCTAGCCGCTTCAGCTGCCTCCATGCAGGGGAAGTCAGCTAAATAGGCGTCGAAATGAGCAGGGCTCAGACCGGGCTCCCTGGTGAAAAGTTCCTGAAAGTACTCACGAAAAGCCTTACATATGCCCTCGTTTGTAGTCACGGTCCGCTTATCCGGCAATGTGACGCATGCAATATGTCGCATAGTTGCACCCCGAACCTCCTCTGCACGCAGTTAAGCGGCCATATTCGTAGCCTCAGAAGACATTCTTTTTAACCTAGCCCTAACTAAAGCTTGATCCTTCTTGATAAGCAAGGAGGTCAACTCTGCCTTAGCTAAAACTACGTCCCCACTATCACGGGATTTAATCGCCCGATCGACTTTTTGCTCACAAGCCGTTTGCGCCGCTAATCTATCTAGATTGAGCCAACGACTATAATCAGCAGCAAACGTTCTAATTTTAGATTTGAGTTTGTCCCACCAGGCATTTCCCACCACAGCTCCCGTCAGTCCCCTCTGTATCATTAGTAGCATTGTCCCGGAAATCTTGCTCCCCAAATAATGAGCAGTTCGATTTCCAGTAACCAGCCATCTTAACCTTAGGCTTATCTAAGTTTACACGGATTAGCCTATGACCCGAATAAACTATATAATGGAAACTTGGACACCCTAAGAGCCCTACATCGACTCTCCTAACTAAGACTCGGTCGAGGTAGCGAGAACGCACCTCGGTAGCCGAGCCGCCACTATTAGTTCAAGTCCACACTACCTCCCGAGGGTGTTAATTTCGGTACTTATCGACAAGATCAAACTATGCGATCTATAACGGGGTCAAGGACGGCATTCCAATCGCCCGCTAAAATTACCCGACGAAATGACGCCAAGAACGGCTCGATCTGCCGAAACAAAGCAGGCCGCTTAAAATGCTTATTGGGCGCATAAACCCCAATGAGACGTAGAGCCTCATCCTTTATGATAACATCCAGCACACAAAGTCTGCCCGCCGGATCTGCGAAGACAAGAGCACACGCAGCCTTTAAAGACTTGCTCACTAGCCAGGAGACACCCCTCGAGCGTCCATCATAACATGCTGAATAGAGGGAAAAACCCCTAGACAGAATTCTCTCATGATCGCGAGAAGAAAAGCGGGTCTTTAGCACACAACATACATCCACCCCGAGGCGCTGAAGGTCACGATAGAGCCTCGCCCTTCGAGGCCCCGGACATTCAAACTAGCTAACCAGATAGACATTATCAAACCTATTAGGGTTGCCTACCTGAATTAAACATAAGGATACCGACAGCAACTCCCACCGACCCGTAGACCATCTCAGTTTTGATTGTGCCGTCCTGAGAGAGACCGCCTATATCCCACGGGAAAGTCAATTTTAGTTCTCTATATAGGGAGGGGTGAACAAAAACTTGTACCCTCCCAATACAAAATTGTTTCAGCTTCTTCAATTTGTCGTTTTCAACAATAGCAATGGGAGGGGACATTTTGAAAGATGCTTATTTCCTCGTCGAGCGTAGCCCAAGCGAGTTTAGCCCCCGTCCCAGTTCTCATGACTGTTAGCACTCTTTGTGCTTCAGGAAAGTTTTTGTGGTCTTCTATGTCTTTAGCTGCAAATTGTTTTATGGAGAGGAGATATCTTAAGTCTTTTATCCCGTAATCCCGAGCTTTTTCAGCTTGGGCAGGGGTAATACGACATATCTCTTCACCTGAGTTGTATATATGTTTTTGAGTATTTTTCCTTTTTTCTTTAGTGTCTTGAGTGGAGCTTCTTAGTCTTTTGTTGAGAGGTGGGAGCATTTCAAGTGTTTTAATAGGGGAGGGATGGAATACGATTTGTCTTAAAGGGCTGGTGTCTCTACTGAGAGGGGTTGAGGGATGGGAAGAAGATGTAGAGGGAGTGGCCTTTTTCATTGGAGAAGTCTTCTTTGGACTGGGTTCTCTACTAAGAGGGGATGAAAGAAGGGCAGAAGATGTAGAGGGGGTGGCCTTTTTAACTGAGGAGGAGTTTTGTTTATTTAGTTTTTCTTTCAGCTTTTGGATTTTCTGTTTTTTCGAAGCCAGTGTCGTACGTTTTCTGTAAATCTCTTTGAGTAGATTTAGAGACCGGGGCGTCGCCCTTAATGTTGACAGAGGGAATGGGACTGTTAGTGTCTTTCGCCCCAAGGGCTTCAGGGGACTGAGGACCCGCTGTCTGGTGCTTCCCTCTGCCCTTGCCAGCAACCTGCCATTTTCCCTCTTCCTTCTCCACAACTGCACGAGCAGCTGGCGAAGGTTCTTCGGGGAATGGGGACTTCGATGTAGACCCAACCGGGGGTTTTACCACACCGGTCCTGGAAGCTGGCATGCCCATTACAAGCGTGGCGGAATCTAAAGATGCGGTCAGAAGGGTATTTTGGATGACTGGGGCCTGACTTCCAGAGGTAACCACACTCTCCACACTTCCAACACACCGGTTTGTGGCCAGTCACGATGACCGGCAGCTTCAGGCTCCCAACAATTGGGGATGGAGAGGAAGGCTTTTCGATCTAACATGATGTCAAAACTCCATCCCCAGGTCAAACTATCGCAGGAAGCACGTAGTATTTCGCCATACTGCGACAAGAAAGCCGCCATGTATTCCCCGATAAACTGAGGAGGGTCCACGTATATCGCGACGCTGGTCCTTCTCCTTTTGCTCGATACTCTTATCGACTACAAAGACTGACACTATTCTTTTCTCGATTTTCTTGGGGTCCTCCAAGAGCCCACCTTCTACGACAAGGTCATTACTGGCTTCTACGTTCTGGCTCGTTTCGGCCTCTGTAGATTTGGAAGCTTTTTTTAAAGCATCTACTATCTCTTCGTTTGTTGGTACCCTAGCCAAGGCTGGATACTCCTCAATGTCATCCTTATCAGGCGGTTTTTTTTTGGGTTAAACAAATGCTTCTTCACGGATCTCCTGATGGAAGCCATTTTGGGTTTCTTTTTTACCACTAAGAAAGAAGGTACTTTTTTTCCCTTCTTCTCCATTTTAAAAAGGAAGGGGAGGGGTGAAAAGGGGAAAATAGTTAATAAAATCTGCCTTAAAAGCAAGGAGAAAAAGGAGTGCAGACAAATATAATTAAAACAACAAGGTTCACGAGACAATAATAAAACAGACAAGAAAAAATAAATAATACAAAAAGGGTAAAATTAAATAAACAAGTTTCGCTTAACAGCGAGACAACAAATTTAATAATAAACAAAGGTCGACAGACGAAAAAAATTAAAACAATATAAACAAGTTCGCACGTAAGCGAGACTACAAACACAAAACAGAAGGACGTACAAAAAGTTTAAATAGACAAACAAAGAAACAAGGTTCGCCTAAAGGCGAAACAAATTAAACAAATTTAAACAGACAAAAGAAAACGTAAAAAAATAGACGTACGATAGACGAGAACAAGTGAACAAGATTCGCCAAAAGGCGAAACAACAAATTTAAAACAGTCACAAAAACGAAGTAAGTAGAAAAGATTAAAAGGACGACAGACAAGAAAGCAACAAATTACACAATAAAATGAAGAGCTAAAAACGAAAAAGTACAAATAAAATACGAAACGAAAAATCTAACAATTTACAATATGGATGCCGATAAAAACGGTCAACCCTAAAACAAAACGATAAACAAAGAAAGAAAAAAGAACGGACAGAAAATACAAAATTAAACACAACATTTACAAACAAATATATTACAGAGGAAATTAACAGCTAAAACACAGAACTTAACGGATATTCAAAAGAAAAACACAGAAATAAAGCAACACGTAATAATAAACAAAGAAAATAAAGTCGAATGGAAAACGTAGAAATGAAAATAAACAGATAAACTCTGGGAAGGGGGTACGTGAAGATAAATAAATTCAAAAAGTCAAAAATAAAACGTAAAAGAAAATCAAACAGTTAAATAATAAAAGAAGAATAGCAAAATAAAATAAAAAGTGGGGAGTGTAAGGAATTTGAAAAGGAAAATTCAAAAATTTACAAAATAGTAAAAAACGAACGTAAGAAAAACAGAAAAAATAAATCAAAAACTTAACTAAATAACGGCAGGTAAACGGTTCAAACGATTCTCAGAGAGACAAAAAAGGTCAAACATGGTCCAAAATTTTTGTTCGACTGAGAATCCAAGGTTCGCGTATAGTGTCCTTTTATAGTTCCAGTAAACAGAAATAGCTCTCTGAAAGAAGAGAGTAACAAAACAAGGGGAGGCCACATTTGATTATTCATAGCAGGCATTTTTGTTTAATAACCTCTCTGACCGATTTTTAAAAAACTTCAGATTAGATCCATTTATTGTTATGAACCCAAGGATTTTATTGGTAAGTGAGTGTATTAATGAAAATAAAAATGAATGAATAAAAACGGCTTTACTATTTCGCGCACCCGCACCCAATGTTGCGCCACCTCAATTAATATTTTTCAGAAATTAATTGTGATAAACGAATTGTGAAATTTAAAATACTCAAAATGCTGCTAATTTAATCTAAATGTAAAATTTTGATGTTTAAAACTTTAGCCTATCGCATTTTTTAAAACTAAATCAAGTTATTAGTACTAAAATAAAACAGCTTAACCTTTTATAATAAATTATGGGTTTTAGTCTAAAAACTTACCCCGCCTCACATTTTAAAACTAAATAAGAGTTTTAGTGTTTAAAAATTTGCCCGCTTCGGAATTTCATATTAAAATAAGGATTTGATGCTTAAATATTTACCTCGCCTCATATTTTTAAACTAAATCAAGAATTTTAGCGTTTACAAATTTACCCCACCTTATAGTTTCATACTAAGTCATGAGAATTTTGCTATGGGGTGAAAAACTAAGGTTAAGACGTCCTTCCAGATTTAGATCTCTTGCTCTGGTTAAATTCTTGATTTCACTAAGAAATATGAGGATGGGTAAAGTTATTAACACTAAAAACTATTGCTTTCGTTTTAAAAATTAGTTTTTAGAATATTGCAACCTTCAGAATTCGTTGGGATCAATCAATTTCTAATATTTATTGTGGCAGGGTGAGGCAGCTGAAAAGAACAAGACGTGAGCTATATGCATAACAATACTCGATACTCAAATGTCTTGTGCAGAATTATCCATCTGAGAAACTTGTTAAAAAAAGGTTACTTCAATTTTATCAACTTTAACACTTTATATCAATAATGTTTCAGTATTACGGAATTTACTCGTACATGAAAAAATAATCAGAAAAGGAAGAGGACTTGAAAGACCTACTGACAGATTTGAGGTGATTTCTCATTAAAGTTGAAAAATGACAAATATCTTGAGCGAGGCTAGAAGACGATACGAAGGTATTGGACACAACAAAGTAAAAAGGAGTCAACATTAGTCAGGATCATCGAGTCAATGCGAACGATCCTTTCATAGTATGTGCCCCACCAGTTTTAAATTCAGAGTTTTCCTTCTCCTAAACTGGTTGTCACCCAAGTCTATCATACTATTTAATCCATAGCTGATGGGAGAAGAGTTGGATTCCTACCTTTTTCCCAAGGTAAGTGAATGTAATGAACTCGATTAAACTTCTAACTCGTCTCTCCGATTTCTCAATCTGAGCCGCAATCAATTACTTTACCGTGCATCCATACAAGGAACTCCTTCAAAAATATTCTGATGTTTGGTTAGATTTTGAGAACAGGGTCGGACCGAGAGCTTTTCAGCACCGCTTTGTAAATATACTCTTATATGTTTCTACATTTTCTTTTAAAACATTGAACAGATTAAATAGACGAATCACAAATTCATTTTAAATAAATTAATTTCGTTTAATCATTGTCTATAGTTCTTTAAAGTTCAGACGCCAGTGGTTTGAATGTTCCTGTGGATGTTTTAATTCTAATCCTGAAGGAATTCGTATTCAAAACTTTTCAAATCGATTTAAAAAAAAACAGTTAAACAATGAGAATGCAATGAAAAACATTTACTGTTTTTTTGTCACATTCTCAGAGGTAAGATCTTTTCTATGTGGCTATTTACTAAACTTAAGTTAGTCTGACACAAGTTTATAGTTATGTGACGCCTGTCAAAATCGGGCTCACTACACAATAATAAAGGCCGGCTAGACTGGCGCATTAAGCATTACTCTATAGCAAAAAGCGCCCGACCAGCATATATATATAAATACATATATATATATATATATATATATATATATATATATATATATATATATATATATATATATATATGAGAGAGAGAGAGAGAGAGAGAGAGAGAGAGAGAGAATAGAATGGTCAAACTCGAGGATATTTTCTGACTTAATTATTTGAACATTATGAAACATATAGGATGTTTCATAATGTTCAAATAATAGTTTCATCTGGCATTCAATGAAATAATTTTATGCGATTGTGCCAGCATTCCTAATTCTCAGGAAAAATCTATGCACACAATGTGTCACTAACCTAAAATCATTAGGGGGCGAAGACCAGCGCGGCATCGTCGTTTAAAGAAAAAAAAGACCCATAATGTTAGAGGATTTCGTCTGAATCAATGAGAGAGAAAGAAAGATATAGATGGTGAGGCATAAAATATTTTCGATACGTCTTTTGAATTGTTTGTAAACATTTAAGAGAAACCAATAAATAACCTGCTATATTTGTTAGTTATGTTCAGTGTTTGTCACTGACTTCATTAAGCAAGAAGCACTTGATAACCTTGTTACGATATGATCACGGAGATATAGGGCGAAATGTTAATTCATATATTTGCGATGTGCTTACACACCGTCGCGCTAAGATTATTAATAGTCAAATGTTCATTTTATCTCCCCTTTTACATCGGCGTTTAAACCCAGATGTTGGGGTTCACTGACTACACAGTTTAGTTTCCTTTTCTTTCTTACACTATTTCTTTTTTCTTTTTGTCTATATTTTTTTCTTTTCGTGATTTCCTATAAATACAACCTGTGGTGAGTAATGCCTACACTATTACAAAGATTGTTGCGACCTACAAAGTTACAACGCCAGGCACAGTCCTATTCTATAATTGGTTTTCATTGAGTAACCGACGGAATTTGTCCGGTGGAACTTGTCCGGATAAATGTCTACAGTCTACTTCGTAAACTAATTTTAAGTGGTCAATGTCGACAACTCAATATGGATCAGTATATTTAAAGGAATATGGGAAATTTCTACGGGTAGCTTAGATGTTGCACAAGGCCGAAAGTACAGATCACCCAATGAGGGTCGAACATACTACTCAGTCGTAATTGTTCTCGCACAGTGGTTCCCAAACTTTTTTTTAACTGTGACGCATTTTCGGAATTAAAATTTGCTCGCCCCACACCAAAATTTATGTGATAAAAAGTTAATTTAAAAATAAACAAAAACAACGATTAATAGTGCGTTAAATATAATATATATAATATAATATATAATATATATAATATAATATATATAATATAATATATAATATATATAATATATAATATATATAATATAATATATAATATATATAATATATATAATATAATATATAATATATATAATATAATATATAATATATATAATATAATATATAATATATATAATATAATATATAATATATATAATATATATAATATAATATATAATATATATAATATAATATATAATATAATATATAATATATATAATATATAATATATAATATAATATAATATATAATATATATAACACAACTTATACTATGATTAAAGTGCACAAATTTAACGAAAGGTACAAGCTTGTTTTTGACGAGTAATTTCAATTATATTAGGCCTAATTTGAGATCAACAAATTCTCATCACCTCATCAACACAAAGAAGCCTTTCCCTTTTTTAGGTTTTTGATATTTGGCAAAACTGAAAATCCTTGTTCACAGCAATATGTCGTAGAGAACTGTTGAAGAAGGAATAATGCTTTTGAAGTGACACATGGGTATTGTTTTTGGCTAGAAGGGTCCAGTGGTACGCACTTTTATTTCATTTTTAAGGTGCGATCACTCGAAATGTTTGCCAATTCTTCCTCCTCATGACAGATCTAAACAGCTTGAATTTGTTAAAAAAAACTCAAGCAGCCCTATGGCAAAGAACGTTCAGAGAAAGAGAGAGAGAGAGAGAGAGAGAGAGAGAGAGAGAGAAAGAGAGAGAGGGGGGATTAAAAGGAGATAACTGCGAATTCAAAACCAGAACATTATCATTGATAACTCTCTTATCCAATTTACAGAGCCTAGTTACTATATTCTTAATACTTGATATAATGCAAAAAATATGACACTGATAAAATTGGTCAGTAATTGTTTATAACTATACTGGGGTTCATGCATGCAATTACAAGTAATCCATAAAAATATTTTAAATTTTGAAAGCATATTTTTTGCATATGAATCTTTTGAAACTGTTTATAAATCTTTGATTGTCTTTCAATCATCCCACCTCACCTGCTATCCTCTTCCGTCGCACCTATGAGGCGCGCCGCACCGTTTGGCAACCACTGCTCTAACGAGACAAGCTTGCTAACCATTACTCCATGATATATGTGCCCATATTTAAAGGAATATGGATCTACATCAAAATGTAATACAAATGATAACAAGAATCGTTTCATGAAATTTATTTGCTGAATGAAAAGAAATTAAGTGTGAATTTAGTGTGTAAAATGTTTGTAAATCGAGCCCATGCTTTCATTAAATGATTTCCACTGTCACCCGAAATAAGACATAAAACAGAAATACATAAAAGAAAACGACGATGCTTGCTGAGCATATTTTTACAGTAGAAAATTAAGCTATTTGTGCGCGTATTTCACGCTTTAAAAATGGTGAGCTCACTTAGAAAAGAGGATTGGTGGCGTCGCGAGAAGCTGAGAGATAAATGCTAATTGAAACAAGTGTTGAATTCAATGTCTCGGTCTGGTTTTCACTGCGAGTCAGAGATATGATTCCTTGACACTGTGATCAGCGAACTGTTATCGTTCTGCCCTGCACAGTGACGCGTAGGAAATTGTTCGATGCGCAGCGACACGCTTCAATGCTATTCAACTTTCCAAAATACTTGGACTATGAAATCTTATAATAAACAGGTGTGGATATCATCTAAATGTAGTGTACCCTACTGCACCCTCACTCACACACTTTTTCTTTCTTTCTTTTTCTTTTCTTTCTTTCTTTCTTTCTTTCTTTCTTTCTTTCGTATTGGTAAACCGATTTGTGCTGCTGCAATATATTACTCCTCTAGGACAGGGGGAAAAGCAAGGTTTTAGATGTGTTGTTTTACGGGAAGGCAAATGAATGAAAACAGCACGCACGCACATACACGCATATCTACATGCCTACAGTTCTGTATGCTGATTTTCCGAGCGTAGCTTAGATGTGGCACAAGGCGGAAAATATGGTCGTCCTGGTTATGACGATAAACTACATCCGGCAGCAAGGCTTCTGATCGAGAAGTTTTGAGGAGCGTGGAACCACCACTTATTCCCAAGTCCACCCTGATCCAGGGTGATACCGCCTGTTAGGGTTCCAGCTATGGGCAATTAGTGAACCACCAAACTGGGGTCCAAACATGAAAATATAAAATAATTTACAAAAAATTATCAGTAATACATTTTCATAGAAAAAAAATAAAAAATAAAAACCATTACCAGCAATACATTTTTGGAGAAAAAAAAGCTCACAAAATAAAATTTAGGCATTAAATAACCCATAAGGAGTTGATATGCCGTTCAACAAACAAACCAAACCAAACCGAAAATATAGGGCGCTCTACAGATCTCTATGTGTGTAAATCAGAAAAAAGATAGAATATAAATGTATTGTGTGTATGCTGTATGACTCAGAGAAAAGTACACTTATTTTTAATGTTGAGTGACTTCTGTAAAAATGAATATTTTTTTTATCTGTTTGTTTTACTCAACACAGAAAATTGTTTTCTATAGCCACCTAAATTGTTTAGGACTTAAATCCACAGTATTCCAATAGTTCTCTTTTGAATAAAGGCCGCCAAAAAGCAACATCTGCGCGGACGAACGTCGGTGATATACAAGAGCGGCATGTTGAAGGTTATGTACCCTAAAAATATTCTCGTAACGGAGAAAAATGTATTCTTTATTCAAATAACTCTGTTTAACAAATGTAATGCATCGGTCTGTTAAATAAACTCATAAGCCGTAGCTACAAACGATATCTTCATTAAACATGTCGGCGCAGAAATTACTTTTTAGGTGACGATAGAAAACAATTTTTTTTGTGGAATGAAATAAACAGGTTCAAAATAACTTATTTTCCACGATAGTCATTCATTTTTAGAAATGAGTGTAGTTTTGCGGGTTATACAGTCATGTGTATGTATATGATAACAAGCAGGGATTTTTTTTTCTCTGATGATGGCCATGGTGTCCGAAACTAACCGAGGAGCCTAACTGAAATAATAAAACAAAAAAAATATTAATATACAACCTAGTATGTCTGAAAATTTTAATTTTCTAATATGTTTTGTTGCTCAAAACATATATATATATATATCATGTGAAAGGATGGCTCTAGTCGTAACCGGAGTTTCACACGATCATCAGACGACTTGAACGGCGTTCAAACATCCTTTCATATTATTTAATGTTGTTAAGTGTTTTTTGCTCGGTTTATGCAATCTAGGCTTTGAGCACTTTGTTGAGTAGGTAGGTAAGTTTGCCTTAGAACTTTTACACTTTCTTTTTTCAGTATTGTCGGTTTTATTCGTGACTGTATCTGGATAAGAGTTTTGAGTTTGGTGAGTTATCCGTTGGTTCCATCAACGGTTTTTGTTTTTCTTATATATATATATATATATATATATATATATATATATATATATATATATATATATATATATATATATATATATATTTATTTATTTATTTATTATAATTTTATCATATAGACAAAACCATTTTACTCACTACAAAGATGCAACTTGGTTTCAGTGCATTTCAACTGGACATCGACGGGTGAGAGTCGAAAATGGTTATGAACAATCCTGCTTGTAGGCAAGCCGGATGTGAAACGTCACTTCCTTTTTCCCTTTGTTTGAGAATAAAAATATACATACAAAAAATATATATAAGTACCTGGGTGAAACAATAGTGGTTGTTGATAGCATCGCATCGGATACATATATATATATATATATATATATATATATATATATATATATATATATATATATATATATATATATATATATATACGGTATCCCTAAAGTCTGGACACAGGCAAAAAATGCATATTTTCAAGATATGAAATTTTCAACATATTATTGAATTGAAATATTAACAAATGACATTCAATATGATTTCGATCGTTTGTGATGCAAAGTTTGATGTGCTTTGCAAGATTCGCGTGAACACGATGCAACAACTTTTAGTACACTCTTTATGATTTCAATCAAGTTTGTTGCATCTGTGATTTTCATTGAGTACACCTTCTCCTTTAGCATACCCCAGAAAAAGAAGTCAATTCTTTCTTCTTTCAACAAAATCATCTATAATCTGTTGAGGTAAAAATATAGTTAATTATATTTCCTATGTGTCTAGACTTTAGAGACATCCTCTCTCCTTTTCTCTGTATATATATATATATATATATATATATATATATATATATATATATATGTGTGTGTGTGTGTGTGTGTGTGTGTGTGTGTGTGTGTATTGTAGGCGCATATGTAAGTTGTGTATGTATGTATGTGTATATATATGTATGTATATGTATGTGTATATATATATGTGTGTGTGTGTATATAGGTGTATTCGTAAATTTAGGTAGGTATGTTTGTATATATATATATATGTGTGTATATGTGTGTGTATGTGGGTGTATATATGTGTATATATATATATATATGTATATATGTGTATATATGTGTGTCATGTATGTAGGATTACATGTGGTCTGTGTATGTAGATATGTGTATATATAAATGTAAGTATTTGTGAGTTCGTATATGTAATAAGTGTGAATATATGTAAAATATAGTAATATAAATACGTATGCAGGTGTAGACATTTATGGTTAGAGATCATTTTTTGTGTATTTATATATATATATATATATATATATATATATATATATATATATATATGGAAAGTGTTCTAAGGGAAGGACTTGGAGTTCGTTTATTAACGTTTTATCTTGTTTTCTCTTGATATTCTCTAGTTAAAATTGCGAGATTAATTTTTTTTTTAGTCATCTGGTGGTGGTTTCAGTTTGAATTGATAAATTAATTTAAATTTAAATATATTACTCTTTAACTATCAATATTGATAGTAAAATGTTAAAATTAGAAATATTTGTTTTGATATTTAAACACTTAAGTCATCACCTAACGTTAAACATTAACTGTGAAATTTATGGAAAAATTTAAATAGATATAAATATAAATATGTGTAAAGATTTGGAAAAAATATATATGTAAGTATTGATATATGAATATACATAGGTGCCTGTGTATATCGATACATGTGTGTGTGCCTATGTGTGTAATAGCACATGTAAATGAACGTATGTATATATGTGATTTACATAGGTGTATGTGTGGTATACGTATATGATAAAACAAAATCTTTAATATTGCCTTCAATTACTACTCCATCTTAATTTAAAACCTAAACTTTAAGTAAAAAAGATTACCCATCTAAAAATAGTGACAATTTACATTGATTAATTAGATTCAAACTGATAGAGATGTTACCTTAACAATCATTTACAATATTGATAGATTAATATAAGTAAACTATTATACTTTAAATAATTTTTTTAATGTACTTTCTATGAATGTGTTTTTAAATATACTATTTAACTCATATTAAATCCCTAAATTATTTGTAAAAAGAGTTAAAAATTTAAATTGCTAGCAAACATCAAATTAATTTCTTCGGTGATTTAAAAAAATTAAATTACTATCAAACATTAAAATCTTTTTTACATAAATTGCTAAAAAATATCACTCCTCCTATCTCTTGGTAAATCCTAATGACAGCATTTTTCTCTTTGCTTCCCCCTTCCTTTTTTAAAATTTTTTTCTCTCTTCTCCCCCTTCCCTTTCAATATATCACTTCCGTTAAGTTAACCGATTAAAAAGGTCTATGTCTGGTCCCTCCTCCCCTCATACTGAGTATGATGGATAGAAATATTAAAATAAACTATCTCTAAACTCTATCATGTCTCTCACACCACCCCTCATTACCCTCTCTGTTAAATTACATAAACTTAATACTACCCGTCAAAAGTGTAAATGTTCATTTCATTTTTCGTTTCACCTTTTGGAAGTGCAGTCTGATGATCCTACGTCCTTTAAAAGGGCTAAGGTGAAATAAATTATTACATGGAGCCTTAAAATGGTCTGTTTTTCTTTAATATATATATATATATATATATATATATATATATATATATATATATATATATACGTGTTTGTGTGTATGTATATGTATGTGCGTTTGTGTGCGTGTGGAAGATTAAATATGCAAATATATCTCATAGACTCATAGTGGGTAAGCGAATGATAAAATGAATGTCAAAAATCTAGTTCGTGACTAGTTTCGTTTTGTGAATAGCGGTTTTATTGATGGCGTCAGTCTTATGAGATTTGGGTGGAAAAATGCGTTTTTTTGGTTTGTCTTCTCTGAAAATGTCTTGAAACAAGTCCTTTCCAAAATATTTTACTTAAACAATCAACAAATTCCCGATATATCCACCGCGAAACATTATCAGCGGGGCTTGTAAATAAACTAAACAACATCTAATATTTAATCGAATTTGCTCACGAAACAACAAAAACAATACATTTCCATTTCATGATATAGTATTTATTACATTAAACTGATATCGATGTAAAATTAAACCTATCTTGGAAATCCACTAACGAAAACGATCTGATCTTCTATTCATGCTACAGCACAACAGTAAAAGAAATGCGTAATAATTTTAGGTTTCTACTTAAGAGCACCAAGAATGTGCAGTCCTGAATATTTACACTATGAACAAAAATATAATGAAAATCTTTTAAGCTCCTTTAGTATCCTAATTATTTCATATGTAAGGCGAAAAGGATGGCTTACAAAATCAACAAAAAAAGAAAACAATACAAATAACCTTGATAAACCTAAACACATAATATGACTTATCAACTCAATAACGACAACATTTGAAAAGAATTTATCTAAATGTCATATCAAATTGATCCAAAACGATAAGAAATTTAATCAACATAAAACGAAATAATGACAACATTAAACCAGAAACAGAAATTGACAAAGTAGACTTCAAAAAACGTCCCAATAAATACATAAGCGAAACATGCAAGAAGTTAAATGAAAGATTATATAAACATAAAAGTGATCTTTTATAAAATAATAAACTCAGTGCATTAGTCGTTCATCGTAATAGATCTGACAATAATGTCAACTTAAAGAATTCGGTTTTGATTAAAGAGAAAGTAATTAAGGAGTAAATGTATTGAAAGTGTATCAATTCCGGAATCCTTTACGATAATTTTTCATCTAGAATCACACAAAATATTTTCATTCTTCATTAAATTCCAGCTGATTCAAAAGTGACATAAACAAAATCATTAGTAATCAAAATAAAAATAAAGCCCTAAAAATGCGAATGAGATAGGCGAAGTAAATATAGCTAGACATTCAATGCCTCGAAAACCAAACTAATTACATTTCATCACAACCGATCAAACCACGAACTACCGCCAGTGTCCATGATCGGTGGTCCCCTCGAGGAGGCAGCGTGTCTTGAGAGAATACTGGGCCTCAAACTAACACCCGACCTCAAGTGGAACTCTTCTATACGATCTATCGCTAAAGATGCAAGTAAAATGATCGACTCCCTGTACCTGACTCCTCATGGTATCCTCTATCTTTATAAGAGCCAGATCAGGCCCAAAATGTGAGTACTGTTGCCATATTTGCCCGATCCTCACAGTCTTTTCCCTCTCTGTAAACCCCCGCGTACCAGTGGCATTCCCGCCTTGCTTGGGATGAAATGATTTTAAAAAAAAAACAACAAAAAAAACTGAAATTCATATGTGATTCCATCATGTCACTTATTAGAATATTGTTAATAAAGTGCTGAATTCATTTGCATCAAATCTTCTTACCAGTCATCTTGATTTGCTCATGTCCGAAAAACCTACACCCGGACAGTGTTTGTGAAAGAGAATAACAGTCTTATCCAAATACATCTTTCAATTCCTGGCAAAGATGGATTCTTTGAGGTGAGTGACCCCTCACCAATCGTATGACTACGCGAGAGATCACTCACCAATTGCTATTTTCTGTTTTTTTGCGCGATCATCCATGCGCACTTTTCTGTTAATGTAAAGTTACTTCATTTACAAATCTAGCTTTAGTGGTATATCTATAAACAAAATATTGGGTTGGCCAAGGAATTCGTTCAGTGTTTTCCTGTTAAGTATTATCGGGAGTGTTTAGTTTTGAATAATTCTAATTAAAACATTGTTTTTAACAGAATTGTGTCAACTGTTATATCAGCATACATTTCTTTTAAACAGTTTATCCAAATGACATATTTATGTTTTAAAAATAACGGCGAAAAAAAAAACAAGAACATATACGATATGGGAGTTAATGAACTGTTGAAAATCATTTGCATCGATTTGATTGTGTTAAATGCTATGATGTGTGAATTCCTCATAAACGAAACAAACTACTGGTCCGTATTTAAATGTTCCATTTTGAAGTAAAATGAGACAATAATATGAAACGTAAGAACTCGCGGAGCAAAGTAAAATAAATCATCACTAAACGAACTAAAGTCTGGTCTTCGTCCCTTTAGTAACTCAACTCTCCAAGTTTTTGTTTACCTCTTTGGGTCAAGTTACTTTTTTGGATTACTTCAACCAACGCTTTTGTCTTTGAGGCCCAGTGGATAAAAGGCATGGCATGAGGAACTAGAACAATCTATTCCCGTGGACTAAATAAAGGGTTCGGTTTGAAATTCCAATGTATATCACTTGAAGAATACCTGAGCATACAACAGCCGAAACGTCGTGAATATGACAATAAAGATGAGGACATTAGTCCAAATAATGTAAATAAGATATTTACATGTGGATTCTTTTGAACGTTAAGAACAGCCTTTTTTCGGAAACATTTTCCATGAAAATACGCTTCTTTTTTGTTCTCGATTTAAATGTAATATATCTCATATATTTGTAGGAGTTTTCTGATGATTACAATGTTGACTCAAGTGTTGTAAACAAGAAATGATGTTTAAAGATCGAGGAGTCGATCTCTATTAATTAAATACCTTAGTTGAATGAAAAATAGCGGTAGAAAAAATGAATTATAATTGAACCAAGAAAGTTTTTATTTGAAAGTTAAAACTATTTCCTTTTGAACATCTTTTATGCCTTCTATTAAGGCATCATTGATAAGGCCATGTCTGAAAAAAAAACATGGCATACAAAATTATGATACCTAGTTTGTGAAGTTTGGAATAAATTTATCAAAGTAATTGAATTAAAAGTACTTTAGAGCAAAATACGCTTCCTTCACCATTTTCCTTCCAATTTCGTTGATAATAATTCGTTTCTGGTTAAAACTGAGAGTATCACGCTAGAATACACAGTTATCTCCCTTGTATTTACTGATGTACACACATTTGCGTCACATTGAAAATCTTGATAAAACATAATCTATATGTGTTTATTCGTCTTATTTCAGTTATAAAAATTGCTGTCTGTTCATTTAAAGGCACTCTTGTATAGATATGCCGTATTCCTTTAGAAACAGAAGTACAAATATTGTTAGTAGATCATTTTATCAATTATCAAATATAACTCGATGTTTTGCTACATTAGATTATTTAGCTTTTAGTTAACACGCTTTAGTTGCAGCATATGTCAGGAATGTGTAACTACATAATGCTTCTTTTTTACAACTTAAAATTTTAAAACATGATCACTAAGAGATATTTACTTATTTTTTCTTAAGTTTCCTTTAGCCTGGGATACAGTATACACTAAAGTAACAGGCCTGTCAAAATCATACACACTATCGCTTATTAATTGAAAAAACAACCCTTTTTTCTTATTCCAACCCTCGCTCGCTTATTTATTTTCATAGAAACTTCTTAGAAAAAAATTCAGTTCTATGATAAAACATTTTAAAATCAGGCAACTGATTTGATACACTTTCTAAATTTTCATTCAAATTACAATTCATTCAATTCTAAAAATTAATTCAAATCATAACAATTTAAAATAATATTTCAGTTATGTAATGTGCTGTTTTCCTCGTTATTTCAAAATCAATGTCAGTGATATAGCTGAGAAAAGAACATCTCGAGAGTTTTACGAGTGTGAATTTTCATGCTTTCTCAAAATCAGCTCATGGCTATATACAACAACGAAGATGATCCCTGAAGAAAAGAATAGCAACAATAACAAAAAATATATTAGAAACATACTTTGTAAAAATTATATTTATTTTCGGTAAAAATTGATATCGAAGGAAATTGTTTTGACTCTCTTAAAGTAATTCGCTGTGTGTTTATATCACGCTTCCGATATTCAAATAAACTAGATTCTAAACTTATCCTATCCATTTCTTACATTTTTCCAACTTGTACCGCTTTTTCCAAACCCCATTTTTATTTAAAACTCGAGGGGTGCTGACTACTTGATCAGCCGGTAGGAATCAATGCAGGCTACTTGGTCATCTCAAATGAACAGGTGCTGGTTACTTGGTCAGCTGGCAGGAATCGGTGCTGGCTACTTGGTCATCTGGTATGAATCGGTGCTGGCTACTTGGTCATTTCAAATGAACCTGTGCTGGCTACTTAGTCAGCTGTCAGGAATCGGTACTGGCTACTTGGTCAGCTGGCAGGAATCGGTGCTGGCTACTTGGTCATCTCAAATGAACCGGTGCTGGCTACCTGGTCATCTTGGAGGAATCAGTGCTGGCTACGTGGTCAGCTGGCAGGAATCGGTACTGGCAACTTGGTCAGCTGGCAGGAATCAGTGCTGGCTACTTCGTCAGCTGGCAGGAATCGGTGCTGGCTACTTGGTCATCTTGCAGGAACCAGTGCTGGCTACGTGGTCAGCTGGCAGGAATCGGTGCTGGCTACTTGGTCATCTGGTAGGAATCGTTGCTGGCTACTTGGTCATCTCAAATGAACCGGTGCTGGCCACTTGGTTAGCTGGCAGGAATCGGTGTGGCTTGAACATTAATAAATAATTAATATACAAGTTTACAAATCCGATTATTGTTTAAAAGGTCAACTCTTTTAATTACCTGACTTATAAAGATGATTATAATTGTATCGCTTTATGTTTAGTAAATGTTTCTGTGTCTTTGGAATAAGATTGTCGAACAAACTGTACACGAAAGAGTGCGAGGAAAAGTTCTTGGTACGACGCTTTCTCAAATCTACCGAATAATCAAACATCAAATATATTTTTTCTTTTTGGTAAAACTTCTTGGTTGAACTAAAAACTTTCCAGTGTACTTCTTACATTTTTGTGCTTCTAGCATAAATAGTCGCCGATTAACATTGCTTCTGATAGTCTGTTTAATATCAGCTGGTTAGGGTTCCATTCTGGTTTTAAAACTTATTCTAAAAACAATTTTAGACTTTAATAAAATGTAGAAAATTTAAATTTCTTGAAATTTCATCGATGACAGAAGTTATTGGCTTTATCATGTTGCGTTGGCTTCATCATGTTGTCACTGGGGGACACATGGCCCAGTGGATAAAAGCGATGGTTGAAGTAATCCAGTGACTTGACCCAAAGAGTTGTGAGTTCAATACCTGAACAAAACCTTAGATAGAGGAGTTATTAAAGGGAAATAGCTAAAACTAGAAGAGGCATGGCATGGCACGGGGAACTAGAACAACCTACCACGGTGGACGGAATAAATGGTTCGAATCGAAATTCCAATCACCTGAAAAAGGCCGGAGCGTACAACGGTCGAAACGTCGTGAACATGACAACAGAGATGAGGACAACTGTCCGAACAATATAAATAGTGTAAATATTCTTTTTTTTTGTTTTTGATAATGTATATTTTCCGACACGAGCCACATATTTTAAAAATCATCTTTTTATTTCTGTCTAATTCCGGACTCTTTTTTTTTAATGGATTACTACTTTTGCTGGTCTAAGTGGTAGCAGTCTTTGTTCAAATCAATCATTTGTTTCTCCAGAAAGAGATCATAGTAGAAGACTCCGCTTCAGTGTTGCCGTATACAGAATATTATTAATTCCAACGTATATCACCTGAAGAAGGACAGAGCGTACAACGGCCGAAACGTCATGAATATAACAATAAAGATGAGAACAACGGTCAAAAAAATGTAAATAGTCTAAATAGTTACAACACCTCATCTCAGAAATATAGACAGATGTAAATATTTTAGTAAAGCACAAGAACCGATGGGAACCTGGAAAGCTTAAAACAATTGCATCTGTTTAATACAATTTATCAAAAGAACTTATAAATATTTAAGAAACTTACCATTTCCAATCAATGGAATATACGTGATTAAAATGGAAAATATTTGAAATGACGAAAGAAAAGGAATTAAACTTAACGGATTTTATTTATTTTTAAATTTTCTACACGCGAATCGAAGATTAAATCAGACCTCAAATTCTTTCTCCACCCGACCAATCGTCCCACTTCTAAGTTATCATACGGTTCCTGAAGCTATTACCCAAAGAAACATTTTAGTTCATCTAGTTACTTATAAAGTCTAAAATAAAAATTTGGAGTTGAATTTGAGAACATTTTGCAATATTCATAAATTCTCTGGCTACAATAAAGCAATAAAGTGGGATTTTTTTTGTTTTTAGGAACCACGACAAACAAAAGGATTTTAATGCCCCATCCTCCACAGTTTCTTTAACATGTCAGCAAAACATTATTTTTGGAAGTTTTAATAATTGATAACAATACGAAAAAAGATAAGTATTTAGTAAGGCAAGAAAGAAAAGGGCCTCTTGCTAATGCATCGATTTAATCTCAGTGTCGAATTTCGAGCAAACAAAGCCATTCAGTAAAAGAAATTCGAAACGATCGTGATTGAGAAATGTGACAGTTTGTAACAACCAAAGAAAAAGAAACAACTTAAAGCGGAAAACATTGAAAGCCAATCTAAATACCAAACAAAAGTGTGAAAAATTGTCCACCATTTTTGAGAAATACGAAAAGACGGAATCAAGTATAATAAACAGAAAATTTGAAAAAAAAACAGAAGATAAAGGCGCAGAAAAAAAGATGGCAAAATGTCTTTCCGGTCTTAAAAACCGTTTCAGCCATAAAAATATAAGAAACAGTTAAGAAGAAATCAATAGTCCCCAATTGATGCCAGAAAGGTTGAACGAAAACCGAATAATAGAACAATGATGAACAAGGATCAGTGCTTAAGTAGCTACAAAAATTAGAAATAATTTTAAAATTGAATCTAAACTGTAGGTCAATCTGGCCACCATGGACATTATCTACAGCATTTTTGTTACTTGTTGTTGTTTATATTCTACTCACATTATACTGCCAGGCAAAGGAGTCCATTTCTCACTGTGCGTTTCGTAAATAATGTCCCGTGCCAAAATTAATACAAACAAATTATTATGTTAATGTTTTGCAATTTATGAAAGTATAATCAGTTCTTCTCTCTCTCTCTCTCTCCCGTCTCTCTCTCTCTCTCTCTCTCTCTCTCTCTCTCTCTCTCTCTCTCTCTCTTAGTAATTCTTTCTCTGATATTAAAAGTTATTCCTTGTTTTGGGTTGTTTTTTTTTTCAAGAGAAAATTTTCTTTATCCAAGATGTCAATGGAAAAAATTTAATTTATTCCGCACTTGATGTGCGAGAAGTCACTACTAGATTAAGTAATTGAGTACTAGATTAAATAAATGATGCAAACTTGCTACTGAAATAGTTAAAAAATAAGACCTGAAATAAGAAAGTAAAATTCGTGAAAATATAAATTAATCTATAAGACAGTTATTAAAGATACATTTGCACGCAATACATCAAAATCTTAGGAATATATATACAAAGTAAAAGAAAAATAGATTTGATAGATTCTAATTTAAGTAATATAAGAGATGACTAACTCAATTTTGAAGTTTTTTTTTTTTTCTAAATGTATACGCAGTAGATTCTGACCACGCATATTCAAGACCTTGTTTAAATGCCTAAATATAACATCTTTATGTCTCTAAGGCGTATATATATATATATATATATATATATATATATATATATATATATATATATATATATATATATATATATATACTTTGTTTAACCAAATAGAGATTTAACAATTTCCGAATTTTGGGTCAGATTTTGAGAAGTGTGCTGGACGAGAAAATTTCACCACCTCTTCGCATATATATATATATATATATATATATATATATATATATATATATATATATATATATATATATATATATATATATATATATATATATATGTGTGTGTGTTTGTGTGAGTGTGTGTGTACAGGTATGCATGTATGTGTGTGTGTGTGCATATGTATTTAGGCAGCATATCTTCATTTAAACATGTTTAATTGAATAATGTAGTCATATTGTGTCTACTTATTTTTATACTGATCCTTTCCAGTTGTTTAATCAGTTTCTTGATGTTAAGATGAAATTCATCAACGAAGGAGCCGTAATTTTTTTTAACCCAAGTATTTTCGACCTTTTCTAAGATCATCTTCAAGGGTAAATTGCAAAGACAAATTTATTGTAAATGCGTTAAAATCTTCATTCCGTCGTGATAGTGATTTTACACACACACACACACACACACACACACACACACACACACACACACACACACACATATATATATATATATATATATATATATATATATATATAGCATAATGAGAAGCCACGTATACTTTCACACGCAGAAAAAAAAGAAAAATACTGGATTTTAAAATTAAATACATATAAACTAGGGTTAAATAAAGACTTGGGTATTTTAAATCTTTATAAATATTTCAATAGTTAAACAAAACATTTTTGTTAGATATAGTTAAAAAAATTTTAAACAACATCTAAAATATTACTACAGTTAGATTTACGTTAGAAATATTCAAACACAGTTGCATTCCATATCACGTGACGTCTGCGTCTCGCGACGGACGCTACTCAATGTAAACAAACTTCTGAAAACAGCCATTTCTGAAGAAAGATCGGGGCCGATCTAAAATATCAAATATATATATATATAAAAATATAAATAAATACTTTCACTAAAAAAACATTCAATTTTTTTTAATTTGCTTTTCAGTTGTTTTATATATATATATATATATATATATATATATATATATATATATATATATATATATATTCTAAAGTAAGTCAAACTCAAGTCCCATGAACTCAAGCCTGCTGGTACTGACTGGTCAAAGTGCTTCAGCCAGTTTCATGGCACCAAACAACTTTCAAAATGATTGGCATACGCAATGTTTTAAGTGTTGAGGGGTCCTCCCCTTTTTTCACAAATGGACTCACCCAGGGTATACTACTGCTAGTGAATACCCGAGGATCGTTCGAACGAGAACGAACGAACGACGAACGAGAGCGTACGAACGTAGCGGGCAAGAGTCACAGTAACAAGCACGTAGACTCAGTAAGAAGTCATACAGCGATACGTCGATACCAAAGACTATATTTTTTTTCTACTAACCTGCATTCCTGGAACTACTAACCTATATTACCAGTTTGTATTATTACGTTAATACATTTATTTTCCTATATTCATTCTTGGCGTTTGTTATTATTGGTACCGGATTTTATCCCGGAATCCACAACATTAAGAAAAGCAACGAAAGACAGGAAGGCATCCATTTCTACCAAAAAAAGGCTCTGTACACCCGACTTATGCCACAGAAGTTACATGCGTGGCCACAGACGTTGATGCCACAGCACATAATCTAATTCAGACTGTAGATGGTGATGTGTATGGATAGACAATACGATACTTCTTTTCGACATGAAACAAATTATACGTCACCTCAACTGATCTTCTTTTATAGACATTGAATTCCCCTAAATGTTTTCCTTCCTTATTCACAAAGAAACAAGGTCATTTTTGCACAGTTCTGTAAACACACCTCACATTGTTACCTGTTCTTTCTAAGTGATTCCCAATTTAAACCTTGTGCAACCTCATTGCTGCTTAAATTAGTGATCTAGCGAGAAATAATGCGTTCAGCGCGTCTTCACCTTAAACATTGCATTGCTTAATGTAATTCAATTCCGCTCGATTGTTCACTGTCTCGTCCTCTCTTCACTATATGGCGATTTTCTAAGTCTAGCTTAGATATGGCACAACGCCGAAATTATGAGACACCTAGTGAGGATCGAACACACTATTCAGTTGTAATTGATTTAGCGAGACAAGTTTGCTAACCATTACACCACGTTGAAGTGCCCTTCCCTTTATTATATGTCTTGCCAATTGGTTTTGGTTTCGATCCTATACTTTGCAGTCCAACTCAAGCTAAACGACAGCCCAACACATATTATAGAAAAATACGTATTTTATGTTAGTTTGGAAATAGTGTTAATCGCCAGTCCCTGACATTTCATGGTGACTTGGAGAGAGAGAGAGAGAGCAGGGAGAGAGAGAGAGAAAATAAACGTAGACAGTAAACATTATAAAGACGTATATGTACGTCCACAGCAGCGGAAGTGTTAATGATCAGGCCAATGTTTTCTTGATTTCTTCCGTAAACTATTAAGACTTGCTGAAGCTTTACACCTATTTAATTCCAGTCTTTATAAACTCCTCATTATATATGGTACTAGAATTTCTTACAGGACAAGGAAAATCAATACAACTTTATTTGTTCGTTAGCTAATTTTCTTTAATGTTACGTTGACGTTATTGGTCGACAATATTTGAATAATTACATCATTAATCTAAACGAAATATAATTCTTCATAGCTTGAAATTATGAGTCGAACATTCCTTTAAATCCTCTCAATGTATGGTGTCCAATACTAATCTATGTATTACGAAATTGTATATAAATTGAATTCAATTTGCCAAACAAAATTCTCTATGATTTAAATTAGACTAAAGACAGTTAACGTCTTTTTTGCTTACCAATAAGATTTACCTGCAGGGTTCGTTATGATAATTTAACAGACTGATTGCAGAATTTACTTATCAATGAGGAATATTTCTAACACAGAAGCTGTTGAATGCATAACATGCTATATTTTGCAAATGGCTGATAGTCAGTCAAAATATCCGATGACATTTTGTAATTATTGTAAGTAAAGAAAAGTAGGTATTCTACAGTATATTTAACTTGCGATCTGATTGATTTGTGCTTTGCTTTCATTCAGTCTGTTCTTCGCCATATTTTTGAAAGTATCGCGAATATAATTAGCAGTTACAAGATTTGTGCAATATTGTGTATAATAATTACTTCTGTTGAATATTTCATTGACTTAGACGATGTTTAGATAAAAAATACGATGTAAAGTACAGTATTATGACTTGGGGAGGGATAAAAAGCGGCATAAAACAAAGATGCGTCTACTCACTTTACAGCGACGAGAACTAGAAGTCCTGCCAGGATTTACTATTTATGAACACAATCTTAACAACATATGATACAAATATGGCATCGTATTGATAGCAGTAAGTGAAAGAAAACAGCAGGAACTTCAAGACATGGTACTAAGAGAAAGAAGTAAAAAACAGAATGTGTGGTCGTTAGCAAGAGTCATAATCATGGAAATGCAGAAATTTAACTATAAGTATTATAATAGATAATAGAAAATGTATTCTAAGGCGCATTTGAATAGTGAAAGAAGCTAAGCAAAGTATTAAGAAACAGGAAAATTTCGCTAGAAACAAAGAAAATGATGCTGACTGCTATGTAATATCAATCCTGGCATATGGTAACGAACACTGGAAAATTTCTTCACAGATGACGAAGAGCTATTTTAATCATTCTATTGTTTATCTTTTTCTGAATTAAAAAAAAATGAAAAAGTAGCCTTAGAAAAATATAACTTATGAGAATCAAGTATTTGATAACTGCGAAAAGATGAGATGATGAGGAACCGTTAATGATGATATAAGTGATATAAAATAAACAAACGCCTTGTAATTAACTGCATTCGCTAATCACCGGCTATTAAGTGATTTGAACGTTTGGATTTTGAATTGAACAAAATTTTAATAAACTTGCCTCCCATTTGAATGCTTATATATATATATAGGCAGCAATCCGTCACTTATACATGTTTCATTAAAGACAACAGACAAGGTACTACGATTAAGCTTTTTATTTAATTTTTATTGTGTTTGAACTAGTGTTTTCTTTTCTGGACACAGAGTGTGTAGAAACTGTCCCAATGTTCTGTAATTCCGAGCGCTTTTGGCTGTAACCTTAAAATTCAAGGAACATGACTGATACTAACCTCCAGAAAAGTGATGCATTTCGCATTACGCATTACGCATTCTCGGAGTAACATTTTCCGCTCACATGAAATGGAAAGATTATATTAAATCAATTAGTATGCCTGCTGCTAGGAAATTGGTTCACTGTGTCGTGTTAGACGATTTTTCTTGTCAGAATCAATTTTACACCTTTATAAGTCTACGATTCGCCCATGCGTTAAATATTGCTGTCATCTGGTCGGGTGATTCTGCTCTCTATTTAGAGATTTTTGATAAAATATAAAGTAGAATCTGCAATACTATTGGTCACTACCTGGCATTTCGGCTTCAGTCACTTTCCCACTGCCGTAACGTAGTTTCCCTCTGCCTTTTGTAAAAATACTTTCGTAATAATAGTGTTTGATGAGCTTTGGTGCATAGACTTTATGAATTTAAGATTGGTAGCAAGGTCTCACCATTTTACAGTTGAAATGACTAGATGTAACAGTTACTTTTCTCTCACTTTTCGCTTGTGGAACTCTCTTCCGGGTTCTTGCTTTCCACTCAACATTGATTCTCAAAAGTTAAATGCAATATCAAACATTATCTTCTGTTTTCTTATTTCTTGTTCTTTTAGTTATCACTCTCCTTAATATTTTTCTTTTCCCCATATTCTTGCATCTTAGTGGCTTTATTGCCTTGCTTGGGGCAAAATGATTGAATAATAATAATAACAAGTATTAATTAACTCTATCTTATCATCTAAAATGGAAGAGAGAAAAAAGCAATGTATGCCGCCATGTTAACTCATAGATATTTTTTCGATAATTGTTCTTAAATTCTTTATGTATATTGAAATCTGCATTAACAGAACACGAAAGCTTTTTCGTAAAACGTTATCTTGAAAATGGCTATTGTTTTGGCATTGAAATTGTTGGTTCAGTAAATTCAAGAACGGACAGAATTCTACTTATGAGGTGTGCCCAGGGCAAACAAAAGTTTCAACAGATAAATTAAGAAGATTTATCAATTAAAAAAAGATAAGGGAATATTTTAAAAAAGAAACTTATCGATTCTATTCTTGTAATTCAGATAAATAATGCATTTGGCTTCGTGCATTGACATTCTTTACAAACATGTCTCGAGGGACCAGTGTCAATGACAAAGCAAACTAGGAATAAATATATCCAATGAATTAAGTTCGGAAAGCTGATAATATTTAAGAACAAAGAAATCTATGTTCAAATTCAAAATGTCCTTCTTTTTAATACCTTTTCTCAAAGAATATACACAATAAGAAAATATGATCATAAAATTGTTTTAGACATCACAACAAAATCATTTATTACCTTTATTAAATAGCAATGTTTTCTCATATTTCGTATACATTGGGATTAATCAAAATAATTGCTGATTTTTCTTCATTTAAAATATCCCACACAGAAGGAAAGTGAATTATGTGAATTCTTAAAGCTATATATATATATATATATATATATATATATATATATATATATATATATTCACATAATAACGCATTGTGTAACTATGGGATTTGCGATGATATTATGTGTACTGGTCTTAGGTTTGTTTCGGGAATTATAGACTAAAAATAAAATGCATTGAGAGTGATCTAATCTCTCAAATCTTGGCAATAAACATATGACGGGACCAAGTACAATATCACCGACCATCGTAAAAGAAATACAATATATATATATATATATATATATATATATATATATATATATATATACATGCATATATATATATATATATACATGCATATATATATATACATGCATATATATATATATATATATATATATATATATATATATATATATATATATATATGTATGTATCTCTCTCTCTCTCCATATATATATATATATATATATACTCGTGAAGTCCAAAGAGACGAAACGCGTCACGCGAAAACTTTTTCCAATTTGTCATACATCTTTCGTCCAAAATTGCTCTTGATATTCATATATCGTTATCCCATATGTATCTGTGTATATATATATATATATATATATATATATATATGAATGTATATATAAAAGAAAGAGAGAGAGACCAAAAACAGTACTACACAATTCATTTTGTTTTCATGAAGTCACTCTACTAATATCCTGTGTACTGTTTGAGATTACCTTGATTTCTATGGTTGACCCGTATTATTTTTGTATTTATAGCTTTGTTTTGACTTATTTCTTTTGCTAAATCCCTTTGCTTCCTTTTGTATTAAACAATAACCATGTCAGCCTTTATAACAATACTGACCTCGTCTAAATTTGTTGAATTCTGAACGAAAGTATTATAATTATTATTTTTTACGATTAATTCTTCAAAATGTCATTTTCTTTTTTCGCGGCGTTATTAGTAAATTGAAGCGACGAGAAATCAATGTAGCCTGTCTTGAACTTGCATCTGATATTATAAGAGACCTCCTTGTATGGACGTGGTCGTAATATGGTCTTATATGGACGAGGTCACAAATCCGTAATCATATAGTTACTTCACAGTTGCGATTGTTCACGTTATATTATTTTTTTTACTTCCAAGTAGTCGGAAAAGTCTCTTATCTCTCTTATCTAAGGGGAAATATTTTATGAATTAAAGAAGTGTTTTTAGCCATTTTTCTTCATCATATTGTTGCTTTTTACCACAATATTAATTATAATTTATTGGTGCATGTTCACACACTTATAGTATTGCAGAATTTGCAAGTCCCAAACTGGTCAAAATCAAAGTTAAAAATGTTCATTCTTGTAGCGTAGGGGTAGTCAAACTTGTTTAACGTAAGAGTTACATACGATAAAGTTCAGATGTTTGAGAGAAGACATGAACAAAATACGTTTTTGTTGCTTACACATTAACATTAAAATTACGTTTTAATCCAATCGGCTTTCAATTCCTACGCAATAAATATAAAGCTTGATTTTTTTTTCTTATTTACCTTTAATTATTAACTGATGAAAAAAGGAGCTCAGCCAGCATATTTCCACGAGCCGCATATTAATGGTCAAAGAGCCGCGATTTGGCCACCCTCTCTTCTAGTGAATACTAAACAATGATCACAAATCATCTAATATTTCGAACCTTTAATCGTAAGCCCATATGTTTACCACTGTGTTATACACACTTTTGTTCAAAATTTTAGTGACAGTTTGATTCATCTTTTCCCGGATTTGCCGCGAAATTAGATGCAACCACTTTTCCTGTTCAATTTTGTCTGCACTTGTTATCCAGAGAATACCGGATTCAACTACAGAAGATTATCTTTAAATAAATATAAAATCTGTCAATCTTTCTGCTAAAAACTCTACGAACATTTAACCATTACTCTGTGATTCCTTCTTTTGTGAACGTGATATTACAGCGCGCTTTAGAATCATGATTTAAATTAACTCGACGGGTATTTATTTGGCTTGTGTAAGTCGGATAAAAGGTCAAAAGGTTTATCAAAATCACATCTAAATACCACTGTTCGTTGAAGATCACTGTGGTAACTTCCTCTTCATAACGCAGTACTGGCGCACATTATGAGAGCGACAAAATCCCCTGGATCGTGCATTTACGATTGCAAGGGATTTCCAAAACTTGCTAAGACAATATTGAAGTGGTATCTATTGATAAATGGCACAAGCGCGAATTAGATGAGTAAAGCACCGCTATATTGTCCCTTTTTTCGCTCTCTCTCTCTCTCTCTCTCTCTCTCTCCCCATCAACAGCTTCCGCTTTTCTTAGCTTTAATTCTTTCTTTCTTTCTTTTTAATTATAAGTCATGCTAATATTTACACTTTTCGTGTGCTGTAGATTATATATATTTATGAGTGTGCAGACTGTCTAGGGAGTGTATGCAAATTGCATAAATGCCTTGGTGGGTGGGACACCAGCTATAAACGTAGAATCTTAGTTTCACTCAGATTTACTGGTTGACACCAGTCGTGTCAGTAAGCCTACCAATCTCTGTTCTGTCGATTAAACATACACACACACGCATACACACACACACACACACACACACACGATGTCGACCCACGTGAATTACTTTCCGTTGGATTAAAATATATGAGTGAAATATCCAGAGCTATTTTACTGATGTACTATTTTAATAACTGATATTGATGCGATGTGTGGCACATTCATCACACAACAGAGGTCAAGACATCACTCAAATATTTTTATTGTTAACTCAATTTACATCAATAGTTATAACACATAACTGCAGACAAACGTTCCTATGTTAATACCTTCGAAATATTGTGGATTATACAAGTACTGGAATAAAAGAATTTTATTTCGTTAATTCAGTTTTACATCTAACTGACGAGATTGAAATAACAAAGTTTAATTGCGTGTCAGAATTCTAAACCCAGATCAGATTATCAGTTATACCTGAATGTCTAAAGACGCATTTTAAACTAAGATTAATAGATTTCATTGTTCTTAGATAAAGTATGTTGTCATTATCAAAATTAAATTTAATCGGCCTTGTAGTTGCAAAGTATTGAAGTTGGTGGCTTTTCAAGTATTTCTATTACCAAGAAATTGTTAAGATTATCAAAGAAGTGTTTAAAAATATAACTCTGCATGATGCCGATTAAAAACGATTAGAAGATTTCCTCCTTAAAAGATTCTTACAACACAATCACCTAATTTTCGTTTGGACTTGTGATATTCTTGGTGAAATATTAAACTTAAAGTCAGTAGTAATTGCTATGCATTCGGTAAGAATTTTTGGGATGAAGAGTTATCATTATTTACGCTATTTAAATTCGGACTATTGTCCTCATCTTCGTTGCTGTTACCGCAACGTTTCGGCCGTTGTGCCTTCCGGCCTTCATCACGTGTATATCGATCTGGGTAACCTACAGGGAATTCTGAACTGAACTCTTGATTTAATCTACGGGAGTAAACTGTTCTTGTTCCACTCGCCTAGTTCTTATTTTTGGTACTGCGCCGGTTCGCCTAACATCCGGTTCACACTCCTCCTCGGTTTTTGAACAAAAGTAGAAGTTTATCCTTTGTTCCCTGTTTAGGATTGACTTCCTGGTTCCTTCTAAAGTCTACTTCAACTCTATACTTCTAAAGTATCCGACTAAACTCTGAAATTTTATTTACAATATTTTCGTTTAATTGGACTAGATAGGTTTGCCTATCGTCCTGTTCACACTCCTCCCCTGTCTATTGATAAATGTAGAGAATTATCCATTATTTCACTTTTTAGAATTGGGTTTCCGGTTCCTTCTAAAACCTTCTCATTCTTTTTCACTTCCAGTAGCCCCTTGCGTCTTAAAGAAGAAAAAGTTATTGCTCGTCCATTTCCACTGAGTCCAAGTACACACTGCCCAGCCAAAGGATTGAACTCACACTCACTATGTGACTAAACTCAGGAACACAACGCTTTAACCCACTGGATTAAAGCGATATGAATTCTTAACGTCTCCAGAATAGTTTACAGGATGCCGAAGCTCGTCTTTATTATGAAGGATTAAAGAAAATCAAGTGGTAGTTATTAGAAAATATGGTAACTACTTTGCAGAATATGGATGCGAAGAGATAGCTAAAAAGACAAACATTGTTAAAAGTGACAAAGGATGGGAAATCGTGGAGAGCTATGATCACACACGTCCTAAAGAGACACGACACATAGAAATCTTTCTATTTCACTTCTTATTGCTCTTCTCACTCCAGCACTAATAAAAGCAGTGAAGAGTTAGGATATTTCAATTAATTTTAAACGGAATTGTTAATCGGGGAGCAGAGTTCCAATTCCAGTTGGGTTCGTTATATTCGATTACGCGCAAGTACCATTGGGAAGGTATGAATCCACCTTTTCCCCCAGCTATTGGTTAATTAGTGAGACTTGTATAACTAAATGATTTTTGTCTAAAAAAACATCCTTACAATCTAAAAATATTTTCTAGCATTAAATAGCTAGCAAAGGGTTGATAAGCCGTAGAAAACGAACCAATCAATAAAAAATATTTGTTATGTGGCAGATATATTTGATATTTTGAGGCAAGACAGACCGATAGAAAACGCGGGCATTTGATTCAGTTAACTAAAATCTTTATATTTAATCACCTTTTCGTACGGCTGCTGGTGTTCTGAAATTGGTAAATAACGAAAAATAACGAACCAATGAAGAGATCGTATCAAAAACAAATAAATCTGATGAACTTTTGAAAAATAAAATTAATTTTATAGCTTAAAAAAAAAAGAAAATACCAGCACTTTAAAAAGATAATTATACAATCAACATTTTCTAACAATTTTCTTTTCTTAGTCATCTCCGATGATGACTTATACGAGTCGAAAGTTTGAGACAACACATGAATTTTGACCAATTAAACCACACACATTTGCGACAATATATTCATATAGTGGCTTCGAAAAAGATCATTAGATAAAAATCTCTCTATATATATATTTAATTTATTTGTTTAAACGTTATTTTTAAATGGCTACTCATATTTGAGTAGCTGCTCTGTTTTTATGTATCTATTAAATAATATATTTATTTATATCTACCGGATTCGATAAATCTTGTTAGAAAAATATGCGCCCTCCGGCAGGATTCGAACCTGTGTTTTCTAGGAGGAAATCGTCATTAGATCTGACATACTTCGACCACGTAAGGCCACGTAAGACCTCTAGATCAGAAAAAGGCTGAATAGTGCTTTTGAACACATACCTGCCCTATCCTCGAAATATAGATGCTGTTTTTTTATCTAATTATTAAATATATATTTACATCTACCGGTCTGAATATTCAAAATATGTTATTAGAAAACGTTTAAACAAATAAATTAAAAATATGTCGGATTTAATCCATTTTCTAAAAATTATCTTATATATATATATATATATATATATATATATATATATATATATATATATATATATATATATGGAAAATGATATAGAAATTTTTATAGGACAAGAATAATTTTAGGGAAGAAAATGGAAAATGTTTGCGTCTGACGCGATTCGTGCTTTAGGACTTCATTGTACTAATGTGATATTTACGTCGATGTGACTACACATGCGCATGAAGGAGAGGGGGCACTGAGAATTTTAAATTTAAATTTAATTTAGTTTTTTTTTTTTTTAAATAAACTAATTTACTAAAATGAAGATCTATAGAAAATGCTTTAATTGCTATATCATCCACAGTAAATTTGCATCCAAGTTCTTACAATATTCCGCCTTTCTTGGTGGGATATTTAATAACAAAAGTGATAAAAATGTGAACAAAAAGAAAAATAAACTGCGTGAGATCGGCCGGACTATATCCCCAAGATATATATTTAAAAAAAAATATTTTTAAATTTTAAATTCTCAGCGTCTCATTTCCTTCATATGCACGTAAATATCTGTCATATATTTCTCTATATATATATATATATATATATATATATATATATATATATATATATATATATATATATATATATATATATATATATATATATATATATATATATATATATATATTAGGGAAAGTTTAAAATGCATTTAAAAAAATTAAACATCTTCCTTGGAGCTTTAATTTTTTAAAATTCCAAGCTAATAGAATAAATTTACTATTTTGGTGCATTTCAAACAAAATTTAAATTGATTGGAATCTTTGTTTTCTCATTATCAGTAAAATCTATAAATTCGCCCATGTTGACAGATCTGTCAATACAAAATAGTTGTCTTTATTCAAAAATAATATGTGCTATTCTGAAACGTTATTTTAGGAAAGATTAGCTGATTTAAAGTTTAATTAATCTGAACTGAAACAAATATTACTTTTAGTTTAAAATATAACAGAAAAGTATATTTTTAACAAAGAGGGGTTGTGTTTCTGATGTGTTGAGGGATTTGTTGACAACCTGGTATGTGGGAAATTTCTTGAATACAACGTGAACGCTTTTTTATATACATTTTTAAAACATTTTTTACTATCCGGTAATGTTAAAAAGAAGAAAATCATTTAGGCAATCTGATATCTTATTGAACTTTAGGTACTTTAGCTTTATAGACTTAATTACAAAGACGCTTGTTAAGAAAATGTTACCAGTGAATTTTAAATTTATTATAGGTATCTCTCGTGTTTTTTGCTTAATGTCTGTAGCTGTAAAAATTGATAAGATTAAACATACACAAAAACATACTAGATTCTTTTTAAATTACCGAGAATCATTGAATTGTAGTATTTATGATTAGTAAATATAGTCTTAATTTAATAACAGTATCATTTGGCCGCTACAAATCAATACAGAATCTTAAAATATTTAAATGTTTATGCATTATTCTAATTAAATTTTTAAAAAAATGAGATCAGTTCTCGTAAAAATTCATTATTCACCGAAAAATTACTTTGGCTTAAACCAATAGTGTCCATAATATATTTTATTCATAAAAATAATTAAAAGCTTTTCTAATTAAAAATATTTTAGTTTTATTGCATTATTTATTTTACAATTCAGGGCAGATTTTCTTTAACTGGGAGTCCTGTTTGTGCAAAAGATTTATAGATGGTTTAAATTCTACTTACAATAAATACAGACATTATGCGATACAAAAAAGAGTTTCTCAAAATTTCATAAAATTAAATGAGTGTGTACGTGTAGGGGGGGGGTAACAAATTTAAAGCTATGTTACAAGTATGTTCAAAAACAGAAATGTTTCAAGAATATTTAATTAATTTCTGAATAATTCCTGAATGTGTCATTAAAATCTTTCAGTTATCAGGTTTTTGGAAGAATTTCCAAATCAATTTAATGGATTCCCATATTTGAGTAGGCGCTTCGTTTATTTGTTTTCATCTACTTTGAATATTCGAGAGATCTTATTAAAGAGAAGTATGCGCTCTCCGGCGGGATTCGAACCCTGGCAGAGGAAACCGTCATTAGATCCGAGATGCTTTTAGATCATCTCAGAGGTATCAACAATCAAGCAACAATAAATCATGCCTTATAAACGCATTTTTTTTATCAGATTATCGTAACACTGAGTTATCTGCTGAGTTTCCTAAAGAAAGCAATTTCTAAAGAAGTGGCGTATTTTTTATTTATTAATCTAACAGATTTTATTACTTATACGTTATTTTTAGTGGACACCCATATTTGAGTAGACGCCCCGTTTTTAGCACTGAATGGCAAAATACTGTTTCATGTTTAAGGTAGAGAGAGGGATGGAGAGGGAGAGAAAGAGAGAGATTTTGCCTCTGTGTCTTTTCTTTATAGAAAAGACACAGAGGCAAAATCTCTTATGGTAATACTCTCATGGTAATTGTTCGGATGAGAGTTCGTTTCTTTTACAGACCAATTACGACCGGTGACTGGGGCCAGACGTGTTTCTGCCCTTCTCTGTGAACTGTTTTTTTGAGTTTACTACACTTCATTTGCGTTAAGTTCATTTATTTTACGTTTATTACTGACTGTTTTTTCGCCAAAGTTCGATTTTTTCTTTTCCAGTTTTTCACCCTACCCCAGTTTTTATTTTATCTTTTTTCCACCTACTCTTTTATTATTAGGTTTTTGATTTTCTCTCATTTTAAAGTTATTTTTTAATTTATTTTTTCGTTTAATTTTCTGTAATCCCACCAGACTTTATTTTCTTTGCTTATTTATTATTTCTACGTGTTACTTCGTTCTTTGTTTTCTTTTTGTCGCCCCGTTAAATATCTATTAAATCTGTATTTTTTTCTAATTTAATTTTTCGTGTTTATTTTGTCTAATTTGTTGTTTTTTTTCTTGTAGTATTTCGTTTTATTTTTTGTTGCTAATGTCTAACTTTCTTTTTTTTTTTTGGCTGTCTTACTGTGTGTAATTTTCTTTTTGAGTCTTCGCACGTCTAACCGTTTTTGTGTGTATTTCCTTCTTTTCTTTGGGATTTACTTGTTTAAACTGTTTAAATGCTATCTATCTTAATTTTGTCTTTTCTGTTTATTTAATTTATTTCCTTTTTCGTTTTTATTTGGGAAAAAGTTTATTTTTAAAAAATGTTCAGAAAAACTTTTTTCGGGACAAAATAAAAGTAATGCCCGCCCGATAAGCAACCTGAAAATAAACAAATGCCAGTTTAGACGACAATGAAATAGTTTCAGATAAAAAGATGGATGCCGAAAAGGGCCAAAGTTTGGAAAATTTGGAAGAATGAGGATTCCGGCAAATGCATGGTGGCCGGAAAAGACCAAAATTTTGTGAAAAGCAAGGATTTATGCAAAAGTATGGTGGCCGAAAAATGTCATAACTTACCAAAGCAGAACAAAGAGACTGACGACAACAAAAACAAAGACTAAAATCTAGCGGTCGAGGAATTCCCAAACTAAATGCATCATTAACATGACGGAGTTCAACGAGAAATCCAAGAGTTACGCACATCATGTTATAGAAGATGGGCTCTTGACAAATCCAGAGGAGTTACAGAAAGTTGAGAAATGAACTGTGTCACTCTTTGTGGTGGAAAAGCGTTTGCTCAAAATGCGTAGCTTATAAAATCTTTGACGTCCCTGGGGGTCAATCTACAGAGAGTCATAAAATGAATTTATATGTGGGACGTACTGTTACCTATGCCTGCCGACTTTGAAGCCACAACGAGTCGGAATCTGATAATAAATACCTCATCCTGAGAACAGAATATAAAGATCAAGTCTCAGCATATGAGGTCCCTCCTCAGATCGTCAGGGAGCACTTGGCATCATATCTATGTCAATTCAGACAGATACTCAGTGCTTCCTCTGACGAACTGACTGGAGGATGGAGTTTCGAAATCATGATCGATCGAATGGCCTTCATCTCCATCCCAACTATCTGGATGCAGAGGCCAGAAAATGCCAATAATTGTAACCAACTTGCTGGGAGTGTGGAGAGACTGTTCACCTCTTCTCTTTCTGTCCAGAGAAGAAGGCCGCAGTAGTTCTGGCCCCCGCCGACCCAAATCCCCTTTGTCCGTGTCTGTTATTTCCGTCTCGCCTGTAATGGGCATGCCAGCGACCGGGACCGGTATGGTGAAACCTCCGGTTTGGTCTGTCTCTCAGCCCCCATTACCCGAAAAGCTTTATCCCGCCGTTTGTGCGGTTGTGGAGAAAAAAGAGAGGGAATGGCTGATCGTTGGCAGGGCTAAAGGGAAGCTCCAAGCAGCAGCAGGACCTCGTTCCACACATGTCCCTACGGGAAAAGCTCAAACAGCCCCACTCACTCTACCAGCGACTCTCCGACAAGTTACGCGGATCGTATTAGGAGATTAAAATATGAACCATCATTTGAAAAAAGAAAAGAAAACAACAATTAAAGGACACACTTGCACAAAAACGTCTCCTGGCTGGAAAACTAATTGGGCCTTCTTCGGCACCGTCGTCTCCACCTTTTAAACAGCAACACATGGCTCCACCTCCCATGACAACATCATTGTCTCCCACCCTTTCCAAAATAACCACCCTCATGAAGGCTCCCAGTTCCAAATCCTTAGTCAAGAAAAAGCCTACCTCTACCCATATCCCTAACCCATCCCCTGTCCAAACTCCCATTAGCTCCCCACAAAAATCTGAAAACAGAAAAGACAGCGAAGTCCGTCAACGGACTCTATAGAATACACAAACAAAAAAGTCTTCGAACCAAACTACAACACTGGAGATGTTTATCGCATAACAAAGGAGCAAGAAGAGAAAATAGCTACCTAGTCTAGAAATTTCAAAGACATAAAGCATCTAATAAAATTGAAAAAATCAATGCCTTAGATGTCGAAAATCCTAAAAAAAACTTTACTAATGCCAAGAAGATTTTAACTGTGACGAGGTCTGGAGTTCCAGGGAAACAGATATGGTCAATGATCCAAGAGGCGAATCGTGTTTTTGGAATGCTTTCACCATTAACGTTTTTCTGACAACGATAATGTTAAAAAATTAAATCAATATCGTTCAGGGAGACTCCCGCCTTTTGTTCACCCCTCCCTGTATAGAACATTAAAATAACGTTCCCCTGGGACATCGGTGATCTGTTTGCTGATGGCATCGTCAGGACTGAGATGGGAGAGTTTGTCGGTGTCTTCACCCCGGCCATGTTCAATGCAGGGGAGAGACGCTAATCGGTTTCATAATGGCACTCTGGTTAGTTAACGTGAATACCCGGGGCCTGAGGTCGGAGTCTCACAGGGCGATGCTCTTTCGTGACCTTCAGCGTCTCGGGGTGAATATATGTTGTGTGTAGGAGACCCGGTTTTCTACTCATTATTATGAGGGCATTCTGTCTAGGAGGTTCACCCTCTATTCTGCATGTTTTAAT
Organism: Acanthosepion esculentum; assembly: GCA_964036315.1. Classification (NCBI taxonomy): domain Eukaryota; kingdom Metazoa; phylum Mollusca; class Cephalopoda; order Sepiida; family Sepiidae; genus Acanthosepion; species Acanthosepion esculentum. The sequence continues at coordinate 77,769,904 of OZ038480.1, forward strand.
GATCGCACGAGAGGTAATTCTTGGCTGGTGAGCAAGTTTTTGAAGGCTGTGTGTGCTCCTCGCAGATCCGGCGGGCAGGCTTTGCGTACCGAATGTTACCATAAAGAATAAGGATCTTCGTCTCATTGGGGTTTATGCGCATAATGATCATTCTGAGTGGCCTGATTTGTTTCGGCGGATTGAGTCATTTTGACGACATCTCTCGTCAGGTAGATTTAGCGGGGGATTGGAATACCGTCCTTGACCCCGACATAGATCGTATAGGGTTAAATTCAGGTACTAACAGTCGGGACCTGAAACCATTTCGGGATTATATCGATGTTTGATCTTGTCGATAAGTACCGTAATGAACACCCGGGAGGTAGTATGGACTTGGACTAATAGGGGCGGCTCGGGTACCGGTGTGCGTTCTAGCTATCTCGACCGAGTCTTAGTCAGGCGAGTTGATATAAGGCTCTTAAGGTGTCCAAGTTTCCACTATATAGTTTATTCGGATCATAGGCTCATTCGGGTCTGTGTAAACTTAGATAAGCCTAAGGATAGGACGGCTGGCTACTGAAAATTGAACTCATTATTGTTTGCTGCATTGTTTGGGACCAGCTGCTACTAATGCTACAGCGGGAAATGATGGGAGCTGTGATTGGGAATGCCTAGTGGGACAAATTAAAATCTAAAATTAGAACGTTTGCTGCTGATTATAGTCGTCGGCTCAATCAAGATAGATTAGCGGCGCAAACGGCTTGTGAGCAAAAACTTGATCGGGCGATTAAATCCCGTGATAGTGGGGGACATAGCTTTAGCTAGGGCAGAGTTGGCCTCCTTGCTTATCAAGAAAGATCAAGCTCTGGTAGTTAGGGCTAGATTAAAAAGAATGTCTTCCGAGGCAACGAATATGTCCGCTGAAGTGTGTGCAGAGGAATATCGCGTGTATTACAATCCTGTAAGCCCCTGTGTCTTAGTGGCTTTACTGCCTTACATGGGGTAATATCAATTTAATAGGGGTGATTTTATAAACAGTGACTGCTGCTGCTAATGTAATGATCTTCTACTTGAATCGAGCTCTCCTAGCTGCTGACATCTTTCGCATAGTAAAAACGTTTCTCCCTGCCTTGCGACGATAGCTTGTGGGTAGAATCTCTGACCAAATCGGTCGGGTTTCGATAACGGCACGAAGCAATCGGATGTCTAGCCACATTGATGAGCTATGATACAGCGAAACACTCTGTTCGCAGATAACACTATATATATATAGAAAGAGTATTTTCATCATTAATTTACTACATACAAAATATCTATTTTGATTGTTTATAGGCTAATCAATATTTTTTCAAATTCTGTACAAATGAAATGATAGTTTTATCTGTAGGCTTGTATCGTTGCTTAGTAAAAAAAATACCCCAATGCATCAAGTATTAAACATCCCAATATGGTATGTAGATTACTTTATTTCTTTTTCTCTCTCTTTTTCCTCTCTCTTTTTTTCTTTTCATTAGTTTTATTCGGTGTATATTTAAAAAAAAGAAAAAGAAAAAAGGATCACGTTTCTACGTCTCGTTTGCTATTGTTTTCTTTCTGACCATCGTCAACTACTCAGAAAACACGATAGGCTCTTTCGCCTTGGCTTACTCGTTAAGATTTTTCTTTTTCTTTTTTTTGTCATGGCGGTGGTTGGGAAGACGTCTCAATGGGAACAAATCACGCGCCGATGTGTGACAAAAAAATGCCTAGAAACGAGAAAAGTAAAGGGTAAGTAATTTCGAGGCTTCTTCGGACAAATAGAAAAGACTGCGATGATAATAATGATTTTCTCCATGACACCTGATTGCAATTCTTTGTTCGAGCCACTCGACCTCACCCTTAACAGCCCATGACGACTGAATAAATTAATGAGGAAAAATTAAAAGCAGCGGCTATTCATACGACTGGCCTACATCAAGCGAAACCGAAATAAGCATTATGGTCAAGACAATCATATTTAGATATATGTAGGCGTGGGCATTTCAGTGGCAGTATTGTTTCTTTACCTGTCTACATGTAAACGAATTTTTTCTTTTACATGCTTTCTTTTTTCTTGTTTTTTTTTTCGGTCTTATTTTATTTTTTATTTTTTATTTTTTTGCTTCTGCTCTTAATGTTGGCGGCGGTTGTTGGAAAGCCGGGGGTGTTGGTAACGGTGTTGGTAAGGTTATTTATGTTGGTTTATTGTTGTTGCGGCTGTTGTTGTTTTCCCTACCTATCTTTAAAAGGACTGAATAGCTCTTTTTATGGCTGTCACTAACACTCCTACAATTAAAAAAAGAAAGAAAAGAAAAGTAAGCACAACTAGCAGAGACGACGGATTTCTTTATTCCTGCAAAGATAGTGGCGGTGGGCGGAGGTGGGTAGTTGCAGGACGACGAAATATTTTTTACTTATTTTCGTCTGCCGTCTAATAAAAGGCAATAACAGAAATAAATATATATATAAAAGTAAAACACATACAAACACACACGCACACACACACACAGACTAATGGTCCAGATACACACACACACAGATATATATATATATATATATATATATATATATATATATATATATATATATATATATATATATATATATATATTGCTATCTTTCCCTGCTATCAGTATAAACTACCCCTTAACATAACCCTCTACTTCAAGTGGCTCCCGGGCCTTTTATAGGTTGAAACTTACTGTAATATATATATATATATATATATATATATATATATATATATATATATCTATATATATAATCAAATCTCATGTGATGGTGTCGGGCTGTCGGTTCCTAGGCATGATCTGCTTGATCTTCATGTCGAATTCGACGTGAGAGTCGAGTATATATATATATATATATATATATATATATATATATATATATATATATATATATATATATATATATATGAGTGTGTGTGTGTGTGTGTATGTGTGTGTGTGTATACATATATCCTATATATATATATATATCCTATATATATATATATATATGTATCCTGACACGTTCTTCTTCTTCTGTGTACCGTGTTCCTTCAGGGCATGGTCGATCATGGCTCTTCACAACATCCTATCCTTTGCAGCTCTTAGTAATGTTTGTTTTTTCCCCATTTTTACAGTCACATTTCTGTCATTCATTTACATAAGCTGGTTAAGGTGGTGAATTGTGGCCCTCCACAACTTCCTATCCTTTGTAGAGCTAAGCAATGTTTGTCTTTTCATCATTCCTCCCTGGCCCTGTCCTGCCACCCATTTACACAAGCTCGTTAGGAAGGTTACTCGCTGTTTTTTCTGTCTCTCTTGTTTTAATATGCCCTGTGAGTCTCAAATCGTCCGAGCCCTGTTTCTTCCTATGTCCGACAAATTTCGCAACATTACGCCATTTACAGTAGTCTTTTAATAAGGTATTTTAACCTTAAGTTTGTTTTGAATTACTTTGTTACAGTGATGAAAAATGCATTTTGCATTTCAACAGAAAATTTTAAAAAATAGTGCTTATTCCAAATTAAGAAACTATCGCCAACACCAAAACTAGGGCTGCATTTCCAATGCCATATCCTCTATAATCACCAGATTTAGCGTCTACTGATTTTCATTTGTTTCAATCAATAGAATATTTCTCAAGTGATAGAACATTCAGAAACAAAGACAGTGTTGAATATAGTTTTACAAAATGTTTTCGCAGAAAAACTAAATTTCTTTCAACGCGGAATCGAACAATTTTCACGTTAGTCTGCAAGTCAATGAAAATGAAGGCGATTACATTTTTGATAATATATAAATAAATACAATTAACATCTTTTTTATATATATTTTCTGGTAAAACGCAATTATCTTCTGAATTCCCTAGTATGTTAATAAATTTAACTTACATTTTTATATACTGCCTTGTAAAACTTAATTACATTCTGAACATCTTATAAACAGCTGAGACTATCTAAAAACATGTCGGATCTGACGAAGCCAAGTTGTCGCAGGTTCGAATCCCGCCGGAGAGCGCATATTTGCCTTTAATGAGATCTCTCGAATATCCCGGCCAAATGACGAAAATAAATAAACGGGGCGTCTACTCAAACATGGGTATCCATTAAAAAATACGAATATGTATATATTAATGTCTATTTGGGTAGCAACATTTCTTTTAAACGTATTTCGTTGAATATGACAAATAAGGAAAATTTAATTAATTTTCTATTGAGTTTTTCCAGCAATCTTATATTTTTTCGTTTGGTGGGAGTAAGGGAGTGTAAAAATTTACCGAAGCGCTTTCGATCTACTTATTTAGCCATTTTCAAGGGGGTGTTGTTTTAGGTATTGCCAACTTTGTTTACATATATATGCATATATATATATATATATATATATATATATATATATATATATATATATATATATATATATATATATATATACAGGCAATAATCCTTTGGTATATAATCCAAGTGAATCTTAATAATATAAAATATTCAAATTGATCCACAAAAAGAGCTCAATGTATTTATTATAACAGAGCATATAAATTACATAGAATAGAAATCCAAATTTACCTAATTCGAATTTAATAGTCCCATCGACTTATGAATAAAAGTCACCAATTTAAAACTAAGTACTCACGCCATTGCTACTGCTCATCAAACACATGGTTTCAATTAGTGTTGCCAATCAATTCATTAAAAAGGTATATTAATTTGTTTAATATGTTTATTATTACTTATAATATCTATAGTTTTTATCATCATATTCATCACCAACATCATCATCATATATATATATATATATATATATATATATATATATATATATATATAATGATGATGATTATGATGATAGAAAAGAATATTTATATTCCTGAGTTATGTATGGGCGCGTGGCCGATTGGTTAGAAGATTCGTTTTCTTATTCGAATCTCCCTATGGTGGATTTATAAGCTTCTTGATTACTCCGGCCTGGGGAGGCGATCCCGGCGCGCGGCACCTTTGGAAAGTGCCTGAAAACCATACGTAGCCTTGTGAGTGAAATTGGGTAGCCGGGGCTCTTCGGAAACTGACCATGATTGTGCTAGCACGAAGTCACAAGTCATCGTGACGGAGGGTTTGAGTGTACTAAATTTGTTAAATAAATTGATCCAGCTAGATTATTTGGTCTCTCCTAGATACAGTAACTAAGGTCCACTCTTCATAGTTGCAGTTTAAACCAAAGTGGACCCTGTGAGTTGATCGGGCGTCTTTAATCGGGATATGTTAACCGCCCTTGCATACAAGGTTTGCTCGGTAACGAGTAGGCAATCATTATACTTGGGGATTATCAGGGATCAAGGATCCCATGAAGGGGTTGATGCTCTAAACATTTTTGGTGACACCTCATCTACACTGTCAGATTTTATTAAGTAATTTAGATGTTTAAATTAATGTTTTCGCAATGAAAATGATGCTGGTAAAATTTTCAGAAAATATTTATGAGAAAAATAAAAGCGATAATTACAGGTGTTCTATTTTTAATTTAAAAAAGAATATTGATGATAAATTGTTTGAGGGGTATTAGTTTTTATTAAGCAAAAAAGTAAGTGCAACTTAAATCCCTATAAATAAAGCCAAAACATGTCATAGAAAGACATATTAAAACAATAATTATTATGAATGAATAAATTCTTACACGTTAATATGGACACTTTGACATTATACAACGTTTATCAGTCTTTCATTCATTATTTTTCTAACCCTTTTTATTCTTTCGACTATAACTTGCAGCTATTTTTATTGCTTTCAGAGATCTACAATTTCTTGGTTATTGAATTCTGATATAGATCTCATTTTATAATGGACCAAATGTTTACTATTAGATTAATATCTGGTGAGGCTGGTGGCAGTTTGGTTAGTTTCGTATCCATGAACCCTTTCGCATTTCCTTTTCCCACCCCTTTTTTCTTAACAAGCAAGGACAGAGTCAGGGTTACGAAGAATGAAGGAGAATCGTGGAGCATATAGAGCAGATCACGCATTTTTCACATCCTGGCATTTAAACTGACAAGATTAAGGTGAAAATGTGCTTGCAGGAAAACAAACGAAATATCCTCTTTTTAACATGATCTTAAATTGTTCTGTTCGCGCATTGATCACTTTGATTTTATTTTTTATAATCTTTAAGATTTTACACACACACAAACACACACACCGCATAAATTTGCAAAACGCATAACAAAAAACCCAGGTCATATATATATAATGTTAGACCTGTTATATATACGATAAAATATAGTTTTAAGGTCCGTTATATTTATGGGTTAAAGTGTTCAATATCAGGGATAGAGCGTATGTAAATATAAAAGTGGACATTGAAGTTAACACTTAGAGACGATATTCTGTTTCATGCTAAATGCAATCGTCCGACCATATATATATATATATATATATATATATATATATATATATATATATATATATATATATATATATATATAAAACATTTTCTGGTTTCAGTCAGCTGATTTAAAATCCAGCAGACATCAACGGCTCTAAAATGTGTGTGTGTGTGTATATATATATATATATATATATATATATATATATATATATATATATATATATATATAAGCAAACAAACACTTTCTAGTTCCTTGTCATCGGATTTGATAACGTAATTTGTTTTCTCTCTTTAAAAATTCGAGCTCATTTTCCTTACACACAGTTTTGTCTTGCATTCTGACCTAGAGAAGCCGAGATCAACAGAAGTGTCGGCTATATGTAAGGAAAATCAATGACGAAGTATAACATTTTTTGTATGATGCGTTTCGTCCTTTAGGGCTTCAGCGGATTAAAGTGATGTTTACATTGATGTGACTACACATGCGCATGAAGGAGAGGGGCACTGACTTCAACTTTTAAATTAATGTTTTTCAAATAAGCATTTGGGTATATAGTCTAGCCAGTTTCATTTAGTTTGTTTTTTTGTTTATATTTTTATTACTTTCCCCCAGATAGATAGACAGAGAGAGAGAGAGAGAGAGAGTGAGAGAGAGAAAGAGAGAGAGAGGGGAGGAGGGAGGGAGAGAGAGAGAGATAAATAGATAGGTTAAACCTTATCTCGTGTATTTCAATAACTTGGGTGTGTCTGCTTTAATAGTAATTTAAAAAGAATTTTTTTTAAACAGAAATGCAAAAGGTTGAATCGACCAAGTGAATTTTATTCTGTGATAGCAAACAAACAGACCTAGTGTTCGACGGGCGTCAGTAAAGTCAAGGAAATAAAACTCAACCAAACAATAAATAAATCTACCGAATACTAAAAAGTGTATTTAATAACAGAAAGAGCGGGTCAACGCTTAAGAGCTTTAAAACGTCGACGGTTCGTTTATATATTTAGCATTTTATGAGTCATGGATGAAGCCCAGACGTTTGTGATCCGTTGCTAGTCATGTTCAAAGACTCATTCCACGAAAAATATTTCTAAACTTTAGCAGCAGATTCTCGCCAATTGCCTGTAAGTAAACTTTTGTGAAATCCTCGATATCAGATACACACTATCATTATATATCAGACGTTTGTTTAATTCTGAATCAATGGTAGACGATAGTAAGAACGAAGATGTTAGCGAACGTAAATTCGTTAACAGAAGTCGATGTTAAGAAAACCGTTGAGGTCTATGTACTGTATGTAAATCTCAGATACCTAAGAACATTTTGTGGTTAATTTAATAAAACTTTCTGATATTAATCTATGACACAGACGAAACGTCGTAATTCCCCTGCTACTCTTTTGTTATTCCCATGGCAAGTGTTATGACGAGCTTTATTCTTTAGTTCCACTAGTTCTGAAATTCAATTAGGATCCACCATGCCAGGTATATTGGGACGAATCATCCCTATTTCCTTTGTATTTCATTATTAAGAAGGAAGTTCCATTCAGAGCCGCTACTTTGTGAACTCCCGAGGTTATATTTCTCCAATCACTACATCCTTAACCTCTTCATGCCAAGGCAAGGGTAAAACGTTAACTTCCTTACATATCCTCATAAACAAAACTTTTTACATCATCTTACACTCATACAACGACCTCAGTCAGTAACCGCCTTGAGTGGCCCTTAGGCCTTATACTGAGTGAGGAATTATTTTTTAAAACTTAAAAACTAATTAAAAACAAGAGGACTTGAGTCGGTCAAGATCGTTAGTCGACACACATCGATGATAATTTCTTTCTTAAGGAAATCCTGTAATACAAAAAAAGTTTATTTCTTAATTGATTGATTTGTTTTTTTACAACCTATCGACCTTTTGCAGGTTATTTAAAGCCAGAAAATATTTTTACATTGCAAAAAATTTGGGGAGATAATAATGATTTACTGATACAAGTCCTACTTATTAACCCATAGCTGGGGGGTGAGGAGATGGATTCATACGTTTCCCAACGGTGTTTGCGTCTAAGTGAATACAACGAACCCGAGTAGAATTGGAACTCGGTTTTCCGAATTCCAATTTCGAACCGTTATCCATCACACCACCCGCAAACCAAAGTTTACAGTACCAGGCACTCCCAAGCGATCACCAATCTAGGTACTAACCATGCTTGACCTTGCTCAACGTCGGTCCGTCCGGGGTATGACAATAGACTACATTCGACAGCCTCTGATCGGGAGGTTTTGAGGAGCGTGGAACCACCTCTAAATTGCTGTTGTTCTCACGTCCACCCTGACCCGAAGTGGTAGCACCTGTTAGTTTCCCAGCTATGGGCAAACAGTTAACCCCCAAACTGGGGTCAAAACACTATGAAAGTATAAAAAATTTATAGTAAAAATACCAGCAATACATATTCATTTTAAAAATTTACCAGCAATACATTTTTGTAAAAAAATGATCAGCAATAAATTTAAAATAATAATAATAATAATAATTACCATCAATTTTGTAAAGAATTTACTAATGCTCTCAAGAAAATTAAATTTCGGTATTAAATAACCCATAAGGAGTTGATATACCGCTAAAGAAACAAACAAAACATACTGAACGTTGTTGATCGTACGAGAACCGGTGTTTCAACGTGATATGGCCGTAAGCTGTTTATTTCTCAAGACAGTAAATCATTTGTGTAAATTCTAAGAATCAATTAAAAAATTGACCCGTAAGGATTTTAAAAATTTGCGTTGTCTTCCTTCCTTAATATAATCGATTATAATTTTGTGGAATATTTGGATATTTTATGAAAAATTCATTTTACCTTTGTTGAGTAAAAGTTGAATTCATTAAAGGGCTAAGACGGAGAGAAAATACGATGAAAACAAAATATGCATAGGGTCAATACAACAATCTGACATATTTCATAACTGGCACAATCGAGATGCTTGATGAAAAACTTCAGGATTTCCTGCGAAAGGAAATTGTGTGTCTTAGTCAGGTTTCGACCATCATATGTCTCCATGCCCGTATTCAGATGTTAAATAAAATCCTTGACTCCCCATTTTCTGATTAACTGCATATCCAAAACTCCCGTTCTACTGATGACATTTGGCACAGAGACACACCACATGTTTAACCCACCATGTAGTGCTCAACAAAAAATTTACTCTCGCCAAATTCGCACTGTGAAGCGGACTCTAGGAGTCTTGCCATTGATTGTAACTAATGTGTACCAGCTGCAATTTCTTCGTGATTCTGTCTTAGTCTTAAATAACATGATCAGATTTTACGATGAGACGTCCATCTTCTTTTATATGCCGTTTCCCTTCAGAATGTAGAAGATTATAGCTCTCCACAGCTTTCCTGTTACATGTAGTTCTAAACAACATTTATGTCCTTACCACCCCCCACCATAAACTCGTTGGGTTATTCAGTTTCCTTCTGCTCTTCTTGTCTTCAATATCTCATATGAGTGTTAAATTCTCCAAGCCTCCTTTCTCTTTATCTGCTGCAGGTATTTCAATTGTCTCTTTTGGATTGTAAGTGTCAATAAGATATTATCTGCTTGATAAAAAACAGATGGGCCTTTTTCGCAATATTTTAAAATCACGTTCGAATTTACAAGCTGTTTCACAATGAGATTTAGTAAAGTTGATCGTTGACTGTCAGCAGGCCCGAAGAGATTTAAGTAAATAGACAAAATGCATGAATCGCCTGTTTATAAGCGACCGGAGCTCCGAGCATTGTCGATTCTGTTTCAATAAATCAAATGATATTGAAAAAAAAAAAAAAAAAAAAAAAAAAAAAAAAAAAAAAAAAACAACAACAACAACAACAACAACAACAACAACCGTAACCCATATATACAGCCTACAGTTAGGGGCACCTCGAGGCGGTGTAATGGTTAGCAAGCTTGTCTCGCTAGATCAGTTATGACTGAGTAGTGAGTTCAATCCACACTGAGTGCCGCAATCTTTAGTCCTTGTGCCACATCTAATCTAGGCTTGAAAAATCGCTATACAGCCTACAGTTCAAAAGTTTGAAGCCACCCTCAGAATTAACATGGAATGGACTTGACAGAAGAGCGAAAAAATGAAAAAGAGCTTTTAGAGTCACTGAAAAAAGAATGGAATCAATTATCAAACTTATACTTCGTGGAAACTTTTGCAATAAATTCTAAAAATTTGTGCTGCAAAGGGTAAAGGAGGATACTTTGACGTGAGCAAAATTTAATCATAATTTTTTTTCTAATAAAAATGAATGTCTCACTTTTTTAAATCATGAATAATAATTTTCTCTTATTTAAAGTACAAAACAAATATTTTGAGGGCAAATTTAAAAAATGACCAGGAGTCGTCTCGAACTTTTGAACTGTAGTGTATGTACATACATAGATGAACTAGAATATTATAGCCACCTCACTAATGTCTGTTTTCTATGTTTACACAAAACCTGTTTAGGCATTGTAGTATTATTTCACACCAGGCCAAGGAAAATAGGTACAGTGTTGACCGGAATTTACCCTCGGTCGCCAAATGCAGAATCACGAAACCTCACAGCTGCATCGGTTTTGCAAGTGTGAAAACGACAAGCATGAAAAAGTTATATAAACAGCCGCTCCAGGTTCGGAAAATCGCAGAGGGGAATGTAATGTACACGTTTTGCACCAGGGGTGACGGGGTCTCTCATACAGACACACTGGTTGACAGAGACTGATGCAGTATTGAAGGGAAATGAGATGTAATGCTAAATATGAAAGACCCAAGTCTCGTGTTATATGTTAATACGAACAAGTCATCATTTGATCGGCGCAACATCTTCATTATAGCATGAACTCTACAAGACCCGTAAAAGTTGCTTTTGGGATTGGATACTAGGATGCTGACAGAAGGTTATTTAATTACTGCAAACTTGTTTGTCCAATACGCTCTCTAAGTTCTCAAAGGGATTGGTATTTAGTAGGAGGTTTGGTGGTCAGGACGACATGGTGAAACCTTCATATTCTTGAAATCGTTCCTGCATAACTGTCATAAAGACACCATCGATATAGTAGAAGATTAAGCATAGAGTGGTGTACATGGATTTCAGTGATGATAATGTCAGTGGTACACGACAAAGAATCAAGAATGAAAGAACACAGTGTCTCCTGGAAAGAACATTACGTATATCTGCGATGAACCATTTGTTTTTCGCTTAGTCCGTGCTGTTTTAAACGCTTTTTCAGTATAACATCGAGATTGATAATAATATGAAAGCTAAAAGTTAACCGAAAGAGTGGTATTGCCTAGAAGTAGATGATATATAATACAGATATTGAGCTTTAAGTGTGTAAATTACTATAGAGTTGGGGCTTTTTAATCTCAGAATTCGTGGGAGAATTGAGCTCCAATTTTACATTTATTCATATAGATTCCATAATATAGGTTTTATTTAATAAGCTATTATGTTTCTCTAACTCTTCAAATGTTGAATATATAACTAATTCTAATTTCTATTTTCCCATCCTTACACTTTATTAAATTTATTTTATAAATTGTCTCTTGTTCTGTCACCCATGAAATAAAAATAATTGTTTGTACAGAAAATGAGGATGTACGTACATCAAATCGTCTTTAAATTAAGTGGCAGCAAAAGAATTATCGTTGAACTTTCAAAAGGTAAGCTTAAACATTAGTTCAATAGTTAAATGCAGCGATCAATTTTGAGTTCTTCTGTAGTTTATTGAGGTTTTTGAATGAGTTATGAATCATTGAAAATGGATCATTTGGAGCGGAGGAGTTACTTAAACACACACACGCACAAACACACACACACACATATATATATATATATATATAAATATATATATATATATATATAAATATATATATATGGATATTATATATATATATATATACATTTTATATATATATATATATATATATATATATATATATATGGATATTATATATATATATATACATATTATATATATATATATATATATATATATATGGATATTATATATATATATATACATATTATATATATATATATACATATTATATATATATATATATATATATATATATATATATATATATATATATTGTGTCGATTAATTTTAATGATCATTTTCAAATTACGAATAATCCTTCTCAGACTAGGGGGAAATTCAGTTTTTAACTTTCTTAAGTCAGCAAATGTTTCGACCTACCCTGATGATGTCTTAAGAAAATCGAAAGCTTAAAGAACACTTGCTGCAGTTACACTATATATATATATATATATATATATTATATATATATATATATATATACTGAAATTTGTTAATCACAGATTATAGATAAGAAATACCGGAATGTGCAATAGAGCAATCACAGATCGTCAGCCAGTTGAAATTTCGAGGGCACATAGTGAGAAAAGAGGACATATTGAAGATAAGAAAGAGAAAGAGAACCAGTGCAAAACCTAACAAGCTTTTGTAAATGGTTAGCAGGACAGGGATGAGGAGAGATAAATTTTACTAAGACCTTAAAAAAAGGAAAAGGAATTGTCGAAAGGCATGTTCGCTCACATCCTAGTGGGACACGGCACAGAAGTTTGTTGAGTTATTGCCAATGGCTATTAAGCCCGGGAAGACATCAGTTGAAATGCACTAACGCGTAAGTCACCAAAGTATTTCCTTTATATATGTATATATATATATATATATATATATATATATATATATATATGAAGAAATATAGTATTAAAGTGTGCTATATATATATATATATATATATATATATATATATATATATATATATATGTATATGTTCTGTTTATACGTTATTTTTATAAAAAGAAAATATATTAATTGTCAGACTTAATCCATTTCATAATATATATCGCCATTGGTTCATGTCTGAGTTTTCACGCAATCGTCAGGGATATTTTTTCTATCATTTTAGATTGCCGCATGTAAGAAACACGGAATTGTACCAAATAATAAGGAACAAAATGCATATTTATTATTCATCGTATAAATTTTATGTCTTTTATTGTATATCGAAAAAAAATTATTATCACCAGTATTCACTGTGCGTTATTGTATACACACACACACACACACACACACACACATATTATATATATATATATCTATATCGAAAGAATTATATTCGAGTAGAAGCTCTGTCTTTTAATTAAACAGTATTTTTTTATCCAACTACATCTACCGGCCTGAATTAAAAATAACAATATGTCGGATTTAATCCATTTCCTAATATATGTATGTATGTATATATATATATATATATATATATATATATATATATATATATATATATATATATATATATATATATATATATATATATATATATATGGCATGTCATACTATTATTAATAAGATACGTCAGATTTTCAAAATATTCTATTAAAATCTGCCAATATTGATTACTTCCCTTTGTATACAGTTTACTTCAATTTTACTACCAATCTTTGGTTTAAATACTGAGGTCGTTACTGCTTGCAAGGTAAAAAATGACTTTATTTTATTAACTAGATATTTTAATCTCAAAACCTGACAAAAAACTATGGCATATATATATAGATGATAAAAATTTAAATGGAAAAGAATAGCAAAACGGTTATATTTTTTTTAATGAATTTTAATTGAATTTTAAAGCTGAATATATAAAACTTCTAAGTTAGCGAAGTTGTAAAATATATGCTAGAAAATATAAATTATAAAATCCACATTTTTACCAGTTTTAAATTATTAACATATGCACCAGCTCGGACGTGGGTGTTCCCCAATCAGTACCTCTCATTCGGGAGGGGGCTATTTTTAATCTTTGACGCCTGAGACTTCCCTAAGTTAACGAGTGGGCTTGAGTAATTATTGATCCTTGGCATATGCACACGTGGGCCTCCAATACAACCTTGTGCGTAAATACGAGCTTGTGACACATTTTGTACGCAGTCGGCGTACAAATAAAAACCCGTGTTTTGGGGATTTTAATAAATCTTAATATAAGCTCGAGTCCCAAAGGCCCATTACTTTGCCACTCCTTCGGGGGGATGCCAGGATTATTACCCGACATCTAAGGCGTCTCCAAAGAGGTTCCGAGGGGGCTTGAGCAATTTTTATGATTGGCCCATGCACGCGTAGCCCTCCCTATATACCCCACCTTGTGTCACATTTTGTACGAAATAGGCGTACAAATAAATACATAAAAACCGCATTTTTTGCGGGGTTTTATGTTATAATTGTGCTCATTTCTAGGTGGTATCCGCATTTTGTACGAAGTGGGCGTACAAATAATATACAAAACCCATATTTTTACGCGGGTTTATAATAATAATAATTATTATTATTATGCTAAGTATTAGTGGGGTACCCCCCACGCTGTACTCCACTTTCAGTGGAGGGCCAAATAAAAAATGCTGGAGAAACTAGGAAACTAATTATTGACCTTGATCACATTTATGCGTGGGACTCCCTCTTTTTGTTTGTTTTGTTTGTTTAACGGTATATCAGCTCCTTATGTGTTATTTAATATCGAAATTTAATTTTCTTGGGAGCATTAGTAATTTCTTTTATAAAAATGTATTACTGGGATTTTTTTTTCCTTACAAACATGTATTCTTCGTAATTTCTTTTTTTTTTTTCAAAAATGTATCGCTGATAATTCGTTTACTATGAAAATGCATTGATGGAACTTCTACTACAAAAACTACAAAAATGTATTTTTATACTTTCATCGTGTTTTGACCCCAGATTGGGCATTAACTATTTGTCCATAAGTGGAACCCTAACACGTGCTACTACTCCGAGTCAAGGTGGACCTGGAAACAACAGCAACTAAGAGGTGATTCCACACTCCTCAAAAACTCCCGATCAGAGGCTTTGCTGCCGGAATCAGTTTATCATCATACCCAGGACAAGATCCTATCTTTGAACTTGACCTTGTGCCATAATCAAGGAGATCCTTAACTCAAACCTATACAGCGCGTGTAGCTAGTTCAGGGACTGGGGGGCCAACTGTCAACACGCGAAAGTTCCTTACTGGAATTTGATTAAGAAATTAAGTTTTTAAACAATATTTTTTACCTTTTATTAAGGATACTGAAGTAATGTTTATTTATTTTATTGGAACTTGCAATATTTTATTTTTACACAAACTTTTTCAGTGCGAAATTCACAGGTGTCAATAAGAATTTTGTCATATACAAATGAAATTTAATATAAATTAATATTTTTCTATGCTATTGTTCTTCAACAATGACGATATTAAGTATAAAATTAATTTTTTTAATGAATAATTTGGGTTTTTCTTTAACAGAACAAATTGGTATTATTTTCTTTTTAAAAGTATGTTGAATTTTTCTATCATTCGTAAGAAGATATTAAAAACAAAAGTAACGCTTTTCACTGCGAAATTAATGAAGAATGATACTTATTAAATAATTTATCAAAATTATTGTCAAAAATTAAATTCAATAAATTTAATATTTTACAACTATTAAAAATATACCACAAAAATTTAAAGGAGAAGATATTATTGTCTTGTCAATATTGTCTTTCTCTTTTTACATTTTGTCGATTATTATAAACAGCGAAATTTACAAAAAATATCATTATTAAGGTTTTTCTCACAGAAAGTTAATTTCATTTTTCTTTATGCTATTATTCTTCATAATAACGAATATTTTGATTATAAAATTCATTTTTTAAGGAATAATTTGTGTTTTCTTTATAACTCGTAAAGTATGTTGTTATCGTCCTTGTAAGAAAACAAAAAATGAATGTAACATTTTGCACTGCTAATTTTCCCAAATTCCTATACAGAAATTTGCATATATTTGAAAAAAATTTAATTTAATATTTTTCTATTATATTATTTTTCATAAAAACATTAATTTAAAAAATAACTATTCCCAGACGGGTATTAAAAAATGTATGTTTAATTTTACTAGCATTATTTTTGTTAAAAATGTAAAACAAAAAATAACCAGTTTATTTATATTTTTTAAAATATACTGTAAAAATATTAAACTGGTTAATTTTGCTTAGATAATCGTATTTTATGGAGGTGGTTATTGATCCGCACCTCCCGTAAAATACGATTATCCAAAAATTTCAATGAGGGAGGTTCAGTTTACTATGTAACTTCAACATAAAACGAACCGTGACCAGTGAAACAATTTGGAAATCCTTTTGAATCACGTAATTCCTTAAAGACAATGGAAAGTAACATAAGATGACAAATTCACACATTCATACAAACATCAAAATTCTTAATTCTAAATCCTAAATTCTCCAGACCTTAGAATATAAGGTTCAAACACTTTTTAGAAGCACCATGTAATTTTTACAAAATAATATTTTAAGTTAATATTTTTTTGATTTTACTACCCCAAAATCTTTCTCAATATGGTAAAAAAGTATTGTGTAACAGGTTGCCGTGTTGACTATGATTAACAAAATAAAAATTGTGTATTTTGTCTTCCTCAAGATCAAAATGAGTGAGAACAGTGGTTAAAGGCAATGTCTCAAGACAACACTCCTGACAAACCAAACATTGTTGTTTGTGAAAGGCATTTTCTATCTGATTATGAAACAGTGGTTATTACAAGGAAATTATGACCCAGAAATCCGCCATCAATATTTGATCATTTGCCATAAGTGTATCTCCTAGTCCTCAACCAAAACCAGCAAACAAAATTTCAGCTTCTGTGCGAAATGTACAAAATGATGAGTTTGCACAGTTTCTAGAAAAATATCCTCACAGCAGGATTTTGTCTCTGCAGTTACATGTTATAAATCAAACAATCAACTGTTCATCCAATCTGTTGATTTTTTTCAATGATTTTAATTAAAATTTTGGAAAAATTGAGATTTGAATGTTACAATGCTGGTACATATACAACAATTTTTTCTCTTTAAAGAACATATTAATGTCACCACAAACAAAACATTATGACTGATATTCTTATCAGGGCATTTGAATACTTTGTTACATCACGGTTATAACAGGCTTCAAAATGATTTTAAATTAATCAGTGTGAGAACATTACCAGGTTTGACATCAGAAGTTGCCAAATAAGATTGCTTTAATTTCTTGGTGATATTTTTGTGAAATCTCTGAAAATCAGAAAACAAATGTATTCTTTTAGTTGATGAAGTGTATACCAAGGTTGCTCTACAATATCATTTGGTTTGGATGAAAATTTTGAGGGATTAGCAAAAACAGTATTGGGCAGCATGGTAAAATATTTAAATGGAGGACCAAAACTTGTATATAAAATGATCCCAGCTGCAAATTTGAGGTAACTTTTTTTATATGTTCTATTTTGAAAGCAAAAATATGACAGCAAAATGGGAAATTGTAAACAGTATTTTTTGATTATGAAAAAACTCAATTCGTTAAGCTTTCGAAACTAACTGATGTAGCAGTTTACCCAAAACCTGTTGAGCAACAAAATGTTTCCCATTGTTTAAAGGTTTTTTTGTGATCAAACTGCAGCTGCTATTAAAACACACCCATTATTAAATGGGAAGGATATTACGGAAACAATTGAAAAAGTTAAAATTTCATTGAAAAATTAAAAATTTTGGAAAAATATTTCATTGAAAAAGTTAAAATTTTGGGAAAGTTTCTTTATCAAAGAAATATATGGTGACACTAAGAAAAATGATCCACTGAAAATGGTGATATCAGATTTAGATGATGAACATCCGTTATTTCTTTCTAATTCTGGAAAAAATGACAAAAAGAATGGGAAGAAAGCAAGGAAAAAGAATGAAACTATTAACTAGAGATACCAGTTTAACCATTGGACATACATGCAAAGGTTTAGTAGATGTTTGCAGATGTTTGCTAATTAGCGGGTTTAATTTTGTTATGCTTAGTGAATTTACTACAAACACTCTAGAAAATGAATGTGGAAAATTAAGACAAAGTTCTGGGGGTGCATATTTTATAACAATTCAAAATGTTATTGAAAAATTTAAATATTGAAAAAACTAAAACTACTTCTTGAATTAAATGTTGATGTCAAAGAATACAAATTAATCCAGGCCATATTTGCTCAAAATATGGACATTTGCTGGATGAAATGCGATGCCAAACATTTGATAACTTACCAGACCTTGAAACAAGGATCCCTAAAGATATTAAAATGTCACTTTGTATATAGCAGGCAATGTTACATGAAAAGATTGCTCCACGAAAGAGGAAATATTTAATAATATTAGTTTTATTTTCAAGAATATGGACATTTTTTAAAGAAATAGATTTTGGTAATTTAAAAATTCCACTGGATACCACAGGGATACCAGATATTTTTATTTTCAATTTTCCCTCTTTTTACATATATTTAATTGGTTAACTCCCCAAATTATCCTGTTAATTAATTTTGTGTTCTTGCTAATGTAAATTGATTTTAATTTTTAAAACTGTGTACAGGTAATATCTATTATTGTATCATAGCAAAATTTCATATTTTCTTCATTTTCTGTGAAATTCACATTTTTGTAAAGTATTTTCAGACTTTGTTGATATACGATTTTGTAAAATGCTGAAATTATCTAAAAATGCCTAATTTATGATGAATAAAGTGATTTTTGTGCATTAATGTCATGCTATATTTGTTCTTTGTACATTTGCATTTATGGAAATAAGTCAATAATTGTAAGATGATTCGTAATATTATATATAGTTATTAATTAACTAATTACTGGATATTACTAACAAGTTCTTTGCTAAAAATGTTCTCAGTAATTGTTATTTAGTAGTAATTTAGGCCTCCACATCTCCGCCCCCAATCGTGGACCCCAGTCGCATAATTGCCAGACATGGTATGAGGATCCATTCAAGCATGCCGTCGGATAAACCACAAATATAAAAACGCGTTTATTTGATGTTATAATTTTATGTAATATTTCTAAACACATGCACGGGCAGACAAAGAACATTATATATTTAATTAATTTTCATTTTTTTCAAGTGGGCATATACACAATCACTGAGCCAAATATATTAGATACATATGAGAGAATAAGATAGGTAGATCGACAAATGTTATAGGATATGTTACATGTTGCTCTACAAAATGTAGAAAACTTGAGATAAACAAGAGCTTTTATATCAGTTTTCATTTCTTGCCTTGAGATAAAAGAACAGAAATCGAGCCCATATCATAGGTGCTTGTTAATATGATGCATCTTCGACACAGTTCAGTCACCATCGGGTTGAATAACTGTGACAAAAGACTCATTACAAAAATAAATTTTACACTTTATACCTTGGTGCATCCGTAAAACTATTTGTCAGTCACGCATGACTTCGCGAGTACTCTTGTTCAACTCACCTGAATTTTAGTGGCATGTTTACCGCGAGAGTCGGCGGGTGTCTAGCTGCTGCTGTTACGGCTACTGTCAGTTCCCATTAAGTGTAACTCGTCGTACAAGTTTATAAATAGCGTCCAATCGTATAATTAGATGTGCCTTGGGATCCAGTTCATGGAAATTATTAAAAAATGCGAATAGAGATATAAACGCGATGTGTGACCAAAAGAGTTAAAAATTTAAAGCGAAAATAAGAAGAGAAAAATTTGAGCTAATTTAATCATAAAAGAAGAAAGAAACGACAAGAATAAGATAAGCCAGTTAGATAAATAGGAAAATGATATCAATAGTTGAATATATGTTTAATTAATAATACCTTTTCTTATGAGGAAAGCATAAACAGCTTCGTCTTTGCGTGAAATCAGTAGATACGTGCGTCTGTAAAATCTGCAGTACGCATGAATCAATCAATAAATCAATTTATTAATCATATTTGCTATATAAATTAACATAGTATTAAAAAAAGGAATCAAGACGTGACTGTAATTGAAGACTACAGAAAGAAGTTGAAGCAAAATGAAAATATAAAACTTACCAGAACCGAACCTCAGAAATGAAGAAAGTGAAACACGAACATTAGGGACAAGTTTATAATAAATGATGTAATGACCATATTAAAAAAAAAAGAAAAAAAAGAAGCGAAATAGGAAATTAAAGATTTATTGAGACGACTGTCTTCAGATCTGCGAAGATACTGCGAATGGTGTTGAAGACTTCCAGAGAATTTCTGTTACTTAATATCTATAGATAATTATCATACGTCTGAAATGAGAACTCGAATGCATTATATTAATAATAAAAATAATAATAATTGACCATCTTGTATAAGTTTGTATGGTATTGGCACCCACGGAATATGACAGAGTGGGCCAATATATGCATTGGGAAATAAGCAACTTTAACGGAAACGAAACTGTAAGAAATTGGTATGAACACCACCCAGAACCGGTTATAGAGATAAGACCGGTAACAATTTTATGGGACTTTATAATACACACAGACAGAACAATCAAAGCTAATCGCCCAGACAGCGTGACCAGAAACTACAAAAACAAAATGCACCTTCTTATTGAAATGGTAGTCTCTGTAGACTATAACGTATCTTTGAGGATCTTCAAAAAGCTAGCGACATACAAGGACCTTGAAATCGAAATCTCAAAAATGTGGCACGTGGACATCAACCATTCCATTTGTAGTTGGAACCCTCGAAGTGATTGCAAATGGTTCCGATAGACTCATTTGAGGGATTCCTGGTAAAATCTGACTTAAAGAAATGCAATTCACAAGTACCGCTCACACCTTACGAAGGTCGTTATTTATGTAAAATGTGTGTGATCTTGAGGTTTATTTGTTGTTTTTTTTTTTCAAATGCTCGTTGGAAAATGTCATGATGCCATTTCTGACCTTTGGTCTCTGGAAAGAAATGAGTATACACCAGAAACCAAAGGAAATAAAATAAAAACAATAATAATGTGGCCAATATCTGCACTGTAAAATCTGCAACTTTGTGGGAAGGAAACCGCAAGAAATTGGTACGAACACTATCCAGACTTGGTTAGATATCTGTAACACACATATTGAACTTTTCAATACACACAGACAGAACAATCACAGGTAACCGTTTAGACACAGTGATCAAAGAAAACAAAACAGAATGTCCTTTCTTATTGATAGAGCAGTTCTGGTAGGCAGCAATTAGCTTGGAAGATCCTTAAAAAATATCAAAATACAAGGACTGTCAGGTGGAAATTTAAAAAATGTGGCTCATGAAGACATCAGTAATTCCAGTTGTGGTTAGGGCAGCCCATGCCTTAAAGAAATGTCAACATTGTTCTCACAATCAGAACTCACGCCCTACGAAAGTCTTTATCTATGTAAAATGTGTATGTGTTTGTAGTTTATTACAAACATGTGCAGTGAAAAATGTCATGATGCTATTTCTGAGCTAATGTCTCTGATTGAGGTAAATGAGTATACAAGAGAACTCAAAGGAAATAATAATAATAATAATAATAATAATAATAATAATAAAATGGTCCGATAGACCTATTGAAGAGATTCCTGGTAGCCCAGGCCTTAAAGATATTCAAAAAAAGTATTCACAAGTGCAACTCACACATTACGAAGAGTTTTATCTATGTAAAATATATTGTAAGGTTGTAATATGTTAATGGTTGTAGCAGTGGAAAATATCATGAAGACATTTCTGACTTTAAGTCTCTGGCTGGGACCCGGAATAAAATGCGTATACAACAGAAATCAAAAAAAAAAATAATAATAATAATAAAGAGGAATAAATAGAAAACCAGTTGTAATAATTTTTCTGAGGTATACAAACAACTAGAGGAAGATAATGACGAATATGAGCGAGAAACAGAGATAACAAAAACATCCGATATAAATAGAATGGGAGAATATAGCGGAAATGTCTTTCGAAGAAAGCCCGACAATTCCAAAAGTAAGAAAGAACCGTCAAGTGAAAGAAACCACCAATCTTGTTAACCAAACAATTAAAAAAATAAAGGATAAAACGGAAAGACTGATGAACCTGACAGAAATTAATCATCTTCTATACGCAGCCTCGAAAAATAAAAATTCCAGTCTGGAAAGAAAATTAAAATCCGAAATAAATAAACTTCAAGGAGAATTGACACATATTTGTGAAGTAGTCAACGGCTCCAAAATGAAAGAGAGAAAAAGGAGACAACTGAAACGAAGCCTTGAAATTAAGAATAAGACTAACTGAAGTTCAAGAGAAGGTGAAACAACAAATTCAAGTGAAGACTCAGAGAATCAAGCATTATGAAAAAAGAAACAGATTCTTCTGGCAAAACAAGATCTTCAAAGAAAAGGCCAAGAAACTATATCGAGAACAGAGAAAAATAAAATAGAGATAAATAACACATATAATATCCAGAAAGTCGAGGAGTTGTGGTGTAAGATGTGGGAAAACTGCAAAATGCACAATGAAAGAGCTATATGGATCAAGTAAAAACAGAAACAAAACACACATATAGAATGTAAAAAACGGATATCAATATTATTAATACAACCTCTACTATCTGCAAAACACCAAACTGGAAAGCACCAAGAATAGAACAAATAGTCAATTTTTGAATAAAAAAACCCTTCTAGCACCCATCAAAACCTCGCAGGGGAATACAATGATATAATTATAAATCCAGAAAAATACCCCAAATGGCTCACGTGAGTAGTAACATACCTACTCCCAAAAACAGAAGAGACGCAGAACCCGAAGAACTATAGGCCTATCACCTGCCTACCAACAATGTACAAGATCCTCGCTTCTATCATAACCGAGAGGACATACAACTCCCTTGAGAAAAAACAATTTACTACCAGCAGAACAGAAGGGATGTAAAAGAGGAAGTTACGGGTGCAAGGACCAACTAATTATCAATAAAAACAATATTGGAAGAGGTGAAAACAAAGAAAAGAAACTTATCGACAGCATACAGAGTATGCATCACAACGGTCAAATTCATAACGGAGAACATGAAAAACTGGATGGCTACACTAATCCTAAACCATACACACGGGTCATTAACATCAAAACCAATCAACATCAAAAGCGGGATCTTCCAAGGAGATTCATTGTCACCGCTACTCTTCTGCCTTGCATTAACGCTACTCAGCTGCCTACTGAACAACAGTAGCTACGGATAAAGGCAAACTGAATCAGCAGTTCTTGTTCTTAAAACGTTTGCCAAGGATGACAACCAGCAGAAAAACCTACTCACCATTGTCAAAACCTTCAGTAAATGTGCCAAAGGCACCTTCAAATTCGGTAAACTAAAGAAAACTACGGATTTAGACCTTGATATCATCAACAAGATTAAGGAACTAGACCAAGATGGTACGTACAAATACTTAAAAATTAATGAAGGAGACGGATTACAACATTCAATTATAAAAAAAAGATCCGAAAAGAATATTATAAGAGAGTGCGTATGATACTAGAAAGCAAACATAATGAGAGCTAATAAAATGGGCTATCAACATCTTAGCTATAAACATTGTAACATACAGCTTCAACATTATTAAATGGAAGTTGAATGACATTAACAGACGCCGAGGCCAGAGAAATGCTTACCCAAATGAGGATGCACCATCCGAAATCAGATGTTGATAAGCTGTATGTGCCAAGAGCGTTAGGAGGTCGAGATATAATACATCTTGAATTAACTCTAAAAACTACAACAATTGGATTGGAAGCCTGTCTCACAAAAAGCAATGACCCTCTCCTGAAAATAGTAAAGCATCAAATCCACTCTATCAACAAAGAAGCTGTACTCTTTAAGAAACAGCTTAATATACCTGAAACCCTGCCAACAAAAAACAAAGCGAATAACATTTAAGCCAAACGAGTAAAACGGAAAGCAAAACAACGTGACCAAATAAAATTACAACAAAACTGGGAGGGCAAGGCGTTGCATGGTAAATATGTAAAAAGAACGAAAGAAGCAGATGTGGACCAACCAAAACACATCAGTGGCTGAGGAGCACCGGGTTGAAATCTGAGACAGAAGGGTTAATTATTGCAGCTCATGACCAAATCCTCGCAACCAGATCCTATCACTATCACATAATCAAAGATGGAACTAACCCAAAATACAGGTTATGCGAAAAAGTGATGAAACTGTCGAACATAATATCTCAGGATGTCCGGAACTAGCAAAAAATGAATATAACCACAGACATAACAAGGTAGCGACATATGTGCATTGAAAGATATGCAAGAAGCACAAAATTGATAGCACTGAGAGATGTTATGAGCACGAACCCAGTTATCCAAAATAACGATGTAACTATCCTCTGGGGCATGACAATTCAAACTGACGGGAAAATAAAAGCCAACACACCTGATATTATCATAAAAGACAAGAAATTCAGGAAGTGTATGCTTATTGACATAACCGTACCATCTGAGAGAAACACCTCCATGAAAATTATCGAGAAATTGTCCAAATACATTAACAGGATGTCGGGAATGAAGACTGAGACTGTAATAGTAATCAGAGCTCTGGGCCTCGTGAGAAAAGGAATGGACAATTTTACTAACAGTGTCCGAAGTAGCATCAACATTTTTGCCAGAAGATCGTCCTACTAGGAAAATCCCATATACTAAGAAAAATGCTATCAATTAAATGACAATTCTCCTATAGTGCCTATGGTCCATAGTTTGGACCTTGTTGTACAGGATACAAAGCAGGAAACATAACATACAAATATAATAATAATAATAATAATAATAATAATAATAATAATAAACTATCAAAATACAAGGACCTTGAAATCTAAATCTCAAAAATGTGACACGTGAAGACATCAACAATTCCAGTTGCAGTTGGAGTCCTCGAATTAATTAGAAAAGGTTCCGATAGAATCCATTGAAGATCATCCTGGTAGTCCACACCTTAAGAAGTACAAATAATTGTACTCACAAGTACAGCTCACACCTTCAGTTATGTGCCATGCTTAATGCACACTTAGGCGATCATATATTTTTCGATACATGACTGACGAGGCAGATTTTCCCGCAGTAGTTTGCCATTTCTTTCTGAGGTAGACCAGTTGCCATCCAAGGTTATAAAACCCGGTCTGTCCTTCTATTTACCCATAGCTGGGAGGAAAAGAAGAGGATTCATACCATTCCCAAGGGCATTAGCACGTAAGTGAATGTAATGAATTCGACTGGAATTCGAATTCAGCTATCCGATTCCTCAATCCGAGCTGCTATCCATTATACAACGTGCCTCCTACCTTACGAACGTAGGGGGCACGGTGCTCACACCATATGAAGGGCTTTATCTATGTAAAATATATGTTTTTGTTGTTTTCTCAAAAAATGCTCCGTGGAAAACGTCATGAAGCCATTTCTGACTTTAGGTCTCTGGTTGGGACCCGGAAAGAAATAATAAGAACAATAATAATAATCTTCAATACTGAGGAGTCATGTTATCTGATCTCTAGTGAAAGTCAGTGATTACTGGAGAAGCGTTATGCTAAGAGCGTTAACAAAGAAAGAAACTATGCTGAAAATATTTGATGTGGAAAAATAAGTGGTCTTTTATCATTGGGCTATGGAATTAATGACGAACCTATATATATATATATATATATATATATATATATATATATATATATATATATATATATATATATATATGGTGCTATGCACAGGCGTCATAACGCAATGGGCATTAAATATTAAACATTTTTATTTATACAAATAACAACCACATATGAAACTTTTTAATTTGTCAAGTTTGTGTATTTTGATAAACCAAGCTGTTTCACAAGGAAATTGTTCTGCGTAGGAAGTGACACCCACAATTGTTTTATTTCTTCTATTGTGTAGCTTCTTGCTTCGGAGAGCATATCAATATCTACTACCTCTCTTTCCTTTTCTCCATATCACTTTTTCTCTCCCTTTTTATATCTCTCTTTTTCTCTCTCTTTTTTTCTCTTGCTCTTTTCTTCTCTCTTTTCATCTTTCTCTGTGTATGTGCGTAGACATATATTCATATACGTGTGCGTGTGTATACACAAATGTTTGTACCCGTTCATGCGTATGATTTCGAAAGAGCAAATCAAATAAGTTGAAGCCAAATACATAATGGTTATATCAGTGTCTGCGCATTTCTGCGTTTGGTGCGCCTGTTAAATATGAATTTATTAACAAATATGCGTTAGTCATCTCAATCCATTACAAGTGTAACAAGTCTAGGTTTCACACAATCTTATATATATCTTATATATATATATAGTACAGTGTGTGTGTGTTTGTGCGTGTGTGTGTCCAAGCAACTCCCCAGCTCCCACTGGCCCGATTTCAATGATTCATAGCTCATTCAAAAGCCCTAGAAAACTAAAGCTAATGGAACGATTTTCGTTGAGCTCAGATTCACGGTTGCCAGATCATGCGAGGTTAAAAATATATATTAATATATTATACTAGCCATTACCGTTTCTTTCATGGTTCAAGGGGAGTAAGTCTTATTTTCCTTTTGCATCCAAAATTGCAGTGCTCGTTTTTTTATAAACTAGCTTAAAACCCGCACTATCGTCCGGCATTTAAGCTAGCTCCTGTGGAGGACCCTTTGTTTGGCCATCATCACAATAGCTAGGGAGGAGTAGAAGCGATAGGCATCAATAAACTACAAAAGAACTCAAAATTGATCGCTGCATTTAAATATTGAATTAATGTTTAAGTTTACCTTTTAAAAGTTCAACGCTAATTCTTAATGCACTTAATTTAAAAACGATTTGATGTACTGATGTACATAGATCCTTATCTTCCGCACAATTATTTTTATTTCATGGGTGACAGTACAGGGGACAAGTTATATGATAAAATTAATATAGTGTAAAGATGGGAAAATAGAAATTAGAATTAGTTATACATTCAACATTTGACGAGTTAGAGAAACATAATAGTTAATTAAGTAAAACCTATATTATGGAATCTATATGAACAAATGCTAAATTGCAACTCAATTTTCCCACGAATTCTGAGATTAAAAAGCCCCAGTTCTACTCTATAGTAATTTGATGGAGCCGCTCCTAAGCGCACTCTGACCAAAGACAGAGATGCAATTAAGTGATGATAAATAAATGCGCCAAATTAATTTAGAGTAATTTGGTATTTACTCCCCCCTACCTCAAGAAGTCGCGTCGTGACACAAGGTTGGTTTAATGTAGGGAACCCGAGCGCGTACACCCGGGCAAGGGACAAAAAATCCCTGAGTCCCCGTAACAGTCGGTTGCGCTGACCTAGGTGCGTGCACCGATCCCTCTGTCTAGTGCAACGAGAGGGCGCGACCGCGAGCTACTCTTCCTCACGGCCAGTACGTCTCAGTATAATTTCCTCAGTTGCAAATCTGTCCCTTGACGGAGCTTCCCATGAGCGCACTCTGCCCAAAGACAGAGACGCAACTGGGAGAGGATAAATAAATGCGCCAAATTACTTTAGAGTAATTTGTATTTACTCACCCCACCACGAGGTCAGGTTGTGACACAAGGTCGATTTATTGGGGGAGCCCGTGTAATTTACAAGTCTAAAGAATGGAGCTCTTCTGAACATTTGTCTTGGAAATAGTAGTGATATATTTGCGATGTTGCATCTGTAGGAAAAACGTTGTAGAGTAAACGATTTAAATTCTCACTGGGTGCCCCTAAATTGAGTGTTCTATAACAAGAATGCTCAAACTTCTCGACATCGCCTCGTTTATTTTTGTTTTTCTAGAATTTTTAGTGATAGAGAGATCTTTAATTTACATTATTTACATGATTCGAACTGTTATCCTCATCATCATTGCCATATTCACACCGTTTCGGCCGGTGTACGCCCCGGCCTTTTTCAGGTGATTGGAATTTCTAACCGAACTCTTTATTTCGTCCACCGGGGTAGACTCTTCTAGTTCCACGTGTCATGTCTCTTCCGAATGTCTCAGTTATTTCCCTTTAACTTAACTCTCTAATTTTTTTGGTTCACTACTGCTGTAGCCTGGTATTGAACTCACAGCTCTTTAGGTCTAATCACTGGATCTAACTAACGCCTTTATCCACTGGCCATGTATCCTTGAGCGTACAACGGTCGAAACGTTGTGAATATGACAATGAAGATGTGGATAACAGTCCGTATAATGTAAATAATCATAATACCTCATCTCAGAGATATAGACAGAGATCTTTAAAGATCTCTCTATCATTAAATGATCTATTTACGTTGTTTATTCAATGTGAAGCTTTGTTGCTAGATTCTCAATATATGGTTTGATGCAGTGAATTTTAGTCTTATATTTTCTTGTCTACATGTGTTTGTAAGTTTTTTTTGTTTCGAACTATAATCTCCTCAACCCAGCACAATATAAGACAAGACTTCTAACCGGTAAATGCTTTACGCTAACACTTTCTTATTGACATAGCAGTATCAAACAACAACTAAGTGACCAGGCTTCTTCTTTTCAAATTAAATATTTCTGTCGACCATTTCCCTGAAGTTAAAAAGCATTTCTTTGAAGTTATAAAGGACAGGAAGCTGTGGTGAGTTATGACCAATGAACGCGGCTCATAAAAGAACAACGAAAAAAATTATTTTACCCGACAAGTGTTTATTTTTTAAATAATTTTCTTTCTTGACAATGCACTAAAGTAATCACACCGATTGATAATAACAAAGTGAGCATTTCATATCGATATGAAATGCTCACTGTGTAGCCCTAAAACTGATATCTGTTTGTACCTGCAATGCATATCAATTCGCATTTTTAATTTGTTTTTTAATGAAGACTTATTGGTTGTCATGCAACAGATTGCTTATTAATGGGTGTGGTTGCACATTGACCGTTTGTTTTCGTTCTACTACTTTATTAATGACTATTCGGCTACCACCTGCTTACACAGATCTTACATACAACCCACCCACACACG
The DNA here is from genome assembly GCA_964036315.1 of Acanthosepion esculentum. Lineage (NCBI taxonomy): Eukaryota > Metazoa > Mollusca > Cephalopoda > Sepiida > Sepiidae > Acanthosepion > Acanthosepion esculentum. Next base: position 77,799,128 of record OZ038480.1, read on the forward strand.
TAGAGTAACACACAAACGCACAGTGAAAATGAGATGCGATAAGTTGTCGTCGGCACACAGCTCACAACTTAGTGGACTAGTTGCTGTCCAATTACCACTCAATTAGGTGCACACTTATATTTCTACAATTAACGTTAAGCGACACCATAGAGCCGTGTCAAGTGGCGCATGTTGGGATGGAATGGAGGGTTGACGTTCACAGAACACAATGCTCGGTAAGCATTCACACACACTGTGATGAAACCCACATTAACGGCATCGTGTAAGCAACGAATACATATACACGCATCAAGTCAAATATAATTTCTCATGGAAAATAAAAACATTAACTGTTCGTGCGTATTGCATTCAGCTAGTTTCCTGCGTCAAGAGGTACTAAGAAAGGTGAAACCGACCAATGTACTAATGAGACAGACTGTTTATTAAGGCAATTTTTCCAGCGATTTAATACCGAGTTTATTTTTTCTTTCCTCTGTACAGCAGAGTTCTTCAACTATTTTAGATTGGCAACACATCCGGTTGCCGTAAGGAAATACATGTCACTCAGCCTCGGAGTCGATGTTACAAGAAGTGGAGGAGAGAAACGGCGGCAGATGATCCGTATTTCTAGCTTTGTTGGCCTCCTTTACAGAACCGTATCTATACCATGTACCTACGTCAGCGACAGAATGTACAAATATGTATCGTGAACGCATATGGTAGGCGGCAAAAGAAATCGACAGTTAATTGCGACGATGAACACGAACAAACTTGGATACTCTTATATTATGCAATAATAAAAGCGACGTTGGCCGTGAGATTAATAAGAATTCTTGTGGTTTTGAAGAGCAACAAATAAGCAACTACACCGAACAAAGTCTTATTTAAAATGTTGCCTACAGAAAGAACCGGAAACCAAATCCTAAACAGGAAAGAAGGGATGAACCTCTACTGTCAAAAAGACAGGGGAGGAGTGTGAACCGGACAATAGGCGGACTTATACTTCTATTGAAGGAAAAATAGATAAATAAATAGTAAATAAGATTTCAGAGTTTAAGCGGAAACGTTAGAGTTGAAGTAGACTTTAGAAAGAATCGGAAACCAAATCCTAAACAGGAAAGAAGGCATGAACCTCTACTTTTCTAAATAACTTTTTGGTTGTAAAACACCTTTTCAATACAAGTTCTTAAATACAGCTCTATTTATCTTATCAGTTGAACAAAGTATATTACATCAATCTTGCGTTTTTAATGTCAATTTCTAAAGTAAGAGGCATTCTCTTTTCCGTTGAGTAAAACTCTCCTTAAATTTTTATTCTAACAATTAAGCTACATATTCAAAAGCATACTACCAATATAAGTTCCGCCTATACCTCTGGGATGAGGAGTTATCATTGTTTACATTCGGACTAATGTCCTCATCTCTGGCGTTATTATCACAAGATTTCGGTTGTTCTGACATTTCTTTTCAGTTTTTTTTTTCAGGGTCTGACGATCTGAGTAACCTTCAGGGAATTTCGAACTGAACCGCGTTTAATTAATCTCAGGCCGATGGGTGGGGTGTAGAGATTATTCTCTTTCCGGTGTTCATGTCTAGAGATATCTCGGCATGTTCTTTTTAGTACGGATCTGTTATTGGTCGTTCTATATCCGCTGAATCCCGGACTGTACTATTCGATCGAGGGATTGAACTGACAATTACTATGTCAAAAAATTCCCGAGCCAACACTTTAAGCCCACTAGTCTCTTATTGTATGACTTTGATCGTTGGTTGATTGGTTGATTTTGTTTAGTGGCATATCAACCTCTATGGGTGATTTAATGCCGAAATCTAATTATTTTGGGACGCAATTGTATGCTTTCAGCTACAGATAAAATGTATTGTTGGTAATTCTGCTATAAATAGGTATTGTTGGTATTTTTTAATATAAAAATGCATTGCTGGTATTTTTACTATAAAGATGTATTTTTACATTTTCATAGTTTTTAGTTTTTACTTGGGATTCACTATTTGCCTATAGCCAGGACCCTAACACCGTGTCAGGGTGGAATTGAGAACAACAGTAATTAAGAGCTGATTCCACTCTCCTCAAAGCCTTCAATCTCCTAATCCTGCTGAATGTAGTTTATCGTCATTTCCAGGTCTATGTATGACTTTGTAATACTTCAACTAATAATAATGATAAAACTACTACTACTACTACTACTAATAATAATAATAATAATAGTAATAATAATAATAATAAAAACTAATTAATCATGGCAACAATGTTAGTAGTTTAATTAAAAGGTGGGAACTTTTCATGTGTATTCCCTAAAAAGACTTTGAAGCGCATTATTACGGAGAATTATTAAATGATTTTATATATTCTATCTAAAATCACGTAACTCTCTTAGACAAGCGGTTTTGAATATTCGTCGGCAGTAACTAAATCTCTAATTACTGAATTGGCATTCAAGTATGGATGAAATTTTCCCTTTCTCTATTTCGAATCATACGGATATGGATTAAATAATTGCAAACGCCAAATAAATTGGTCCGTGACAGAATATGAGCATATTATTAGAACGTGATATTGCAGTCAGTGTGAGTCCTTATCAATCTACGCCAAACAATGCATCCAGAGCATTAGATAGTTCAATATATATATATATATATATATATATATATATATATATATATATATATATATATATATATATATATATATATATATATATATATATATATATATATAGGAACGGCTCTCTGCTAATGGGACAAGCATACCTCGATGACAGAGCAAAGGAATGCTGACCAAAATGTCTTTGGTCGCATTCCAAATCCGAATCGATCAGGGTTACCTATAGCAAACACGTCTCAGAAAAAGGAAATTTTGATTTCAAGCCAATAATAAAATCTTTTCTTTTTTATCGAGATCACAATCAAATACGAGTAAAACTTGCATTTGTATTTAGTTTATAAACAAAATTAATATCAAACTAGCAGGACCCGTGTAAGTTACACGAATTTACTAATATGTTTTTAATGCTGAATTCTGTACTTTACAACGCATGACCATTCGCAGATAGTTATAAGAAAACTGCCATAGTCCCTCATAAAAATACTGAAATGTGATATGACGCACACAATCGTTAATAATTTGAAATCATTTTCCATAAAATGCAATGGAATAAATATATATTACATACATTCCTCCACATGAAAGGTAATATTAGAACTACCTGTCTTAATTTTTCCCAATTAAGGTATGGGTCATGTGTAACCTGAAGTCGTATGTTATGTGTGCATTAGCGATAGACAACAGTAAAAATGAATTTTTTTGCGATTCATCTAGTTTTATTCCAAAGATTGTTGCATTATCGAGGTTCTTACAAAGGTTTTAACAATATACAATGATTTTTAGAATATGAGCGAGGTAAAAAAAAAAAAGAAATGAAATATCCATTTATACATGATGAGATAAAATGCGATCTAATTGTCTACAAATAGATATATTTTAATGTTGTCTCATGATATATACATATGTAAACATGCTATGATCACGTGAGAACACAAGCAAAAGAGTGGAATTCTTAATAGGTTCGTAAATATTTAGTGAGAAACAATGTTAGAAGTTACTACACCAAAAGTGCACTTCTAGTGTGATACCGAGATAAACCCGGGTCATGGTCCCAGGTCTATGGAAACTCTACAAAGCCACAACTAAGTGAACTTGACTGTTCCTCTAGCGTGGCTATAGGACCAAGTAATTCTAATGAATATAATACCATTTGTCGCGCCTTGGATGTAATCTTGGTTGGTTTATTTAATTATGTCCTTACATTTCCTTGTATTCATAAAAGCCTTATTGAATACAAAATGTGAAAAGGCAAATTATATTGTAATGAGTAAACATGTATGAAATGAAAAATAAATTTACAAAGATAGATTTACAAAAAAACAAGAATTATTTTTATTTCAATAGATCACTTTATGTCCAAGGGCGAATTTGTCCTTACCAGATCGTTCGAGTCAAGAAACATGATTTAACCCACACTACAAACAACTGCCTATATCTCAGACGAACCCCCACGATTCCTCACGATCGCACTCTCTTTTAGTCTAGCTACGCCCCCACTCTCTCTCTTTCTGTTTTAATCTATATGCTTTCTGTTTTCCCTCTCAGTATCTGTGACACCAATCGTGACACACATCATAGATAGATACAAGCGCATTAATATGTAGATGACTCTTTCTCAAGCTTAAAAATGTACATCTTAAAACAGTGCTTTAAATGCTACGTAATATCAATCCTTCTCTATGCCTTACAGATGAAAAAGAGAATATAGACAACAGAGATTATGGTCCAGAAGAATGATACTGAGAGCATGTGAGCAACGAGCTACTTTTAAAGAAAATGTTTTAAAAAAAGACACTTGTAGAGACGGTTATCAGAAAGAGGCTGTTGACATTTCTGGAACACATAAGAAAGCTTCGAGAATTTGACACTCACGGGAAATATTGAATACACAAGGTGCAGAGGGAAAACAAAATAATTTTCTTTTTCTTTTTTTTAATCATTTCACCCCAAGCAAGGCAGTGAAGCCATTAAGACACAAGTGGTTACTGGGTGTGAAAGAATTAGAAAACAGAAAACATTATGAAGGTGCGAGAATAATAGAAGAGTGATCATAAAGACAGTGGATAACGATTGATATTCCATTTACAATTTTGAAGATCAAATTTGGCTAGAAAGCATGGAACCGGAAGAGAATTCCACAAGCGAAAGACGGAACTGTTAGCATAGAACTTACGGTTTTATCTAGCCAGTTCAGTTGTAAATTGATGAGACCTTTTTTTTTTTTTTTTTTTAAGCGTATCTCCCTAAGCAAGGCTGGAGGCCACTATCACGCAAGGGGTTATAGAAGGGTTGGAGGAAGAGCAGATAGGAGTGGTAAAGGAGAAGATGTGGAGAAAGAGAAAGACAGTGGGTCGATCAAGGCAAGGAGGTTACAGAAGATTTGGAGCGAGAGAAGATAGGAATGAAAGGTGAAAGGATGTGGAGAAGGGAAGTGGATAGATCAAGGCAACTGGAGATGTCGATTGACGCTACACTTAAACCGTTGGAGATTGTACTTGTCAGGGAAACAGTAATAGGGAAGGGAGTTTCATAGGCGAGATGTGCGAGACATGAAGCTATTGGAGTAGAAGAGACGTCTACATCTAACAGTTTCAACGGTGTAGGGGTGGGAACGGGATGCCAGCCTCGTAGGACGTTTAAATTCCTAGGGACAGGCGAAAGCAGCTTCTCGGAGCAATTACCGTGAAAGTACTTGTAAAAAAGGCAGAGCGAGGCAACATCGCGTCTGTGAGAGAGCGACTGCAGACGAGATGACAGATCAGGGCCAATCACATTGCATATCCGTCTCTGGATCTTATCAAGAACCCTGAGGCAAACAGCAGGGGCCCTTGTTGACAATTTAAGACTACGCTTAAATTCATAAAATTTGATTATTTGTTTGTTTAGCGACATACCAACTCCTTATGGGTCATCTAATGCCGAAATTTAATTTTCTTGGCTGCATTAATAATTTCTTTTTTGGTGGTAATTTTTTTTACTAGGAAAATGTGTGGCTGCTACTTTTACTATAAAAATGTATTTTAATACTTTCATAGTGTTTTGGCCCCAGTTTAGTGGTGGGGGGATTTATTTGCCTACAACAGGTGATGTTGTTCCACGCTCCAAAAAACCACCCGATCAGAGACCAATATAATTACTAAAGCCTAGGTGCCATATTAATTATTAAAGCCTAGGTACCATATCGAAGAGCTCACCCAAACCATAAAAGTATTTATAGAAAAGGCACAAGCAAGCAGCTTAACGGCGATGGGAACGTAACTGAAACCTACAAAACATAATTGTGCAAATAGATGGCAGAACCGGTAGTGGGAGGGGTAGTAAAGAGACAAACATTGTATGTAGAGAGAATGGATAGGAAATTATGGATAACCATCTTCGCCCATGTCCTGAAGGGTCACAGCACATAAAAGAAAAAGAGTGTTTTTTTTCTGATAGTCAATTTACTTTCAAATCTAGAATAAAAACCGATAGTGACATGAAGACTTTCTCTTCGAACAAAAATTATTCGTTTTGTTTTCGTTAATGTCGCCAATAGAATTTTAAAGAAATTACATTTTTTTTCAAACCGCTTTAAAGCTACTAAGTTGCTTTAAATTAAATCTCGCGTGTTTTTGTTAAATTTTAAACTGACAAAAATAGAGCGTCACGCAGGAATTTACATGTTGCTACTAAATTATATTTCTTATAATTATATTTCTCTGAACAGAAATAAAAGTTTTCGATAATGTAATTTTAGAGTAACGAAAACTGTTTCGTTCCAACTTGTTTATGACATTAAATTGCTTTTCGATGGTGATTATTGTCGTTTAAACATTAATCTTTTATTATATTTTATTTAGTTATTTATTTTGTAAGCGAAAACATTTTGATGCCTAAAGGGAAAGCCCGGCTAGAGGCGTGTGTCATTGAACGTTAGAAAATGATCGTCATCAGCATCATACAAGATAAGCAAAAAAAGTCATTGCTGGTTTTGATATATTAGGAAAAACAGATATACAGGTAATTTGACATACCGTTAGTCCTCAAAGTAATCACCATCGGCACACAGAATATTTTGCCAACGTGCTTCCAGCTGTACAATACCCTGACAGTAAAAATCAGGTGTCTTGGACACAAAAAAATTCTGTAAGTTTCTGCCGCAAGTCTGTCTCATTTGAAAAGGATTTTTCATGAAGGTGGTTGTTCAGGGAAGGTCCAAGTAGTAAGGAGGATGGCACAGTGTCTCCCAGTCAAGTCTTATTACGTTATCTCTGCCCAATCGCGCCAGATAAGGCTTGGCACTGTTATGGTGGAGCAATACACTCTTGCGATTAACCAATGCTAGCTACTTCTGTTCCGGTTCCAACTGCTGCGTGTACAGGTCCGCAGTGATGGTTTGGTCCGTTGGTAGCAGCTCACAGTACACCACTTGTCGCCTAGTCCACCAGATACAGAGCATGATCTTGCGTGGGTGTAGAGGTGGTTTTGTGGTGACAAACAATGTCTGGTACGCTTGGGAGTATCATACAAGATCCACTTTTCGTCACTAGCGAGCACACGATCAAATATGGTTACATTGCGGTGCCGAGAAAGCAATGAGAAACAGGCTATCACTCGTTGTTGTTTGTTGGCTTCCGATGGTGTCTGGGGTACCCACTTGCTCAACTTCTACGCCTACCCTATGCGGTGCAGGTGAAGTCTGAGGTTTCATCAGAAACCTGGAAGCGTTTAGCAAGCTTACTACAGGTTTATTTGTTGTCCTCCTCTATGGCTGCCTTCAGGGCCGCATCATCCAGCACTTTTGGCCGGCTACTGAGGGGTTCACATAAAGGGACAGGTCTCCCAACCTGAACTTCTGAAACTTATACATGGCGGGCGGTTCACTCATAGCATTATCCCCAAAGGCTTGACGTATTCGGCGACTTGGTGCGGCTGCGGACAAACCCACCTCAAAGTCATAAAGCAGACAAGCCCAAACGATTTACTTCGACACAGACTTGATTCATAACTGCTGCTTGAGCTATGACGTATGTGTGTGCGCTACGCACCTGCATTGGCCAATAGCAATACCCTCACTCACTCACTCACTCACTCACCGCTTTCCTGGCACGTGACGCATTCATTTGAGTATCAGTGATCATTTCTTCCTATCCGACGTAAAAAACGGCAAGGACTTTTTTGGTTATCTTATAATTTCTATCAATAATTTCCCATTCTCTTTCAGTCCTTTATTTTCTCTCAGTTTTACGCAGTCCCTTTTCCCCTTTCTTCTCCTCTCTTGTTTTTTCTACACGTCAGTACTAATTCTATTAGTATCATCATCATTATTATCATGATCAACAAGAACAATTTGCTACGGTTCATTTGACGTTTGCTCTTTTTTTTATATCATCAACAACTTCAACAAATATATCTTTGTTCAATTTCCCTTTAAAAGGAAGTCACAGAGTGACCAATGTGCTGTGGCTGGAATCCGTCACAAAGGAAACAAAAATTAAAAATAATGCTGTTTTCCCTCAACAGAATTGCATACTTACTAAGTCCTTCTTAAAATCGACACAATTTTTACATGAAAGCGTATATTTATATCTCCAGTTAGATTTCGAGCTGAAAAACCGATTTCTTGCTTGCTGGTAAGCTGAGCATGCCCAATGTCTACAGTGTTCAACCATGTTACTTAAAAATATCAGGTTTTTTCATCAAGCTGATACATTTAATTTTGAATCATTTTAATTTGATTGTAGAGAGAACAGCGCTAGACTATTAAGCTAACTATTCACTATCAGCCTCTCGTAACGACAGTCAGTCGAAGAAAAACCGATTTAGAACCTCAAGTGAACATTCAGGATTTCATTGTGCTGGAAATGATTGGTTTTTGTTTTATATAAAAGAAACAAAAGTACATCATGATAGGAAAATTTTAGAGAGACAAATTAAAAGTTGTTTTTTCAGAAATCGAGAAGCACATATACAGATACTAATAGACATATTTACATATACATAGAGTGACGCCGTTATATGCGTATATAAACATTTAACTATAAAATAAAATCTTTACTGCTTAAATTGCCACCAGAGGTTCTGCAATTAAATTTACAGCTTACTGATATTAAACGGAAAACCTCATTTCTTGTTATCGACAACTTATATTTCTATTTTAGACATTTTTCTTCTTTTCAGTTATTTTCCTCTAAGAAAATAAACTAATTAGATATACGTATTCATTGGATAAACCTTTCGAAAACGCAATCTATGATCTAGAATTGGAATGAAAGCAGTTTACATACATTGTCAATCCATCACAAAAATTTAAGATGTGAAATTTATAAATACTAAACATTTCAAATACCTCGCGGTATGGATCAGTTATAACAAATTTAGTGTAAGAGATAAAGAAATTGAACATAGAATAGACTGTACTCTGTTTAATTTGACCAACATTGCAATATGTTACAAAACCAAAACATTAACCTAAGAACTCGAGTCATATTCTTAAACAGCCTCTTCGGATCAAGATCTTCATATGAATGTCATGCATGGCACCCATGATGTTCAGAAATGTCTAAACTGTCAACTGTATACAACCACTTTCTAAGATCAATTATTAAAAATGGTTTTGAGAAAATGAACCATGAAGGTCTTCTTCAGACCTCGTGGACTGGTGATACAGAATCACAAAGAAAGAACTGTACCAAATAAAAGAAACCACATCAGTTGAAGGCTTTCAATAGCTGCAACAATTAAAATGGATAGCACATCAACTCAAAGAGAAAATAATGACATAATCAAAATGATGACAGGATACTACTTCAAACCAATGATTAGGAAGGAAACCCCCATCAATACTGGAAACAAATAATAGTTACTGAACTGAAAAAATGTTTTAACAGAAATATTTTATAATTTTCAACTGAAAGTAGTGGCTGCTAGGTCAATGAATGCTGAATGTTGCCGTGTCAAGAAATAGCTGATATTACCATTACCATTCTTGACAGCATAAATTCAAGGAAGTAATAATAATGATAATAATATTATAATTTGCCGTTATCACTTCAAATGCCTTGATGCATGGATTACATTTGACAAATGTATTACAGGTGATAAGGAAATTGAACATAGAATTGGTTGCACTAGGAATAGTCTTGTTCAACACCGCAAGATGCTACAAAAACAAAACATTTATTTGTTTAGAGGCAAATCAACATCTCTATGGGTCACTTAATGCCAAAATCTAAATACTTTGTACACAATTTTATGACTTGAACTAGAAATATTTTCTGCATAAGTTTATACTTTCAGGGCAAAAGTATGTTTTTTTAGATATCTAGTTTGTAGATGATAAAATGTATTGCTAACAATTTTACTATAAAATGTATTTTTATACTTTATTACAGTGTTGATTGTCATTTTACTATAAAAATGCATTAATACTGGTCATTTCTTAATATATTGCTGGTATTTTTAACATAATGTATTTTTATACTTTATTACAGTGTTGATTGTCATTTTACTATAAAAATGCATTAATACTGGTCATTTCTTAATATATTGCTGGTATTTTTAACATAATGTATTTTTATACTTTCTTAGTGAACCATGAAACAAAAGTCAAAACACTATTTTTCTATAACTTGAACCCTAACAGGTGCTACCACTTCAGGTCAGGGTGGATCTAGAAACAACAGCAATTAAGATGTGGTTCCACGCTCCACAAAATCTTCAATCTCTCGATATGAGGCCTTGCTGCAGGGTGTACTTTATTGTCATACCCAAGTCAAAATTATTTTGTAGTGTCCCAGCTGCCGCTATATATTCTGTAAGATTTATCGATATTAACTTGTAAGGTAATGTCAAATGTCATATTTGTTGGATATTATTAAAATCTTCAGAAATGAGCGAAACTGTGCATGAAGATTGCCAAAATGACTGAAATCTCGCAAAATCAACAATAGCATCGTCACGTCTGAACTCTCGTGTGGATGTCATGCTTAGCGTCAAACTCATTCCGAAATCTCTAAACTATCACCTATCAGTTACATACAGCCGTTTTCTCAGATCAATTGTTAAAAATGGTTTTGTGTGAGTGGAGCTTGTGGGTCTTAGTTCTTATAGACTGGCACTACAGAATCACAAACAAATAACAGAAACCACATCATTTGAAGACTTCCAACAACAACAACATCTAAAATGGATAGCACATGTAGCTGGAATAGAAAATAATGGCATAATCAAAATGTTGATTTTCTACATTAAATAAAAGGTTAGTAAGGAGCTAAGTAATGAATAGCAGCTAAACCTAAACAAATCCTCTTCTCTTCATATCCTCTTCTTCTTGGGAGAAGAAGAGCATATGGGTAAATAACAGGACAGACTGGGTTCTATAGTCTTGGATGGCAACTGGTCTACCGCAGAAAGAAATGGCAACCTACTCCGGGGAAAAAAAGTTACATGATCGCCTACGCGTGTATCCCGCATGGCACACAACTGACTGAAGTGAACCCCTATCAATACTAGAAAGTGTTAGTGGACTTGAGAAACCGATTTTCCTTTAAAAATGTTTTAAAAGAAATATTTTATAAATTTCCACCGACTGTAACGCTAACTATTCGGTCAATGAATGCCGAATGTTTCCTTATCGGGAAACGGTTAATCTCGCCATTAACATATTACTCCGTTAGTATTTTGACCAATGATGTCACACGTGGGTCTTCAATCTCGCAGTAAATTCTATCGTCCCTTTGAAGTGTTTTGCGTATTTTCATTATGGTGCTTGCCCTTAATATACTTTATACTGGGCCTCTTCTTATTACTATTCTGTTCTTGTTAATAGCCATGGGCGGTAAACGAAGTGCCTCTGATGACAACGAAATTAAAAGAAATTATAAAAACGAGGAAGTGACGACTTGAAATGAGATAAATATGGAAAAGAGTTTTATAGGTAGAGCTGTGATGATGTAACTACGGTTGTAAGCATTAAATAAAATATTAATCGTAAAATTTAACATCTTTTAAACGTATTCGAACATCGTTCTGATATTTAAAATTTAACGTATGCAGCTATGCAAATTTTAAAAGCTTCTGTGATTATTTTTTATTATAGTACAGGGCTTTTTCCTCCACTGAGTCTATCAGAACCTTATCCAATCAATCCCAGGGCTCCAGATACAACTAGATTAATTGATATCCCCATGTGCCATATTTTCGAGATTTACACTTAAAATCCCTGCGTTTTGGAGATACATTACAATCTGCAGTGACTGTCATGTCAATAAGAAAGCACATTCTGTTTTTGTGGTCTTTGATCATGATGTCTGGACGATTAGCTTTGATTGTTCTGTCTGTGTGTATTGAAAAGTCCCATAAAATTGTTACAGGTCCAATCTCTCTAACCGGGTCTGGGTGATGTTCATACCAGTTTCTTGCAGTTTCCTTCCCGTAAAGGTTGCATATTTACCAGTGTAGATAGTGGCCCGCTCTATCATAATGAGTTTTATATTCAGTCGATACTAAAACTATGCAACCAGATACATGATGGTCATTTTTTCTGGAAATTTATCACAAAATTTGTATTTCGTGTTAATGTTTCAGTATGTGTGCTTGGTAATTTCTAGTTAGCGAGCATTGGCCCTGTGCAACAAAAATAAGACCTTGGATTCTATTTTTATTGTTGTTGTTATCATTATTCGCCTTTTTTGCATAGATTATTGGATGTTATTAGCTGGTTCTGCAGTTATTAGATATAAAGCTACATTCCTGCAGCCTGAGATATTTCTGATTGTTCATGCTGTACCAAGCAAGTAGACTTTATGCACGACATAAAAACAAATGAGCAAAATTCTTTGACACTGTTCCTAATGTTCCAATTACAAATGGCACAAACTATATTTTTCGTCAATTCTATATTCTCTTGATTTCGTAGTTTATGTTTGGTTCTCAATTTTCTGTTTTTCATTTTTTATCACTGCTACTACTAATACTGATATTATTATTATTATTATTGTTACTATTATTTTTATTATTATTGCTGTTATTACTATTAATATTGTTGTTGTCGCTATTATTATTATTATTATTATTATTATTATTATTATTATCTATTTTAAGTGTTGCATAGAGATTGATACTTTCAAAAACAAATCGTCATGTTCATGCTAACCACTTGTCAGCTTAAAAAAGAAAGAACTCCTTGGAATAATGTAGATTTAGTCCTATATATTCCTTTAGATATCACTTGCGTCTATCGTGTTACAAGGAAGTAGACGGTTTGAATGCTAAGTAGAATAAAAGACAAAGTTAAAACTTCTAAAAATATATAACAAAAGAGCTATAATTTTGCGAAAAGTTCAGAGTCCGAGCGTACGAATCATTCCTTCCTCATAGTTGGCTCGACTTTCCGCTGGTAGTAGACCCCTGAAACACCCTTGACTAGACGACCTGAAGAGGGAAATTTACAGCCTAAGAGCCTTACTACCATCGTCGCACCCGCGGAGCCACGCAATCAGTAAGAGTCGCAAACGTCTCACTTCACATTAAAAACAAAGTCCTGAAAGTTCCCAACTTGCAAAAGGAAGACACAGCAAAGCCATAATCCTCTGGTTGGCAGACTTGCAGCTGACAAAGAAAAAAAATGCCTCTTTCCTGACAGTGGAAGGCGGATTCGCAACAAACCTGAAATCCCCCTCCCATATCTTCAGCGGCGAAGTCAGGCCATGAATTAATGTATATAACGCTTGATTTTAGTAATAGACGACTGATAACAGTAACACCTATTGCAACACGCAAAATGTGGCTGTTTTGTTTAACAGTATGAGCACAAGTCAATTTAGAACAATTTTTTTTTCTAATTTTAAACTTTACAATCGAATCAAGCTTGTTTTTAGCACACTTTCTAAATTAGTTGTTTTGTACGAAAAATCTATTATTATGAGCAAAAATGTTAATATAAAATAACACGATCAGAAATAGATTGAATCTCACTTATGAGTAAATCATATTCGAAGAGCAGAAGAATATTGAAAAATAAAATACAGAACAATGATTTTGATAATCACTTTTTTATAACTAATTCGGGGAAAATATGTGATTGAAAGAGGAATGACCTTGTAATCAAATAATTTTGAAAAAGTTGAAAGAATTAATTACAAGAGGAAAAACAATCTGTTCAGTTGTGTTATAAATGAAAGAGACTTCTTTCTTTATACACTTTGAATAAATAATCTAGTTTTTGAAGCTTTACAAATCACAATGCCAAAGCTGTTACGAGTAAGCAAGCATGATAAAAGTCAGTTATTTCAACTGTTCCTTTTCTTTCTTTTTCTTTATTTTTTTCGAAAAAATCCTTGCCTAAAATCTGATTGTGTGAAAAAAGAAATGGTGAAATTAATTTAAATAAGTTTCATTTGTTATACTTTCCATTTAGGAACTTAAAATGCTTAAGTGCAGGTTGTCAGCAGCTGAACTGAATCAGTTTTTTTCTCACTGATTCATTTGACACCGGTTCAGGCGGAAATGGGGTGGTACTGCAAAGTAGATCAAGTGGACAAGGAGCAGCCAGATTTAAAATGCCTTAATTAACACATCATCATCATCACCATAACAACTAATAATATTATTTCATCATCATTATAATTAACATCTTTTCCCTCCTTAACCTCTTTCTCCAACCCAACCCTTCTCGTCTTCATCAAACCAATCTTATTTTCGTTTTCCCTCCCTCTTCCTCTAAAATGTCTTTTTGTTCTTCATCTCCCCTTCCTCCTCCCACCACTTTATTCCTTTTCTATTTTTTATTATTTATTTTTTTTTTTTACTTGAATTTTTGGATTTCTTCCGACAATGAATTTCCTTCGTTCTAGAGACAACCATTTCTAAGCAGCAAAAAAATTAATTCAAATTTTTAAAATCTCATAGTTTAATATTTATTTTCTCTATAACAATAAAAGTTTCATAATTTTTTCACTCAAGAAAATTAAAAACTAAATTTGGAATCGCTATTAAACCCAACAAAACACAAACTACTTAATTAATATTAGATCAATCCAGAATATTTACATGGAACAAACGGTCTGAACACGGATAGAAAATGAATTCATTAAGTACACAAAAATAGAAAGGAAGTGTAAGATAAGAAGGTGTCTTTTCGCTGGATTTATTTAACCTTTACAACGAGGCAATCCTAAGAGAACTAAAAGTCCTACCGTGATGTATTATTGGCGGATACAATATTAACATAAGATACGCAGCTGATATCATGTTGATGGCAGACACAAAAAGAAAACTATAAGCTATATTAGCTAAGTTGTAAGAAAGAATATATGATCGTTAGCAAAAGGGACAGTCCAAGATGCGATCTACAAATTGGAGATGTTAAAATCAAACAAGTACACATATTTGAATATATGGAAAGCTTTTTTTAACAGACAAGAGAAAATGTAACATTGGCATCCGAAGGCGCATTGAAATTGCAAATGGTGCCTTCCAAATGCTAAACGAAGTATTAAGAAACAGGGAAATTTATTCAGCAACAAAAGTGCTTAACTGCTGTGTAATAACCCTCCTATATGACTGTGAATGTGGAACAATTTTCTTACAGGAGCAGCAAGAAAGTTTAAAGGATTGCGAAAACAAAAAGGACGTTTGTACTCAGAATCAGAAAGAGACAGTTGAAATTTTTGGGACATGTGATGAAGAAAGAAGACATGTAAAATTTGACACTCACAGGATATATCAAAGGTAAGAGATGTAAAGGTAAAACAGCAAGTAATCTACACTATTTACATTATTCGGACTATTGTCCTCATCTTTGTTGCCATATATATCACAACGCTCCGGCCTTCTTCAGGTGGTAATCTACCTAACGAGCTTGTGTAAATGCATGAAATAACAGAAACTAGGAGGAATAGTGAAGAGATAAACATTACTTAGAGCTATAAAGGATAGGAAGTTATGGAGAGTCATATTCACTTATATCCTGAAGAAACATGGTGTATAAAAGAAGAAGAAAATATACTTTCTATAAAGCTGTCATCATTCTAAATCTTTCTGGATAAGTGCAATTTCTATTTAAACATGCAATAGACTTAATATGAAACTCAAATACAAGATTTCCTTTTCTTTTTACTAGCCCATAAAGAGAAGGGCTATAAAAGTAACAACCTCTTTTCTCTTTTCATTGCAGCATGCTAGTAACGAGATATTTTTTCAATATAACTGATGATCGGACAATGCCTATAAAATGTATTTATTCCTTTCCAAAGAGTATTAGTACCATGTATGTAGTCTCCACTTAAATTCATTGATTCTGTTTTTGCGCAAGACCACAGGCACATAGACGTCTTGATAATCCTTATGCATCTGGATCGAATTCTTCTTGATAATCCTTATGCATCTGGATCGAATTCTTCTTGATAATCCTTATGCATCTGGATCGAATTCTTCTTGATAATCCTTATGCAGAACGAACTAATTCTACTTGATAATACTTCTGTAGACCGAACCTATTCATCTTGATAATAGTTACGCATATCTAACTTATTCTACTCATTAATCCTTATATAGAACGAACTAATTCTACTTAATAATCCTTTTGCAGGACGAACATATTCATCTTGATAATCCTTATGAAGAATTAACTCATTTTTTTATAATCCTTACGTAGATCAAACTAATTTTACTCAATTATCTTTATGCAGAACGATCTAATTCTTTTTAATAATTCCTATGTAAAACGAACTCCTTTATAATACATACACAGACCGAACTCATTCTATTTGATAATCCTTATGCTGAACGAACTAATTATACTTGATAATCCTTATGTAGAATGAACCCATTCATATTCATAATCCCTATGCAGAACGAACTAATTTTACATGATAATCCTTCTGCAGGATGAAACAGTTCATCTTGATAATCCTTATGTAGAATGAACGCATGCTTCTTAATCCTTATGTAGAAGGCATCCATTCTTCTTGATAATCTTAACACATAATAAACTAATACTACTTGATAATCCTTATCCACAACGAACTAATTCTACTTGATAATCCTTATGTGGAATGAACTATTTTTCTTGATAATCCTTAAGCAGAAGGAACCCATTCTTCTTGATAATGCTTTTGCAGAACGACCGAATTCTTCAAAATCAGACTTACATTATTCTTTCTAAATGTGGTCGATTCGACTGCCATATTTCTTATCACCATCAATGATCCAACAGACGCTGCATAATTACATTATTTTGAATATCTCTAATAATTTTAAGAAAACATTAACTGTAAAGCTCTTTGCGAAGAGTAAGATATTC